>CM076581.1:284429189-284888720 GCA_034641835.2 Pinus albicaulis
ATGTTTCATTTATTAGAATAGATGTGAAATATGTTGATCATGTTATTTATTGGTTTTTATTACAAGTTGAGCTAGGAGGAGAATTTCAAATGGAACATTGGTGCATTTTTCATAGAAAGATATCATGCTTCAGAACCATGAAATTGAGTGTGTTCGAGCATAGTGGAAGCACTTTGGACCCAATGAAGCTACATGGGAGATGTTTGATCCGATGTGGCATATATATCCTTCATTATTTTCCAGATGAGAAAAATGATTTTTGGTATATGTACATATTTATGTATGGTTTTTATTGTAAATATCACAATGAGTTGTGTTGTAAAACTCCAATAAGTGATATGGTTGTCATGTTGTTATGTTTTCATTTTGGTTATGATTTTAGCATTTTTTTTCATTGTAAATATTTCATCGAGCTAAGCTATAAATCTCCATGGGTGGTATGTTTCAGTTTCAGCAGTTTGCTAGTTGTAGGTATCATTGAAAACCAAGGACGTTGTTGCCCTAAGGGAAAGGGTTTTATAACAACCCCGGGTTAAAAATATATGTTATAAAGCTAATAAAGGAAAAACAAAAACCAATGTAATGGGACACATATTCCAAGTTGAATGTTGGGAAAAAAAATAGTGATGGGCATCACTTTTGATTAATTAATGGATATGGAAATTGGAAAAGGAAATGGAAACAGATTTGGAAAGGCATGCATAATTAATTGGAATTTTATTTATGAAAATAATGGAAAATAGGAGAAAAGGAATATGAAATGTCACAAGTTGCATGTGAGGAGGAAAATGAAGGAAAATAATAGAAAATGAAGAAAATAAATGCCTTATGATAAAAACATTTTTAAGGATCAGTTCATAGATTTTTGTTAGTTTTGTCTTAGAGCTCTCTCTTTTATTCTATCTATCTCATACTATTCTACACTTAGATTTTTCTTGGAGCACTCTTGAAGGGGTGTCACATTCTTGGGATTTCGAGAAAGAAGGAAAAGGAAAATTAGAAAAGCGTAATAGGACAATGGGATCAAGAACTACAATAGATTTTTATTGCATGTACCGAGTTTCATGTATGATTTCCTTGCTAGTTTTGGTATGCATGGAATATGCATGTGTTTGTTTGGTTATGATATGTAATTGGGATGGTGGGTTTCATCTATTAACAATGGTTTTTCCTAACCTTTCAATTTTCTAGATAACCATGGTGTTGTAGGTTTTATCTTTGTTTTATGGTTGGTGCTCATGTTCCTTTGAATGTGGGTTGAGTTAGTAGTTCCTGGAGCCTTGGTTGGACAAACACTCTTGAAGCCCTATAACAACTTAGTTTAAGTTTCTGATCCTCGAAGCCTTGGTTGGACAAAAAATCTAGAGCCTGACAATAATTGTAGGCTGAGTTACTAGTCTTAGATGCCAGGTTAGACCAAACGCTCGAGAGCCCTTGGCAACATGGATGGAGACCAATCTGGTGCTTGTTAGTGATGTCCGATTGTGAGATAGAATCACTAGTTTAGGGTTGAGGTGGTTTGGCTGAAGCCATGTTTTCTTGGTTTATTCCATCAAAACCCACTTTCATGCTTAGAATATGGTGCGAGGGTGATTGGATGAAAGATAGATTTGGTTTAGTGCAATCTATGGTGGGGTGGTATTGTGAATTTCTTGACTTGGTAAAATTTTTCATATGTTAGTAGGGTATCTTTTCCTCTCATATTCTATGGGTAAATGCACTTTTTATTATGCGTATTTAATGGTTGTTCTAGTATTGTTATCACATTTTCTATATGTTGGTTATAAGCATGGATATATGACATATTCTAGTTATGGTTGTCATCATGTTTTGATTACTAAATGAATGGATAATGAATATATGACCTAATAGATGATATTGTAGATATCATAAGAAGGCAAAAAAACCTATTAAAGAATGTCATATAAGTATGACATCAGGTTAGGTCAGGTCCTTTTTATTTATCATTTCTAATAATTTCATCAAGCTCTGGGAAGAGGCCTCAGTCCTAGCCCTAGAAAAGAGGCTCATAATTAAGGATCGCTGACAAAAAAATTTCTAGAAAAGTCAACAGTCACATGGAAGCCCTTGTTATGGGAGTGAATTGAGGGTTATAATTGCATGGAGGCCTTGTCATGGGAGTAACATAAGGTCTATTCATTCAAAAATAAATTTAAATCAAGGGTTGGGCACCTGGAGTGGTCAATTAGCTCCTCAGGGTCATGTATCTCCTAAGGAAGGTTATTTTGGTTTTGGTTTTTAGATTGCACTTCATTAATCATACTTGGGGATTTGAATAATATCATAGTAACTCTTGATCACATTTTGACCCTGGTGGAATGATTAGCTTGGGTAAATGTGGGAGGATTGTGTCACAAAATGTAACCTTTGAATGGTTTGTTATTGATAAAATTACCTAAAAAAAGTATGTTAGGGTATAAAATTACCTAGAAAAGGTATGTTAGGGTGCATCAATTCACTTGCTATGTATTATTCCATGGATCCATACACATGTTATTAATTTTTCTAGAAATTGATATCAATCCTATCCATTCATTAAGCTCCTTATTTTTTCTTGGTGATTTGCTGGAAAACTTGTGAGGATATTTCAATACTTTATTTAATAATATTTTCCTAAACAATGTAGCTTGAATTATATTGGTGAATATGTGAATCACCATTAGTTTCCATGTTATGTGTATGGACCATGGGATCACAAAAAATATCATGAATACACTATATCTAATTTATCTAAATACTTTGCAGAGATGGAGGAAACTCTTCTCGGAAGTATCTAGAATAAGTGAATCCATGTATCCATCCATAGGGTTCCATGTAGAATTCTATATTGTTACAAAAACTTGTAGGAATCATAAAAAATTGTAGGTCACATATATATTCATCTCCAGACCTCGTAATATTGAATAAAGAATCCTTATTATATAACCTTTCACACTTGGCAAAAATTAAATAAATTTTCCAACATTTATATAAGAACCCCTCTATTTCTAGAGAATCTTCTATAACAAGTAGAATAATAAAATAACAATATGACACTTCAATTATAGAGAACAACATTTTTTCCTACCTCATGGACTCCAAATACGCAAAAGTTACCAAATTTGAAGGTTGGATTCCAACATCTAAAAGAATACTAGCAAGTAATCATCATGTACATATAAACCATGGGAATCAAGTTCAAAATTTAAATAGTAGAAGCGAAAGAGATGCAATGTCACAATAATGAGAATCAACCAATGTGTCTCATACATGTACACATAGAACACCAAAAATGGTTTGTTGCAACATCAAATACCAACTGAAAACAATTCGCACCTGTGATATTGCCAACCTACAAGATCAATTCTAGAGATGAAAAAATCAAATGCAAATCGCAATACGAGAAAAGTATGTTGAAAATATCGTATATATATATAAAATCATCAACCTATGTTCATGTTCCTAATACACAAATATATTTGGCCGACATGGTGATCAATAATACTGCTAAGGAAAAGGAGCTTCATGTTAATGAAAAATTTCACATCAATAATATGTACTTGAAAATTCTTGTAAAAGGCACAAGATAAAAATCATATGATGAAAAATTCAACACTCTAATTCGTCATGTTTTTTTCCATTTTTTCCACAACGACAATGGCCTCACATTTTGATTAGTACTCGTATATTTTGAATCAAATTTTTAAATTTTACAACGGGTATATAACATAATTAACTATATTCCATAAAAAAAATTAATGAAAAAATATTGAGTTTAAGTGGTTCTATAATTTTAATTACACGCCACTATAGAAGCACTATAAGAAAAATAGTAAAAAAAATAGAGTGTTCCCTAGTATGCTTATTGATTCTCACTCTTTCCTCGGAACCAGGATGAAACTTTGATTGGGTATGGACGAAATCTTTCCATATATCCCATAAAAGTTTCATCCAATGATATTTATCTTATGTAATAATTTTATAATGATCGCCTATAAGAACGGTCTAGAAAACCAAAAAAAAATTGGTTAAATAATTTTATCGCAGTCACCTATAGGAACAGTCTAGAAAACCAAAAAAATAGCAAGTGGTTCAAATGTTTTTCCTAGTTCTCACTCTTTCCATGGAACCAAGCATTGAAACTTTTGCAAGACACATATGTTATCCTTATCTATTCTGAATGTGAATTTAATTAGGACATAATTAGCAAAAAAATTCCTAAAATAAGTTAATTGCATAGTGAAAGGAGATAAATAAAATAAAAAAAAGTCGATTTCAAATTCTATAATTAACTATAAAAAAAATCCAATGTTTCAAATATTCAGTGGAAACCAATAGAAAACAAAAGGATTTAGCATGCACAATATTAGTTTTGAAAAAAAAAATGGTAAGGAGATAAATAAAAAAAAGTCGATTTCAAATTCTATAATTAACTATCAAAAAAATCCAATGTTTCCAAATATTCAATGGAAACCAATGGAAAACAAAAGGATTTAGCATGCATAATATTAGTTTTGTAAAAAATATTTTGTAAGGAGATAAATAAAAAGAAGTTGATTTCAAATTTCTATAATTAACTACCCAAAAAATCCAATGCTTCCAAATATTCAATGGAAATCAATAGAAAACAAAATAATTTAGCATGCAGAATGTTAGTTTTGTAAAACATATTTTTCTGCATAGGGATGTGTAGTGTAGAATTGAGGATGGAACACTAAATTGTCTATTATTTTTTGTTCCATTATATATCTACATTAAATATAGTATTGCCTTGCCATTTTTTCATAAGCTTCATGAAAAACGCATCCTTTTTTATCACCAATTTGACTTATGTTTTTATGATTATATATAATTAATTTAATATAAGTGTAAATATGATATATTCTTGAGATTTATGGTTTTTTTAATTGTATTGGTTATATATATGAAGATTAATATGACTTTGAAATGTGAGGTATAGGAAATCAATCAAGAAGATAAGATTGATTTATCTAATGCATTACTCTGGACAAACTTGAATATTGTTCATATTATTAAGGGATTATGTATCTTTATTTTTTATTTTCATTCAAGATTAGAGTAATTCCACAAAACATTATGCATAATTTTAGAATATTTTTGGGAAAATTTTCATTCATCAATGCATCAATTAAACTTAGATATGATTTTGTTTTTTTAGAATATAAAGTCTCCTATAGAAGATTAAATTATCATCATTTTTCAAATTCAAATTTTGAAGTAATTCAAACTTTTCTTTTAATTTTACTCCTAAAAATCGTATTTTTATCATCCAATTCATTTGAGCATGCATTTACATTCTTGTATATCCTTTACTTACTTTTTTTTTAATGATTTGTAGTAGAATATTTTTCTTTGCGATTTTTCTAGAGAAGTTTTCATTGTGGTTTTTTGTTTATTGTTATTCAAATAGTTTATTTGACTTTGATTTCACTTTCTTCATGCACATTTAATTTATTTTGATTTTATTTAATTTAGTTTTAAATCTACAATTTTTTTGCAATAGAATTAGCATTTGATTTATGTTTATTCCCTTGATTAGTTATTAAATTATTATAATTTGCATGCCTCTCATTTTTCAAACATAGTCAATTTAATTTGCACATATAATGTAGTATATGGAAGGTTTATGCCAATCATTGGTTGAAATTTAAAATGAGTAATTCAAATTTCTTGTAGCAATTGTTAGGTCCCTATATTACTAGTATAGTCCCTTATTATTGTTAGTGTAACCCACTTATTGTTATTATTGTACCCTTGTAACCCCCATATTGTTATTATTGTGCCCTTAAATTATTACTGTTAGGTCAGCTAGGATTACATTATGGCCCCACTAGGATTACATTCTGGCCCCATGGACTCCTATATATAGAAAGGAGGTTTTGTAATTTGAATCATCCAAGATTTGTTTATTCATGTAATGTATTAGGGGTTGCCCCTTGAAGTGGCTTATTTCTAAAACGTTGATATCTCATTTCTTCTCTTTTTGGAGCTGGTTTCACAACATTTGGTATCATAGCTTTGAGATTCTAGGGTTTCGCTACTTCGAATAGGTTAGCGTGGCATTTTTGCTATAATTTTTTTTCTACAAAGGTTCAGAATCTGAAATTTTTAGAGTGCAAAGAAAAATCCTGAGGAACATTGTAAAAAAATTTCAGAACTTGGTTTGCAATATTTTCAGAGATATGATCTGTGCAAGTTAGGTCATTTTGTAGGCTCCTGAATTTAACCTAAACAGGTCATCATGGTATTTTCATAATAACTTTTTTTCTATGAAGGTTTAGAGGCTGAAAATTTTAGAGTGCGAACCCACAATCTCGAGGAACATATTCAAAGAATTTCAAATATTGGTTCGCAATATTTTTGGAGATATGATCTGTGGAAGTTAGGGCTTTTTGAGGCTTCTAAATTTCATCTCAAAGAGGTGATCGTGGGAAAATCTTCATAGCTATCTCTTTGAGCATCGGATTGGAATGATGTAAAAAGTGGCCACAAGTGAACGGAATGTAGTTTTTGGTCTATCAATTTCAGATCCAAAGGAGAAAAAAGTGACACGTGGAAAGTCGTACAATTTCACTCTACTGAACCAGTCCAAAATCAATGGGTCATTGTGGGAGATTGGACATAACTTTGCCTTGAAGAATCCAAATCAATTATGACCTATGGCAATTGAAAGAAGATTCACAGGGCTAGTAAAAGGCTAAATTTTAGATATTGAGGATCTAAAATGATAGAGATAATTCAATTTCAATATCGAGCTCCTCAAAAGAAAGTAAAAGGTGTGTATTTTTTTTAATTTTTTTTTCTGAATTGCATAATTTTTGTTTGAAGAATCAAGTTCAATTGACTCCAAGGGCATATTGTAAAATAGATATCAGTATTGGATTCTAAAATTTCCCCTAAAAAGAATTCAACACCCATTAAGCCTTTAGAAATCTCTACTATGACTCATGAAGATGAAGAATGACAACATGAAATATCAAAATTACAAGAGCAAGTGCAACAAATTTCGCTCTCGCAAGGAGCAACAAAAAATGACATGGAAGTTTTGAAGAAAGGCATGGAAACTAAGATGGATGGTTTGAAGAAAGGCGTGTAATCTAAGATGGATGGTTTGAAGAATGGCATGGAATTTAAGATAGATGGCATGGAAGCTGACATGGAATCTAAGATGGATGGCATGGAAGCTAAGATCGATGAGAAAATGGAAAACATGAAGAATGATCTAAAAGCAGACATGGAAGGTTTGACAAAGTTGATAAACAAAATGTTTCCTAATGGTGAAAAGATAGTAAAGGAAACTCATGATGAGAACAAAATAAATGTTGATCGTGATTTTATAAAATCTAATGCTGGTGGGAAGAACCACCATATTCCAAAAATGGATATGGGCAAGTTTGATGGAAAGTATCTTGTAACATGGATAGTACAAATGGAGAAATATTTTGATCTCCATAATGTGCAAAACACACAAAAGGTACGCATTGCAACTTTACATTTAGAACAAAATAAATTTCTATGGTATCGATGGCTTTTCTCCCGTAAAAAAATTGTCACTTGGTAAATTTTTATGGAGGAAATGATAGCACATTATGAGGATACAAAGAGCAACACCTTATTTAGGCAATTGATAAATCTCAAACAAAATGGTTTAATGGGGGAACACATTGAGGACTTCCAAAAATTGAATATAAGGGTAACTGATATTTCAGAGAAACACATGATTGATCTCTTCATAGGTACTTTAAAGGATAACATCCAACATGAATTTCGTGTTTTGGAACCTGATTCATTGGAGAAGGCATTCAAGGTGGCAAGAAAAATTTAATGTAAAATTATGGCGACAAGGAAGCCTACCACTCACTTCTATAAAGAGGGAAGTGTTGCTACTCCTAGATTTCCACAACCTATGAGGCTGACACCACAACAATTGGAAGAAAAAAGAGAAAAAGGTATTTGCTACAGTTGCGATAGAAAATAAACTGGAGGTCATAAGTGTGCTGAGAAGAAATTATTTTACATAGATTGTGAAGAGGAAGAAGAAAATGAACAAGAAGATGATATACACCAGGAACCAACTCAAGAAGCAGAAGAAATGAGTCCGACCATATCGTGTAATGCATTGGCAGGAATTACCACTCCTCAAACTCTCAAGATAGAAGGGCATATCAAGAATAAAAAGGTAATAGTGTTGATTGATTCAGATACTACCCATAATTTTTTTCATTGTAAGGTATCGAAGGAATTGAATTGTTTCTTATACCTAGCACCAAAATGTCAAGTGATGGATGCAAATGGAGGAACTATAAATTTCTCTGAAAAATGCCATAATATCAAGCTAACCATGGGGGAAAATGTATTTAATAGTCCAATTCTTTCCATTCCTATGTGAGGTGCTGATGTTGTCCTAGGAGTACAATGGTTACAATCTTTGGGGACGGTAGCTTTTAATTTTCAAGAAATTTTCTTGCAATTTTTTTCAGAAGGAAAGGAAGTTGAATTATGGGGTATTGCAGAGCAGCTGAGAAAGATAATAATCTCTAATGTCATGAGAAATCTTCTAAAGAAAGAAAAATGAGGCATAATTGCACAATTGTACTCACTAGAAGTTCCAACATCAAAATCATCTATTTCTGCAGATCTCCAAAAAGTCTTGGACAATCATTCCAAGGTTTTTGAAACTCCAAAAGGACTCCCACCTATTCGTGATCATGATCATGCTATTCATTTGATTCCAGGAAGCGTTCCTCCAAACATCAGGCCTTATAGATATCCTTATGTCCAAAAGAGTGAAATTGAACGTATGATTGCAGAAATGTTAGAGGAGGGTATAATTCAACCTAGTCAAAGTTCTTTCTCTACTCCTGTAGTATTGGTATACAAGAAGGATGGATCATGGCGCATGTGTCCAAATTATAGTGAGCTCAATAAGCTCACCATTAAAGATAAATTTCCCATTCCTATGATTGATGAATTATTGGATGAATTACATGGCGCAATTTATTTTACCAAATTAGATCTTCATTCAGGGTATCATCAAATTAGAATGAAGACTGAAGATATTCCAAAAAAAACATTTCGAACTCATGATGGTCATTATGAATTTTTGGTCATGCCTTTTGGCCTTACCAATGCACCTTCTACATTTCAAGGGTTGATGAATTCCATTTTCAAACCGTTCCTTAGAAAATTTGTGATAGTATTTTTTGATGATATACTAATCTACAGCAAGTCTTGGAAGGATCATGTTCAACATGTTGACAGGGTGCTCAAACTATTACAGGAGAAACAATTATATGCAAAAAAATCCAAATGTTTCTTTATAGTACAAGAGGTGGAATATCTGGGTCATATTGTATCTCACGAGGGTGTTAAGGTAGACCCTAAAAAAATTAAAGCCATTAAGGAATGGAAATTCCCCACAACCATAAAGCAATTGTGAGGATTTCTCAGGTTAACAGGGTAATATTGAAAGTTTTTTAAGAATTATGGGAGAATAGCAGCACCTCTAACAACATTATTGAAGAAATATGGATTTTCATGGACTTCTGAAGCAACTAAGGCCTTTGAACATCTTAAAGAGGAAATGTGCCTAGCACCAGTCTTAGCTATGCTAGACTTCACAAAAATCTTTATTTTGGAATGTGATGCCTCAGGAAATGGAATTGGTGTTGTTTTAATGCAAGAAGGAAGACCCACTACTTTTGAAAGTCGTCCAATCAAAGGAAAGTATTTATAGAAACCTATTTATGAGAAGGAAATGTTAGCAATACTGCAAGAACTAAAGAAATGGAAAACTTACCTAATGGGAAGACACTTCAAGGTAAAAACTAATCATGATAGTCTTAAACACTTTTTGGAACAAAGACTATATTTAGAAGAGTAGCAAAAATGGGTCACAAAGATGTTGGGTTATGAATTTGAAATAATATGCAAAAAAGGGAAGCTAAATGTTGTTGCAGATGCACTCTCAAGGAAGAATGAAGAGGTGGAAGCATTGCTTTGTGCCATTTCTATTATCCAACCAGATTTTATAACTGAATCAAGAGATGAATGGAAGAAGGGCAAAGACGTGTGGACACTCATTCAAACTTTGCAGCAAGATACTAGTACATCTGATATATTTAGTTGGAAAAATGATTCCTTATGGTACAAAGATCACTTACTTCTTTGTAATAATTCCCAACTAAAACAAAATATTCTTTTGGAATTGCACACTTCTCCTTTAGGAGGACACTCAAGGTTTTTAAAAACTTACCACAGGGTGAAGAAAGAATTTTTTTGGGATGGCCTTAAATCTGATATTCAAAATTTTATGGCGGGATGTTTGGTTTTCCAGCAGAATAAAGTTGAGACAATTAAGACCCCGGGTCTTCTACAATATTTATCCATTCCAAGTCAACATTGGGAGGATATTTCAATGGAAATTATCACAGGTTTACCTAAGTCTGAAGTAAATAATGCCATCATGGTGGTAGTTGATAGACATACCAAGTATGCACATTTTTGTGCATTATCTCATCCATTTAAAGCAAGTACAGTTGCTACTACATTTATGGACACAATTCAAAAGCTACATGGAAACCCACGGGTTATTGTGAGCGACAGAGATCCCATTTTTACTGGAAATTTTTTGACGGAGTTATTTTCTTGTTTGGGTACTCAATTAGCTCATAGCTCATCTTATCATCCTCAATCCGATGGTCAAACTGAGATAGTAAATAAATGTTTGGAAGGATATCTTCGTTGTTTTGTATCTGATAAACAAACACAATGGGTCAAGTGGCTACCTCTCGCTGAATGGTGGTATAACACTTCCTTCCATACTGCAGCAAAAATGACCCCATTTATGGCACTTTATGGATATCATCCACCATCGATCACATCATCTTTAAGGGAAAATTCGAAGGTTCAAGCAGTGGAAGATCACATCGAGCATCAGCAAGAAGTTCTCCAACTCTTAAAGGATAACCTGAATTTGGCACAAAATCGAATGAAACAACAGGCAAATCAACATCACAGCGAGAGAAGTTTTGATGTAGGAGATTGGGTATTTTTACGGCTACAACCATACAAACAAATGTCCCTCAAGCAAGCAAAGAAGGATAATAAATTATCGCCAAAGTACTATGGTACTTACAAGGTGTTGCAAAAGATTGGTACTATGGCATACAAATTGGAGCTTCCTGCTTCTTCACGAGTACATCCAGTTTTCCATGTTTCATGCTTAAAGAAGGTTATAGGTGAAAATATTCCAGTTCAAAAAATATTGCCAGAACTTGATGAGGAAGAAAAAATCATATTGGAACCTGAAGCGGTCATGGAAACAAGAACTCAACAACTACATAATCGATCAATTTCAGAGTATCTCATCAAGTGGAAGAACTTACCCACTGAAGATTCTACATGGGAGGATGAGAATTTTATACAGAAGCACCCAGAGCTACTCAAGCGTTGAGGACAACACTTTTTTGAAGGAGAGGGGCATGTTAGGTCCCTATATTATTAGTATAGTCCCTTATTGTTGTTAGTGTAACCCCCTTATTGTTATTATTGTACCCTTGTAACCCCCATATTGTTATTATTGTGCCCTTAAATTATTATTGTTAGGTCGGCTAGGATTACATTGTAGCCCCACTAGGATTACATTCTGGCCCTATGGACTCCTATATATAGAAAGGAGGTTTTGTAATTTGAATCATCCAAGAATTGTTCATTCATGTAATGTATTGGAGGTTGCCCCCTCGAAGTGGCTTATTTCTAAGGTGTTGATATCTCTTTTCTTCTCTTTTTGTAGCTGGTTTCACAACATCAATTATGTTTCTCATCAAAAAATCAGTAAAATCTATAAGTATAGAACGACATAAAAAATGATGAACATTATAGGAAAATCTATTCAAATATTATGCACTTGTAGATTAAGTTTGATAAACTAATAGTTCATGCCTAAATAAAAGAATAAAAGAAAAAATAATTGAAATATACAAAAATAAAATAAAATTATATAATATATTTATATTCTTTTTATGCAAAAGCAAAAATTTACCCATTGTTATTATTTTCTTAATAAATATACAAAATCCTCAAAAAATTACTAATTTTGATGGATATAGATTAGACATAGTTAATCATAAAATGTTTGAATGAAACCTATAATAAGCTCACACATTTTTTACAGGACCAAACATAGTACCGGATACATGGTAAAGAAATTTTCAAGCATTTCAATAATATATATTTTTATGTAAGGAATTATAGGAGCTAGCCTCAACATGTGTTGTATGGGCTCGTTGGCCCTTTAATTTTTTTGATGGACATGATGGTGGAAATTTAAGAAAAATGTAATTACAATTGGACCAAAAATCTATGTGACTAGAAGTCACTACAAGGAAAAGACCTTCTAGCAGATGTTTTTGAGGAACCCCTTGTAAGAATACCCCAGACATCCATTTGTAGTGGAGGTTACTAGAGGAGGTTGGTGGGTGGAGCTTTTTTCAGATTATTTTCTTCCGGTGTGTTTATCATCCTAAACTACACTGGTGCATTCAACTAGAGAAAGCATTGGCATGCACAAAACATTGGCACACTAGGACACCGTGCACTCGGTGCAAACCTGTACGGTGCGTCTTTATTACTGTAGCACACCAGTCTTTTACAAAGATTCCACACTGGTGCGTCGTAAAACCCCGCACCAAAACTTAAAAAACCTAGTGTAGTTTTAAGAAACCACACCGGTGCGCCTATAAAACCTGCGCACCAAAACAAGGTTAAATAAAAAAAAATTACAACCAAAAATCTGCATTTTTCACTTTTCAGTGCTCCAGAGGTCTCAAGCACCGGTGAAAATTTACCTTCTGTGAGGCACCTTGCCATCGATGCTCCCATTGCATGCACTGATGTTGTCCATTGCCCACCATATCCATTTTCAATTTTGCAAAACGGTGGGAAAACTTATTTTTTCAAATTCTACAACCAATATGGCTCCTCAATGGCCAAATGTACAGGTATTTTCCTTATTTTTCCATAATTAAATCTTTTAGTGGATTAGTTTTGTAAAATATTTTAAAATTCACCTTATTTAAAATTAATAATTCCCGCGTGGTGTGCCTGAGCTATTTGGCTCAGACTGGGTCAGGGTGCTACTTGTAAATTAATAAGGCACACCACGACTGGTGCTAAGGGTATCCGCACTGGTTCTAGGGTGGTACCGAAAAGGTGTGCCATGATTTTTTAAAATTAAAAAAAGAAGTGCGGTGTGGTTGGTTAACCGACCGCACCGTTGACCATGTTTAATTGTAGGAACGTGGTGTGTTGACAGAAATATCCGCCCCGGGGTGGGTAAGTTTTTCAACCCACTACAATCTGGAAATTTGACATGGTCAATGGTGTGGCCAAATAAAGGGCTTCTCCGTTGACTATGTAGTGATGTCAAGAGGGTAGTGCGCTTCCTAAAATATATGCCCCGGGGAGTATATTTTGGTTAGCGCACTACCTTCCCGATACTAGTACATAGTCAATGGTGCAGTCTGTTATACCACTGCACCATTGACCTTGTAACAATGCGAGGAGGGCGATGAGCTGAAAATTTGCAGATGCACCACCACCGGTGTGTTGAAAATTTTCTGGTGCACCACCTTCTGTGCGCGACAAAAAAAAGACGCACTGTTACTGGTGCATGCTTTTTTTTGTGGTGCACCGACTGTTTTTTTTCAAAAAAAATTATATATTTATATTCCCAAATACCTATCTCATTTAATAAAAACAAAATTATTGAATATGTCAATCAGTCAATGATGTTGAAGGAGAGAATAGAAGGCATAATAGCAACAACATGCAGACCAGTATAACATGGTTCCCCTATGGGAGGCTCGAGAGAGGGAGAGACATGCATACTGTCACCCTATTACAGAAGCTACACAGGGGTTCCTAAGGCAGGTAGGCCTCCTCAAGTTGTATGAGGAGGCTACATCCCTAAAGGGCCATGGTGTGTTTTTGCGACATCTTATCCACAGGAGGAATGTCCACCTACAGGCTTCTCAACTTGGTCCTAATTAGTGGTACGCACCCACTGAGGAGGACATCTATTTCATTATTGCCCTATCGAGGAGAGGGCCAGATTTTCCCTTGTTCCTAGAGGTCCCAGTTGACTATGCAGCAGGAAGTCAGTTAGTGTACTCCTAGAGATACATTAGCGCAGATGTACTATCTGCTTCAAAATTTCAGGTCTCTGGAGGTCAGTTACGTATTGCTTCATTTGGTATACAGGAGGTAAGGTGCCTCTCACTACTAATTTTGACGATTTCACACAACACCAGCGACGAGAAACACATTAGTTCCCTTCTTATATTTATGTTGGCTCTTTTGTACAAGAGCCATGACTTGTAAGGTGGTCCACCATTTTTTTCGCGGCAGAATGCAGTTCTGTACATCTTTAGATAGATGTCGTGCTCACGCATAAGAGATGGTGAACTTCCCTTTTGCTTCAGAGCTATTTTTTAATTTTTTGAGATTATTCAAGATACGAGGCGTACTTTTGTTTGGCAGCCTCGTAGGTCAATGCTGCATGTACGGATAAAAATGTGGGGATAGATGATGCCTAAGAGGGGAGATTCTAAGTTTTACGCAACGATATCGCATGATGCATTGGAGTTTCTAACTAGTGTTGATGAGAATCCCTTCATTTTGATCCCCTGTCTGTATCCTGGTTTGGATTGGAGAGGGTGTACCAACATCCCTTACACAGATGATGAGTTGTCAGATGATAGAGGTAATATTATTGTTTTATTTAAATTTATTCTAGCAAGTTCTTTAACTTTTTTTTATTAAACTCTCTAATGAAATTATCTAATTATTTTTATGTACTTATATATATTCTGTAGACATTGTGTCATTTTATAGCGATGAGATTCCAGCGCTACCAAATGATCTAGGTGTAGATCTTGATGACCATAATGATATGGAAGATGCCGAGGATTAGGCCAATGTAGACATAACTGGTCCTCATGGTGCACTGGTACCACCTTTTACTAGGCGTAGGCCTGACAGTAGATTGAGGATGGAGTTGGGAAGCCAAATCTATGAACTATTTGTGGAGGTGGGAGTCAGGCCCACCACTATGAGAGAGATACATGTCTATGCTAGGCTATTATAGATGTGGAGAAGGAGGTTGCGTGACATGTTCACCTTGATCTGGCATGTTAGGTCCCTATATCACTAGTATAGTCCCTTATTATTGTTAGTGTAACCCCCTTATTGTTATTATTGTACCCTTGTAACCCCCATTTTGTTATTATTGTGCCCTTAAATTATTATTGTTAGGTTGGCTAGGATTACATTGTGGCCCACTAGGATTACATTATGGCCCCATGGACTCCTATATAGAGAAAGGAGGTTTTGAAAATTGTATCATCCAAGAATTGTGCATTTATGCAATGTATTGGAGGTTTCCCCCTCGAAGTAGCTTATTTCTAAGGCATTGATATCTCTTTTATTCTATTTTTGAAGCTGGTTACACAACATTTGGTATCAGAGCTTTGGATTCTAGGGTTTCGCTGCTCCAAACAGGTCATCGTGGAATTTTCGCCATAAATTTGTTTCTACGAAGTTTCAGAAGCTGAAATTTTTAGGGTGCGAAGCAAAAATCCTAAGGACGATTTTCTAAAAATTTCAGAGCTTGGTTCGCAATATTTTCGGAGATATAATTCGTGGAAGTTAGGTCTTTTTTCAGGCTCCTAAACAGGTCATCGTGGCATTTTCACTATAACTATTTTTTCTACGAAGGTTCAGAATCTGAAATTCATATGGTGTGAAGCTGAAATCTTGAGGAAAATCATCAAAAAATTTTAGATCTTGGTTCACAATATTTTTGGAGATATGATCTGTGGAAGGTAGTGCTTTTTCAGGCTCCTGAATTTCATCTCAAAGAGGTGATCGTGGAAAAATTTCAATAACTCTCTCTCTGGGCATCGGATTTGAGTTCCGTAAAAAGTGGTCACAAGTACACAAACTTCACTTTCTTTGCTATCAATTTCAGAGACAAAGGAAAAAAAGTGACACGTGGCAAGTCGTACAAGTTCACTCTACGGAACTAGTCCATAATTAGGTCATTGTGGGAGATTGGACACAACTTTGTCTTGGAGAATCCAAATCAAGTCAGACCTATGGAATTAAAAAGAGAATTCAGAGGGCTACTTCAGATATAGAAGAGATGTAATCACAGAGATAATACAATTTCAATATAGAGCTCCACAAAAGCAAGTAAAAGGTGTGTATTTTTTTTCCGAATTGCATAAGTCTTGTTTGAAGAATCAAGTTGAATTGATTGCAAGGGCATATTTTAGAATAGATATCAGTATTGGATTATAAAATGGCCCCAAAAAATGATTCAACGCCCATTAAGCTTTGGAAATCTCTACTATGACTCATGAAGACGAAGAATTGCAACATGATCTATCAAAATTACAAGAGCAAGTGCAACAAATTTCACTCTCGCAAAGAGCAACAAAAAATGAAATGGAAGTTTTGAAGAAAGGCATGGAAGCTAAGATGGATGGCATGAAAGCTAAGATGGATGGTGTGCAAGCTAAGATGGATGGCATGGAGTCTGGCATGGAATCTAAGATGGATGACATGGAAGCTAAGATCGATGAGAAAATGGAAAACATGAAGAATTTTCTAAAAGTAGACATGGAAGGTTTGACAAAGTTAATACAAGAAAGGTTTCCTAATGGTGAAAAGATAGTAGAAGAACCTCATGATGAGAACAAAATAAATGTTAATTGTGATTTCATAAACTCTAATGTTGGCGGGAAGAACCACCATATTCCAAAGATGGATATGAGGAAGTTTGATGGAAAGGATCCTGTAACATGGATACTACAGATGGAGCAATATTTTGATCTCCATAACGTGCAAACACACAAAAGGTACGCATTGCAACTTTACATTTAGAACAAAATACATTTGTATGGTATCGATGGCTTTGCTCCCGTAAAAAAATTGTCACTTGGTCAATTTTTACTGAGGAAATGATAGCACATTATGAGGATACAAAGAGCAACACCTTCTTTAGCCAATTGATAAATCTCAAACAAAATGGTTTAGGGGGGCAGCACATTGAGGACTTCCAAAAATTGAATATAAGGGTAACTGATATTCCAGAGGAACACATGATTGATCTCTTCATAGGCACTTTAAAGGATAACATTCAACACGAAGTTCGCGTTCTGGAACCTGATTCATTGGAGAAGGCATTCAAGTTGGAAAGAAAAGTTGAATGTAAAATTATGGCGACAAGGAAGCCTACCACTCAATTCTATAAAGAAGGAAATGTTGCTACGCCTAGATTTCCACAACCTACAAGGTTGACACCACAAAAATTGGAAGAAAAAAGAGCAAAAAGGCTTTGCTATAGTTGTGATAGAAAATATACCAAAGGTCATAAGTTTGCTGAAAAGAAATTATTTTACATAGATTGTGAAGAAGAAGAAGAAAATGAACAAGAAGAGGATACACACCAGGAACCAGCCATAGAAGAGGAAGAAATGAATCCGACCATATCATGTAATGCACTGGTAGGAATTACCACTCCTCAAACTCTCAAGATAGCAGGATAGATTAAGAAGAAAAAGGTAATAGTGTTGATTGATTCAGGTAGCACCCATAATTTTATTCATTGTAAGGTAGCCAGGGAATTAAATTGTTTCCTATACCCAGCACCAGAATGCCAAGTGATGGTTGCAAATGGAGGAACTATAAATTTCTCTCGGAAATGCCATAATATCAAGCTAACCATGGGGGAATATGTATTGACTAGTCTAATGCTTTCCATTCCTATGGGAGGTGTTGATGTTGTACTAGGAGTACAATGGTTACAATCTTTGGGGACGGTAGCTTTTAATTTTCAAGAACTTTTCTTGAAATTTTTTTCAGAAGGAAAGCAAGTCGAATTACTGGGTATTGAAGGGAAGCCAGGAAGGATAATAAGCTCTAATGTCATGACAAATCTTCTAAATAAAGAAAAATGAGGCGTAATTGCACAATTATGCTCTCTAGAAGTTCTGACATCAAAATCATCTATTTTTGCAGATCTCCAACAAGTCTTGGATAATCATTCCAAGGTGTTTGAAACTCCCAAAGGACTTCACCTATTCGTGATCATGATCATGCTATTCATTTGATTCTAGGAATTGTTCCTCCAAACATCAGGCCTTATAGATATCCTTACTTCCAAAAGAGCGAAATTGAACGTATGATTGCAGAAATGTTAGAGGCGGGTATAATTCAACCTAGTCAAAGTTCTTTCTCTGCTCCTGTAGTATTGGTACACAAGAAGGATGGATCATGACGAATGTGTTCGGATTATAGGGAGCTCAATAAGCTCACCATTAAAGACAAATTTCCCATTCCTATGATTGATGAATTGTTGGGTGAATTACATGGAGCAATTTATTTTACCAAGTTGGATCTTCATTCAGGATATCATCAAATTAGAATGAAGACTGAAGATATTCCAAAAACAGCATTTCGAACTCATGAGGGTCATTATGAATTTTTGGTCATGCCTTTTGGCCTTACCAATGCTCCTTCTACATTTCAAGGGTTGATGAATTCCATTTTCAAACCCTTCCTTAGAAAATTTGTGCTAGTATTTTTTGATGATATACTAATCTACAGCAGGTCTTGGAAGGATCATGTTGAACATGTTGACAGGGTGCTCAAAGTATTGCAGGAGAAACAATTATATGCAAAAAAATCCAAATGTTTCTTTGGAGTACAAGAGGTGGAATATCTGGGTCATATTGTATCTCATGAGGGTGTTAAAGTAGACCCTAACAAAATTAAAGCCATTAAGGAATGGAAAGTCCCCACAACCATAAATAAGTTATGAGGATTTCTCGAGTTAACAGGGTATTATCGCAGGTTTGTTAAGAATTATGGGAGAATAGCAGCACCTCTAACAAGATTATTGAAGAAAGATGCATTTTCATGGACTCCTGAAGCAACTAAGGCCTTTGAATGTGTTAGAGAGGCAATGTGCCTAGCACCAGTGTTAGCTACGCTAGACTTCACAAAAACCTTTATTGTGGAATGCGATGCCTCAGGAAATGGAATTGGTGTGGTTTTAATGCAGGAAGGAAGACCCGTTGCTTTTGAAAGTCGTCCAATCAAAGGAAATTATTTACAGAAACCTATTTATGAGAAGGAAATGTTAGCAATACTGCATGCACTAAAGAAATGGCGAACTTACCTAATGGGAAGACACTTCAAGGTAAAAACTGATCATGATAGTCTTAAACACTTTGTGGAACAAAGACTATCTTCAGAAGAGCAGCAAAAATGGGTCACAAAGATGTTGGGTTATGACTTTGAAATAATCTACAAAAAAGTATAGCTTAATGTTGTTGCAGATGCACTCTCAAGAAAGAATGAAGATTCTACATGGGAGGATGAGAATTTTATACAGAAGCACCTAGAGCTACTCAAGCGTTGAGGACAACACTTTTTTGAAGGAGAGGGGAATGTTAGGTCCCTATATCACTAGTATAGTCCCTTATTATTGTTAGTGTAACCCCCTTATTGTTATTATTGAACCCTTGTAACCCCCATTTTGTTATTATTGTGCCCTTAAATTATTATTGTTAGGTCGGCTAGGATTACATTGTGGCCCACTAGGATTACATTATGGCCCCATGGACTCCTATATATAGAAAGGAGGTTTTGAAAATTGTATCATCCAAGAATTGTGCATTTATGAAATGTATTGGAGGTTTCCCCCTCGAAGTGGCTTATTTCTAAGGCGTTGATATCTCTTTTCTTCTATTTTTGAAGCTGGTTACACAACATTTGGTATCAGAGCTTTGGATTCTAGGGTTTCGCTGCTCCAAATAGGTCAACGTGGAATTTTCGCCATAACTTTGTTTCTACGAAGTTTCAGAAGCTGAAATTTTTAGGGTGTGAAGCCAAAAGCTTGAGGAAGATTGTCTAAAAATTTCAGAGCTTGGTTCGCAATATTTTCGGAGATATGATCCGTGGAAGTTAGGTCTTTTTTCAGGCTCCTAAACAGGTCATCGTGGCATTTGCACTATAAATTTTTTTCTACGAAGGTTCAGAATCTAAAATTCATATGGTGCGAAGCTAAAATCTTGAGGAAAATCATCAAAAAATTTCAGATCTTGGTTCGCTACCAAATGATCTAGGTAGGAACTATCAACATACTATTTCTAAAATGGTCGAGAAAATGGTCGAGAAAATGGAAGTGCCTTTTGGTGTTGTCGTGGTCGAGAAATAGTATGTTGATAGTTCATGAGAAACGTTGCATCATATGATGATCACGATCATGGGAGTGATCATCATTCACCTCGCGCCGCATATGAGCAGCCTGTAGCATCAACTAGTGGCTAGGATGGTGAGCAGGCTAGACCATCGGCTACGTTGAGTCAGCAACCTATAGAATCAAGCAGTACTCATGATCATGAGCAGGCTGGACCATCGACCATGTCGATTCATCACGATGAGAAGTCGAAAATTGATCTTGATTAGAATGGGCACCGCCAGATCAGTAGGCACGTGATGATCAACATGTATCTGAGCTTATCGAGGCTGCACCATTGATTGAAAAGGCCTCGACTAGTACTACTACTATTGATGATGTACCACCATCTGATATTTGACATTTATATATATACTGTCCATGTATTTTATGTTCATATTGCAGTTGTACTTAATTTACATGTTAGCGATCATCATGATGTGTATATTGTTAGGTCATGCTACATATGTTCATTTAATGTCCAGCTTGTAGATAGATGTATATGTGATAGCAGTTATTTTACATGAGATGTATATTTGATGTTTATGTTGTGATGATGTTATACAATACTAATTGTGTTTTGTTAGATGATCATGATCACGATCATTAGATCATGTTAGCGAATTTGAATGTGCTTTTTAGTCGAATATGATTTTTATACAATGGTTATCATGATCATGATGTTTATTTAATTTAATATTAAATAATCATGATATTTATTAAATATTATTTCGTGATTGTAATTGAACTTTTAATTTTAATTGTATGTAAAATTGTAAAGTTGTATTTGTATTTGTAATTACAATTTTAATTGTTATAATATATATGTGAAATTGTAAAATTATAATTCTAATTCTATATGTATGTAAAATTCTAAAATTATAATTGTATTTGTATTTGTAATTTTAATTGTAATTGTATGTAAAATATTTGTAAAATTTTAATTGTAAATGTAATATTTAATTTATTGTGAAATGATTGTAATTTTAATTTTAACTGTAATTGTATATATGAAAAATTGTAAAATTGTAATTGTCATTCTAATTGTATGTAAAATTCTAAAATTGTAATTGTAATTGTATGTAAAATATTTGTAAAATTTTAATTGTAATTGTAATATTTAATTTATTGTAAAATGATTGTAATTGTAATTTTATATATGTAAAATTGGTAAATTGTAATTCTAATTCTAATTGTAAGTAAAATTACAAAATTGTAATTGTAATGGTATATATGTAAAATTGTAAAATTCTAATTGTAATTGTATGTAAATTTCTAAATTTGTAATTGTAATTGCAATTGATGTGAAATTTTAAAATTTTAATTGTAATTCTAATTCTAATTCTAATTCTATTTTTATGTAAAATATTTGTAAAATTTAAATTATATTACTGTGAAATGATTGTAATTGTAAAATTTAAATTGTAATTGTAATTGTATGTAAAATTCTAAAATTGTAATTGTAATTTTAATTGTAATTGTATGTGAAATTTTAAAATTGTAATTGTAATTGTAATTTATGTAAAATATTTGTTAAATTTTAATTGTATTAATGTGAAATTTTTAATTGTAGTAATGTGAAATGATTTTATTAAAAATTTTAAATTTGTAAATTTGTAAAATTGTAAATAATTGTAAAATAATAAATCTAGAATAATATGAATTTTTGTAACATATTAAATTTTAGAAGATAATGCAAATAAATTCATGTAATTTATAATTATCATTATTTTATTATGATCTTACATATGAGAAAAAATAACTTTATAGAGTTTTCCATTGTTTTTGAGATCAACATATTGATTTTAACATTAACACAATGAAAATTACCAATTAATTCAAAATACATATTATAATGTTTCAAAATAAAGAATATTAAAAGTTATAAGGTAGTTAAGTACTTCATTTATAAAAAACTCATCTTAAAAGGTATAAATATTGATGAAATAACACATGTACCATATCACTCTAGGTTCTCATGATCACCCTCATTATCTTCCAGCTCGCATGGCATGATAACACTATTGTTCTCAAAAATATTTTTTGATCTAGGGTCATGTCTCAATATGAACCACCAATCCCTATCTAACACATCTTGGTAAAAAAATACCTGGTTGTAGTTTTTGGGGAAAAAATAGGGCTCCTTAGCTTCATCTCACATCTTTCTAGTGTTGATACATATCAGCCTATTATCAGGATCTTCCTTTACATTATTCCGATCAAAGGTGTCCCACAACTTGCACCTAAAATTGATACATTCGAAAGAAGATAAATCCACTTCAATGATAGATTGTATCTTTCGGATGTAACCTAACGTCCCTCGCACTAGGTTTTGATCAATGTGGCTAGATTGAATATATTGATTGAACTCGACTTCCACTCCAAAGGCTTGTGTCATGTGTGAATCATAGGCATTTTCTGTGTGAAAATGGTGTCCATATGCCCACATAGATGGGAAAAAATTCACCTATAAAAAGGTTAAAAATCATAGTGTCATGTGTCTTATAATAACCCAATAGTTAAAATATGAAATATAGATTTAATTACATTTTAAAGATGCATTATTATGTTTCAAATGTACATATAAATTAAATAGATTATTACCGAGTTGCTGCACCCAATCCCTACATTTAGTGCATCCTCTTCAGCACACGGGTAACGACCGATTGCACCGTATTTCTCTCTAATTTAGTCAACAACCCAACTATTGGGGCATATTTTTGGAATATTTTCTTTTAAATGATTGGGATAAGGCACACTTCTACCATTCAACCATATGAATTCTTTCCTTTCACTATCCCATTACATCCTCTTTTGTTCGTACAATGCGACCCACGGTTGTGTCACTTCAGAATTGTAAAGAATGAATTTACTGATTGCTTCAATTTATGCATTCGCTGATGAAATCAAACCAACATTATATAGTACATAGAGATTAGAATATACATTATATCGAAGTTCAAGATGAATATTTACTTTGTGTAAATCTGAAAAATTCTAAGTCGCTTACTCTTTATAAAGCACTTTTTTCCATTCAATTGGAGCAACTCCACTTTTCTTTTGTCTTCATCCCTTTCATCATTCCAAATCACCACACTTGGTTTTTTGTCGATCTTATTGATGCAATCACTGGCATAATAGAAATACTCATACGATATGTACCCCTGTGCCATAGACCCCTCGGGTATTTCCCTTTGTCAAACAAAACCTTTCAATTTCTTCATGTACCTCTCTAAGAAGAACATCCAACGATAAGAAACCACCCCAACTAGTTTAACTTGGTCTACTAGGTGGATTAGAATATGAACCCGCAAGTACATGAGACTCGTCGCTAGTTCCTTCTCAAACATACAAAAAATCTCAACTATCTTGTGATGGCACTATGGAATGCTAGCCACATGAATCTCCTTTGACACGATCGAACATAAAAATGCAGATAATTTAGATATGGTACATCCTAGGTCTTTAGGGAATTTATGTTTCACACACCCACACACTAAAAAAGGATAATGACATTGCAAAGTTATAAACACGTGCAATAATATACAAAACTAGTTATGTTTTATGACCCCTACATCAGATAAAATTTATTAATATAACAAATAATAAGATCATGCTTTTGGAATTATAAGTACTCTTAGAATATTCAAATGGTCATGCAATTTCAACCACGACAAATATACATCCACAGTGAAGTAGTGTCATAGTGAGGACCCGTATGAAGATGACACCCTCACACCCATTATAACCTCCTTTGTCAAAGAAATATCATCTTTTTTTTAAATCCATGGGACATCACCTTATTTGAAATACCATGAATTTCAGGGACCACTGCATGCCTCTGATCCTTTACTGACATCACCTTATTTGAAATACCATGAATTTGAGGGACCACTTCATGCCTCTGATCCTTTACTTTCTAAACGTCTTGGCCAATGTTTCTTTTTAGTTTTTCAAGTAATAGGATATTTCCTAAAAGCCAATGTATCACTTTTTTTCGATGATATGTGCCTCCATAAAGAAGATGAAACATTTTAAAATATATGCATTGGATCTAATAAGTGGGTAATCTTAAGATGTTCCCAATATGGGAAGTTATAAAAGATAGATTTCCTTTTCATCCCAATGAGCAATTTCTCAACATAGGTGTCGAAGCATTCCCGATCATCGACCATAGGCTCCCCATTTGAATCAAACATTTCTATGAATTCCTTCTCCTTCTCTCTCTCATATGATCTAAGCTATTCAGCTGATATCATTATTAGAGCCCTTTGGGTTCTCTCTCGTTTACTATTGAAAGTGGATGTTGCTCTTTTGTAAGGGTGTTCTTCTGGGAGGAATACTCTAGAGCAATCATATACTGGATTTTGTAGGTCCTTGGACCATCTAGCTTTTAGAGAAGCTCCACGACATTTACATCCAAAATATCCTTTTATTACAAGACCTGCGAGATTATTGTATACAATTTATATGCATGGCACGTTAAAGAATATCATGAAGATCAAAACAATTACAATGAATCAAATAACTAATATGCGAAAGAATATTGTTACATATATAAACAAATCAATAAACATGTAATTTACCAGACCAAAATCCTAATCTTGGATAATCATGTGTCGTGTAAGCACATATTCCATACAAGGTAAAACTCCTCTCTACTGCAATGGGTCTTGATACATCATATAAATTTATCCCATCTTATAATTGATATACTAGTGGTTGCAAGTAGACATCCATATTCTTCACTTGTATTCTACCAAGGACTATGAGAGCCAACATAAGATGTTCATTCTTCATAGACAACCATGGGGGGATATTGTTATTAATCACTACTATAGGAAAAATAGAGTAGTTGGTGTTCTGGAGGGAATATGGGATGAAGCCATCCATGGATATGCTGAGTCATAGACTTCATACTTCATCCTTGAATTTTTTAGGCCATGTATCCTCTATATGCTTCATGGCTATTGAATCAATTGGGATTTGCATAACTCTCAACTCACTTCTATTTGAGGCATGCCATCCATACAAAATACATAATTATTTGCAAGGAAAGAGCCTTTGAATCCTTCGGATTATAGGCATGTGCCTTAATATCCTAAAAGGAGGACAATGTGATTTACCCTTCTTTTTTGGTTATCATACCTATCATACCCGCATTTTGGACATATCTCTCTGTCTACATATTCTCCTCTATATAGAATAAAATCATTTGGACATGCATGATATGATATGTACTCAACACCTAACATTTTCAACAATTTCT
The DNA here is from genome assembly GCA_034641835.2 of Pinus albicaulis. Taxonomy (NCBI): domain Eukaryota; kingdom Viridiplantae; phylum Streptophyta; class Pinopsida; order Pinales; family Pinaceae; genus Pinus; species Pinus albicaulis. Next base: position 284,454,788 of record CM076581.1, read on the forward strand.
TTGCCTCTTCACAGCTACCGAGCTAGACATTATCACCTAGAAGAACCTTATCTTTGAATAATCTGTAGTTGGTGATCATGGAAAATATTAAATGTACATCGATGCTGATATAATTATTAATGTTCATGAAATTCTCCATTTGTAATGTTTATTTTGTGATTATATTTTTCTAATTTATATAAGGGAGGACTTTATGGTAACTTACCTCAAAATTTCCAAGAAAAATGCATTCGACAAGCCAAAATTTTCTTTCAAGTAGTACAGTAACATCGTTGTCCACAACTGGGTAGAGTAACTAACTGCTAGGTCCAAAGAGAGGGGTGGTGGAAGAAAATTTAAGGCTTTCTAAAAAGGTGTCAATGATATGAGCATCATCCCCTAGCTGATCATCATTTTCGAATGCATCTAACAACATTGTCTCCACGCCAGTCTTATCCCTTAAGTAATTATCCATACCAACCTTTATTTTATTGCCTCCATTGCCAGCTTGTGAAGAACTACTATTGTTCAAGTCACTCCTAATTGGTGAATCTGGACGTAGCAGGAATTGAATTGGTGGTGGATTCAACCATTCATGGTATCATTCCTCTTTCATTTTTTCTCTTAATTCAACCTTCTCTTGATTGACATTGTCATGGGGTGCAATGGAAGATAGTAGGTAGGTCGCTCATCATCACTAGAATCCTAATAATTTCAAAAAATATATTTGAACGTGATTAGTACAAAATATATGATATCAATTAGTAAGAACATTGAAAATGCATGATTAATTTGTTTTACATTGAAATAATTACATTAATATACCAAACAATTATTATTACCATCATTGTCCCAGGATTGTGGCTAGAATATGTAATATTGTTACAATTGGCAGCGTGAAGCGATTGTCTATTTTCATCTACCAAATGCGCCTTGCAATATGATGCTCCTGATAAGAGCTTCCGATGTTTTGGAGCTATTTGAATATTTTGAGCACCTGAACTCGATTCTGAATCTGTATGAACTTGCAAATTTATATACATTATAAATTTTATTAAGGTGATTGAGATGGATAAAAACCATAAATTGAATTAGATAATGAAAATATAAACAAAATATGAAGTAAATATTACGTCTCAAGATGGATAGGGAGAAATCTGTGATGGACTTTGAGAAATATTATGGAACGAGCTGGATTTTGAAGAATTTTCCATTCAATATAATTATGATATTTTCGCTCTGCATTTGAGAAAAATAAACATTAAATTTTAGTGCACACTGCTAAAAGTAATTTTGGTGCCTTAAAAGTGGACTTATTGTTATCGGTGCTTATGTATAGATAACCGTAGCAGTGCGGTTTTAGTTACTCCACACCGTTGTTGATTTATTAACTAACACACCAGTTAGGTGTTATTAATTGATGCACCAATGACAAAAATCTACAAATAAAAATGCGCAACTTTATTTTTTTTAAGTGAAAAAAAAAACAGTAAATTGAAAAATGGGCAGGAAAATATTTTCGAAAATCTTCTTTAAATAATAAACACTTTTCATTATTTCACTATTTTTGCAAAATATTTCAACCAAATATTTTGCATGAGACATACCTAGAGCAAGGGAGCACGAGAGCACTGTGGAGCAGCGAAATACTTTCCAACATAACTATTCAGACTTTCAGAATTCCAAACCTCTGGTGATTCAAACCATCTAGCAAAGAATTTTGAATGATCTCATGGTTAAATTTAATTATTTTTTTACATTTTATGCAGTATTTTTTACGCAGTAAGTAAAAAAATTCAATTTTCTATTCATTTTCAGAAACAAAAAATAGAAAAAAAATCCATTTTTACCCTAAACCCTTCATTCTTTTTGTTTCTGCCCTTGCTTCTTTGTGTTTCTATGATATCAGAATTAGGGCCTTTCATTTTATATTTATAGGGTTTGTATTACGATATGTATAGGCCTATGACATCTAACCCACGGGACAACTTTCATAGTTGGATCCCAATCCATGTCGGCCCTTGCGTGAATTTAGAAAAAATAGAATTCTTTTAATCCTTACGCTCTGCATAACCTAACACACCAGTGTGTTGGCTTATCCCAGTGCACTGCGTATGTAATGTTTAATAAAAATTTAAAAACAATTTTTTTTTATCCGTGCGCCATATATCAAATAGGGCACCAGTGCACTATTTCATTATAGCGCACCGGTCACGTACTTTTAGGCAAAAAAAAAATTCATTTTGTGTTAATCAGTGCACCATGTAACATATAACGCATCAGTTCTCCTTGTTGGAAAAGAGCCCCATACATTGGTCCCATGTTTGCGTAAGGTGTTTATAATAATAGGCCACACCGCCCCCTCCACAACACCATATGCTACAAAAACTAACACTAGACGATTTTTATTATCTTTTCTATGTTAATCGGTGTGGTGGTTAACATGTAACACACTGGTGCCCCTTGTTGACATAGAGCATCGTACAGTGTTTTATACTGTTTGGGCAGTGCATTTATAAGAACACGATTCATTAAGTCAGTGAGTACATCATTTAAAATAGCACCGGTTTCTCGATATTTTTTTCTTACATGAAAGGTTGATAATTTATTTGTAAAATATATTAATGAATGATATGGTATAGGTTTCATATTGATAAAAAAACAACTGACAAGAGATCAAGTAACAAAAATACTAATAACACATCAAGAAAAGCAAAAAATGCAAGTTCTTTGTAAATTCTTTACAAAAAATATTATTTTTGAACTATATGTAAGTTTAACTAATATGTATTGCTTACTATATATCATGCATAGTGATGCAGGAGCATGAGGTTTAGAGAAAAAAGGCTTCATTAATTATTCCAAAAATCCAAAAAAAATTACAAGCAAAAGTTCTAGTACCTTTAGCTGTCAGTTTATAGTTTTACTATATAGGGTTGAACTAGTATCTAGGAAGATTGAACAGTTTTAGATTAAATTCAGCATATTTAGCCTTCAGTTGATAAATTCAGGGAAGATATTATGTAATTAGGATTTTATCTAAATTAGGATAATTCGATCTTCAGGAGGAGGTCAACTGTTATGTAGAAAAACTATAAATGTAACCTATGAGAAGGAGGAAATCAAATTGGGCCATAGAAGAATTGATTAAGAGGGTTTTCGCCTCTGATTTGATAAAATTGCAGAATTTAACTATATGTTGTATGCTTGGTAAATTCCTGGAGGGTTTAATCTCTTCGAAAATCCATTTGATTTATACATTCTGTGTAGAATTTGAGTGTGATTAGCATTTGTGTAAGAGATTCGGAAGAGATTACAGAACTTGTGTATCTCCCAAAAAAAAAAAAAAAAAACCCATGTAGCATTGATAGATTTGTGATTGTTGATTTGCAAAGGAAAAAAAGTTTGAGACAGTGTGAGAAGGAAAAAACAAAGAACCAATGGAAATCCGTGGTCAAACACCATCAAAAATGAAAAACTACAGATCAAGCAGTTTTTGAGAAACTAATCACTGTTGTCGCACTGCTTTTGGCATGTGAGTGGTTTTGTTCAAATTGAACGCGATCGAATAGTAACATGACATGTCACGGTGGTAATACCACTAGTTTTGTGTGACTTTGGGTTGATAAAGTACGGGGGCTATTTTCACACGATAGCCGTTTGATCATAAGTAATTGAGATCCGACGGTGGTCGCGTTGGAAGTTGCGTGGAGGTTTTAAAAAGGTAAGGACCCAACAGATTTTTTCAATAAAGTTTTGTTAAAGTGTTTGAAGTCCGAAACCCCATTTCGAAGGTTTTTAAAAATTGTTTACAAAGTGAGTTATTATGTTTCAAAGGATAAAGGGATTTTTGCTTCTGTAGGTCATTTTATTAAATTAATCAATAAAATTTAATATATTTTGATGACCGAGAGTGGAAATAAGGATCAAGGACAATTCCTAATTTGAACAGCTCTCCTTAATGCCTGCACCCATACTGCCATATTTTGTGGTATCAAATCAATCTTCAGAGCATTTTCCAGACACTGAACAAGCTTCCAGAAGTTTGAAAAAGAAATCCAACATGGTTGTCATAATTGGTAGAAGAGGTGGTGCTGGTAGAAGAAGAGGTAGACCAGTTGCAAATGCTAAAGTACTAGAGACTATGCAGCAAATTCAAGGTAGATTGGAAGCGATGGAAGCAGGACAACAAAGAGATCCTGAAGATGTCAGTGAACCAAAAGCTAAAGAAGAAGAAGAAGGAAATGTTGATCTTACTCCTGAGATGAGATTCTTTAAATCAGTTTTAGGATCTACATCTAAACCTAGACTTGAAGTATCATCTTTTGCAGGAGGATTGAATCCAGAAGAGTTGATAGACTAGATCAATGAAATGAATAAATGCTTTGATTATGAAGAGATGGGTGAAGAAAAGAGAGTTAAGTTTGATGTCACAAGGTTGAAAGGACATTCATCACTTTGGTGGGATAGAGTGAAAGCAGAAAGAAGGAGAGTTGGTAAGCAGCCAATCAAGAATTGGAACAGAATGGTAGCAAAGTTGAGAGGTAAGTTTTTACCTAATGATTATCAACTTTCATTATTTAGACAAATGCAGAATCTTAGACAGAGATTAATGACAATAAAAGAATACATAGATGAATTTTACAAAGTGAGCATAAGAGGAGGACAAATTCAAGATACAAAAGAGAAGATTGCGAGGTACATAAATGGTCTCAGAATGGAGATTCAAGATGAGATAAGTATATTGTCTCCTAAAAAAGTAGATGAGGCTTACCAGATGGCCTTAAAAGATGAAGAAAAACTCATCAGGAATAAATCTGCCAAAGGAAGAGGTACTTTTCAAGGAAGAGGAAGTCAAGGTGGTAGAGGAAGATCTACAACACCAAGAGATGGAGCTAGTAGCAACTCACCTCAGTATGCAGCCATAAAAGGTGATACAAGTGGCAGAAGGAGTCCTTATAGAGGAAGAGGAGGCAGAAATAGAGGAAGAGAAGTCAGATGTTATAGATGTAACAAATTAGGACATGGAGCCTATGAATGTCCAGATAATGTGGTGACAAATCAAAGAAATGCAATTGTTGCTCAGACTGAAGAAGAAGCAGCAAAGTTTCCTATAACAAAGAAATAAATTGTGCCAGGGAAAGGTGAATATTTGGTGGTTAACAAAGTTTTGTTAAAACAAACAAAGGAAGTTGTTGAACCAACACAAAGAAAGAATTTGTTCAGAAGTGTGTGCAAATTTCAAGGGAAATGCTGTCAATTGGTAATTGATAGTGACAGTATAGATAATTTGGTCTCTACAGAGGTGATAGAGAAGTTGAAATTGAAGACAAGGGAACATCCAACACCCTACAAGGTGTCATGGCTTCAGATGGGACATCAACTGATAGTAAAGGAACAATGTGAAATAGAATTGAAAATGGGCAGTTACAAAGATAAAATCATGTGTGATGTGATGCCTATGGATGTGTGTCACATATTGCTGGGTAGACCTTGGCAGTATGATAGAGCAGAAATACATGATGGAAAGAGAAACACTTACAATTTTTTCAAAGATGGTATGAATCAAACATTATTACCTATGGAAGAAGAAGATGCATCAAGTAAAAATTCTGATCCAAAGGCTTTATTGTTGAGTGGAAAAGAATACTTGCAGCATATTGAAGATGATGAGGAAAATTTTTCTTTAGTTTGCAAACCTAAGGTAATATTTACTTCTACTAAAATTTCTACTTTGCCAATTGAAATTCAAGAAATGTTGGAGAAATATTGTGATATTATTGTGGAAAATTTTCCTGATGAATTACCATTTGTAAGAAGAATCAACCATCAGAAATATTTGATTCCAGGATCAAATTTTCCAAACAAAGTAGCTTACATACTCACTCCTATAGAAAATCAAGAAATCAGAAAGCAAGTGCGGGAATTGGTTGAAAAAGGTTTGGTCAGAGAAAGTTTGTGTCCTTGTGTAGTGCCTACAGTATTAAGTTGGAAGAAAGATGGAGGTTGGAGAATGTGCATTGATTCAAGAGAAATTAAAAAGATAACAATGAGGTATAGATTTCATTTACCTAGAATTGAAGATTTTATGGATTGTTTGAGTGGAGCAAGATATTTTTGAAAACTAGATTTGAAAAGTGGGTATCATCAAATTAGGATAAGGGAAGAAACTGAATGGAAAACAACCTTTAAAAAAAATTAAGGATTGTATGAATGGATGGTAATGCCTTCTGGTTTATCAAATGCACCTAGTACATTTATGAGGCTTATGAATGAAGTATTGAAGGAATTTATTGGTAAAATTGCAATAGTATATCTGGATGATATATTAATTTACAGAAAAACAAAGGAAGAACACCTAAGACATATTAATTATGTCTTAAGGAAGTTACATGAAGAGAAGTTACTGATAAATTTTAAGAAATGTTCATCCATGAAAGAAGAATTGGTATATCTAGATTTTGTTGTTACTGCTGAAGGATTAAAAATGGATCTAGTGAAGATAAAGGAAATTATGGAGTGGCCTTTACCTAAAAGTGTTTTTGAGGTAAGAAGTTTTCATGGTCTTGCTAGTTTTTATAGAAAATTCATAAGGAATTTCAGTAAGATCAATGCACCTATCATTGAAACCATAAAGAAGGACAAACAACCATTTAAGTGGACTGCTGAAGCTGAAAGGAATTTTCAGTTCTTAAAGAAAAAGATAACTGAGAAACCTGTCTTAGTTTTTCCTGATTTTAATAAACCATTTCAAGTAAAATGTGATGCCAGTGGGGAAGATATTGGGGCTGTATTAAGTCAAGAAGATAGACCTGTAACATATTTTAGTGAGAATTTCAATGAGACAAGAAGGAAGTACTCTTCTTATGACAAGGAATTTTATGCAATTGTAAAGTCATTGAATAAGTGGAGATATTATTTAATGTCTAAAGAATTTGTGCTATATTAAGATAATAATGCTTTACATTATATCATGCAATCGCCTAAATTGAATCAAAAACATGCAAAATGGGTTGAATATCTTCAAAGTTTTAACTTTTTAGTGAAGCATATACGTGGTCAAGCAAAAAAAGTAGCAGATGCCTTGAGTAGAAAAAGCATTCTTGTTCAAGGAAGTCAAATTCAAGTGTTAGGTTTTTATTTTCTTAAAGAACTCTATAAGACAGATTTGGATTTCAAAGAAGCATTTGAAGCATGTTGTAATCCTGTTTTGATAGACAAAAGTCAGTGGTTAGATTATTTCTTGCAAGAGGGTTTATTTTTCAAAAGGAATCAGTTGTGCATACCAAATTGTTCTATGAGAGAAAATTTAATCAGGGAGAAACATAGTGGTGGACTTGCTAGACATTTTGGTGTTGATAAGACTTATGAGAAACTAAGTCATTTTTATTTCTTGCCAAAGATGAGATCTGAACTGGAAAAGTATGTGAAGAATTGTGAAATATGTCAAAATGAAAAAGGGAAAAGTCAAAATGCAGGTTTGTACATTCCATTACCTATTCCAGACAAACCTTGGGATATGGGAAGTATGGATTTTGTTTTAGGATTGACTAAGACACAAAGATGGAATGATGCAATTTATGTTGTAGTTGACAGATTTTCAAAAATGGCACATTTTATTCCATGTTATAGAACCAGTGATGCTACTCATGTTGCCAAGTTGTTTTTCAGGGATATTGTCAGATTACATGGGTTACCTAAAAGTATTGTCTCTGATAGAGACACTATATTTTTTTGGTCATTTTTTGGGAAATTTTTGAAGAATATTGGTACTAAACAAAGTTTGAGCTCAGCTTATCACCCTAAAACTGATGGGCAAACTAAAGTAGTGAACAGGAGTTTGGGTAATCTTTTGAGAAGTCTTGCAGGACAACATCCTAAACAGTGGGATTATATTCTACCATAGTCAGAGTATGCATATAATTATTCACCTAACATAAGTACAAGACATAGTCCATTCCATATAGTTTATAGAATGCACCTAAGAGGAGTATCTGAATTGAGGAACTTGGGAAAATCAGAAATGAGAAGTGTTGAAGGAGAAGAGTTTGCTTCAGAAATTGAAGCAATACATGAACAGGTAAAGTAGCAGCTACAAGACAGCAGCATCAAGTACAAAAATAGAGTAGATTTGAGAAAAAGAAAAGTTAATTTTGAAGTTGGTGATTTGGTTTTAGCACACTTAAGAAAAGAAATATTTCCAAAGAGGAAGTATAACAAGTTAAAATTCAAAAAGATAGGACCATGCAGGATATTGAGAAAGTTTTCTGCTAATGCTTATGAAATTGAATTACCTTATGATATTGGAATATCTCCAATATTGAATGTTGCTGAGTTGTACAGATATGAAGATAGTGGCACAGATGACAGACCAGAAGACAAAGAAAAGATTGACTAGATAAATCAGTTACCCACAACAAAGACATTTTAGCCTGAGAGGATCTTATATGAGAAAGTGTTTAAAAAGACCAGAATACAAAAATATTTTCAATATTTGATTAAGTGGAAGGATCACCCTATTGAGGTTGCTACTTGGATGATAGAAACCATACTACAAAAATTGGGCAGTTATGTAGAGGAGCTCATGGACGGGAGCCCATGAATATTTTTGTCCTCATGAGTTTGATGCAGGAGCATGAGGCCTAGAGACAAAAGGCTTCATTAGTTATTCCAAAAATCCAAAAAAAATTACAAGCAATGGTGTTAGTACCTTTAGCTATCAGTTTACAGTTTTGCTAGATAGGGTTGAACTAGTATCTAGGAAGATACAACAGTTTTAGATTAAATTCAGCATAATTAGTCTTCATTTGATAGATTTAGGGAAGATATTATGTAATTATGATTTTATCTAAATTAAGAGAATTCGACCGTTAAGAGGAGGTCGATTATTATGTAAAAAAAATATAAATGTAGCCTCTGAGAAGGAGGAAATCGAATTGGGCCATAGAAGAATTGATTAAGAGGGTTTTTTCCATTGATTTAATAAAATTGCAGAACTTAACTATCTATTGTATGCTTGAAAATTTCCCGGAGGGTTTCATCTCTCCGAAAATACATTTGATTTATACATTCTGTGTAGAATTTGAGTGTGATTAGTGTTAGACTCCTATACCAATAGGTGTCATTTTTCATGATTAACTTGTTGAACTATGCAATATGTTCAAACCTTTTTCTTGTTGCAAAAGGTGTTCCATATTCTTGAAAAATCAAAAAAATCAAAAATTTAAAAAATGTAAAGAGGGTATACCCTGAAAGAAAAATCAAAGGGTGAAAAGAATAAAATGGTCAAAAAAGTGAAAGAAATGAACCCCAAACAAAAATAGACCAGGAAAGTGTGCAACTCTAAATGCCACTACTATTTCATTTTTTGTAATAAACAAAATTGTTTGCAGCTTGTCAAACTTTTGCCACAATTTATGAAGAGTCAAACTGTTTAAACTTGACTCATTCATTTTTCAATTTCATGTTGTAGAATAGAGAATAAATATCTGACCAAACAGTTTAATCTTGGCAGATAAGTAGATAGGTAGAGTTAATAAAAGGTGTTGAACAGTTTAATCTGAGCCCTTGGATGTAATAAGTGTAGAAATAGACAGGTTTTCCATGTAAAAGAAAAAGAAGATTGATAAGGGTTTGCCAGTCTATGTGCACCCTAATAAAGAAGAGAAAATGGTAGAGTAAGTAGGTAGGGTAGGTAGATGTTGCATGCTAGAATTACATGTGATGAATGATGGTTTTAGATGTGCTAATCTTTTACTTTCATCACAAATTGCAAAGGAAGATGATACACTAGAAGCATGTCATAGAAAGCAAAGTCAAAATCATTAACTTCACATCTCACTTTTTCCCTAAAGCTTTCACTAATTTCCCCAAAGTGCTAAGGAATTTGAAGATTAAAGGGGCTCAAAGCATTTCCTTGACTTTTGGAGGGACCGGACCCTCAGCCCAATAATTGAAAAGACCTAAGTACTTGAAGCTATTCATCATTACACTCATTCACTTTTAATCTTTTCCTAAGTAAAATTCCATTTTACTTAGGAAAATCATGCTATATTCCATAAAATCCCTCAAAATCAATTTTTATTCTGAGTCTAAGTGATGAAAGTATTATAATGCAAATTTACTTTGAAGAATTCTCACTTTCTTGGTTATATTTAAGTGTTTTGAGTTTACCTTGTCCTTTGTCATATTAACTTTAATTTATATATTAAATCCTTATAAATATACCTTATCCTATTATATTTAATTCCCTTTTATAATAATATCTCCAAAACCCTCTTACTATAAGTTTTTAGCCAAAATATCTAAACCTACACGAGGAAATAAAAACCCGCATTATAAATCCCTTTGGCTAAAAACATATCCATATAACTATCCCCGCCCCTTATAGTAAATAAATCATATTGATTTATTTCTATATAATAAAAAATACATAGAAAAAGGGTTTAAACATATATTTATGTTTTAAACGAAAAAACAAATAAAACCCGAATTTTCTGACCTCCACCCTTCATAAAAACGGAATTAATTAATCACCTAGATTAGTTAATAACCTACCCTCCGCCAATGAAAATAATCCCGAAAAGATTAATTAAGTTAACGATCTCGCACATTAACTCCCACAACAGCTTCCCGTCCAGATCACCGTTGGATCATCCACCTGAAGATCTACGGCTCACAAACATTCTGCTGCCCATCCTCCGTCCGAGACTTAACGCGCGAAATGGGAGCGGTTTTCAAATAGTACCCTGGCCACGCGTCATTTGTTTTGTGGATTCGCTACCTCTCCTCCCAAAACCGCCTTCCCTCAAAAGTGGTGCAGAAAAAACCGCTTACCGACTATCCTCGGTGACGCGTCCATCGTACATGCTGACGTCGCTAATTAAAACCCGCCACCCTTTCAAATTTGTAAATAAAACACATTGCGTATGCGTATTTTTCATTGTTCCATGTGCAAGATAGTCTCCCATGCAAAATTCAAAAATCAACCATTGTGGACTGTTGACCGTTACTTTGCTGAAGAAAATCGCAATCCAGTGTTCAAGAATTCATCTGCTATAATCAGCACCTGTTTAATCACTGTTCAAACACCCTAGTGTTGCTCTCACTTGATTGTGTAGTAAAACCTTTTGTAACCCAGCTGAACCACCTGAAACCTCTATTAACCAATTCGAGCATGGTTTACCTCCCAAAAATCATTCTAGATTCACTCCACAGACCTCTCAAAATCAAATGAAACATTTTCAACCTCCCCTGCAAACCAATGATTTCTTAACAATTTGTTTTGTTTTACAGGTAATCAGAAGACCACATCTTTGGATCAACAGTCTTAATAATAGTCATAAGATTTTTTTACTCCAAGAGTGTTATCAAATCTATTCAAACAGAGGTTAGAAATCATAACAGCTAAAGAGTATCAGTGGTTAAAGTGTATGAGGTAAAAGTCAGAATGAAAGTTAAAATGAAGTTACAAAGCAGTCAAAGGTAAACAGTAAAAGTAATTATAGAGGCAGTAAAATGGTAAAAAGAGGAAATGAAAATACTTTCACCAACATTGAATTTTTTCTAAAGTGAAAGTAAAACAGTCAAAAGAACAAAAAAGTGAAAAGATGAAAAACACAACAAGAAGTAATATTTTTGCAGAAATTGCATGTTTTAGTCATTGTTTTGCAGAAACTATTGTCATCAATCCAAGACGGATTTTTCAAAACTGAAGGAGGTTTATGTTCTTAAGAGGACCCTCTACAAAAATCTCTCTCACTTTTCTAATAGCTATTATGGTTTTGGAAATATTAAACAATGTTGGAAAGCACTTTTTGCAGAAAATACCAGTTAAGTCATCATTTTGCAGAGAAGATTGTGGTAAATAAAAAATACATCATACAAAACTGAAGGATGTGTTTGTTCCTAAGAGACCCATCTACAAAAACCTATCTCGCGTTTTGCACAGTGATTTCAGAATGAGAGATACATGTACATCTTTACGGGCTATTGTTTAGACTCTGTAAAACTCTGTTTTACACATATGTTTGTAGAACCTATTGTGCACCGCTGGAGAGGAATTTTAGGAAAATGAAAGAGGTTTATCTCACCAACATATTTATCTACAATAACCTCTTTCACTTTCTACATATCTATTACGGATTGAGAAATAAAAATATATAATTGGACCCCAAGTTTGCAGAATTGTTGGAGCAGAATTCACAAAAAAAGGAAGGAGTTAGTGACTTGGATGCCTCATCATCAACTAAGAGTTGGATCAAATTCGAATTTTCCTCTTTTTCATCACCTATCAATACAAAATAGTGCCAAATAGATGTATTATTTTGAGTTTCCTTTACTTAAGTTCTATTTATGTAAAATAGTTGGAGAGATTTGTGAACTAATCTTGATATTTTTTCAAGATATTTTAGTTTAGAATTTGTACAAATACTTCACTCTTGGAATTATTTTGGGTGGATTCTTCTACTTTGGTGTAACATTTATTTTTTGGAATAAAATTGTTTTGGAGAAACTTCTTTGTGGCTTTCTGGATGATGATTTTAAGCTCAAGACTTTTTACAGGATTCATGTGTCAGACTACAGTTCAATAAGTCTTTTCTATCCTATGTTTTAAGTTTTATATCTGTTTATAATATCACTATGTTCCATTTATGAATAATTAACATAAAAGAATGAATCAGAACTTACTTAAGTGTACTCTGATTTCAATTTTGATTATTCTAAATGTTTTCTTCTAAACTGGTTATAAGCAACGAATTCTTAATTGCTCTTGTTGCACTGGTTTAAACATTTTGATTACTATAGTAAAGAATTCTTAATTGATATTTATTTGTAATCATTCACTTTCTTTCTTTGAACATGTTGAAAGATTCTTAATTTCCTTTCATCCCTTCAAAATCCATTCCATTCACTTTATTTTCTAAAAATTGTTCTCTGTTTGGCTATCTTGCCCTGCAAAGCCATCTTTGGTGTAAAAAATTAATCCATTAAAGCCATCCTTTCGACTCCATAGACCAATGGCCTGAAATACTCAATCGTGCCCTTAGTTGGCGGATTCCACCATTAAAATTCAAAAAAAACCCCTGGACTTATAACTAGCCTAATATTTTCAAAGAACAAAGCTAAATTTTAAAGAGAGAGCCCTCTCTAGATACAGATTGGCTAGATTCTGTATCTGAAGGTTGGTTTGTGGTTACCTCGGATTTACTTTCCTTTTCCACAACTTCAAGGAAAATCTGAGTGATAACATAGTGGCGACTCCGCTGGGGACCTGAATATCTTTATTGTTACTATTGTTTGCTTATAAGCTATGGACAGAGTCTGAAGATCAGCCAGATAGCCTTTGAAATGATTTTGCTCTGCAATTGCATAGTAAATAAATGTTGCTTCAGTCTATCTCTGGTTTAGCTTAAATAACTAAACTTTAGTATCAAACATTCAATCAGATTCTCTAGTTCAATAAATCTTTGAGAAAATTTTAATTAAAAATCTTAAATTTCTTGAAGAATTTGCTGAAGTTGTACTTTCATTGTATTCCAAACAAAAAACCAAAAAGATAAAGTCTAGGAAAACTGGCTTCAGAAAGGATTCATCATACCAGGTCAAATCCTGACCCTAATCCACCACCGATATTTGAAAATCCAAATATGATTCCTAGGATTCTTGTAAGACAAGGAAGTCAAGAAAGCTCTGAAAGAGGAATTCAAGAAAGTTCTGGAAGTTCCAGACCTCTTTCTAGATCAGCATCCTGTCCTGTGAAGATTATATATTTTGATGAAATACCTTTTGATGAGCAATTTGAAACATCTTTGTTTGTGAATTTTTCTGAATCTGAATTGTCTAAGCTAGTTCCAGATCCATTATTTCTTCAAGATTTACAATTGAGATTTGTTTCATATCATCTTGACAGACATTTACAAAATTCCATTCAATCTGAACAAACCTTTGAAGAAAATTCAAACATTTCTGTGATTACTGAAGCTTCCCCAAGCTCAGCTACTTTTCCTCAAGCTTCTCAAAACCAAGCCACTCCTTCTACTCCTCCAGCTACTCCTTCCAGACCATCATCACCTGTTATTCCAGTACACCTTCCAATGGAAAATAGATATGCCCCGTTAAGATTGTCAGGCAAACCTGCTGCTTTGCCACAATATTATCAGAGTAAGATCACCCCTTTTGATGGCTCAGGTACTTACATAGCTCAACAGCATACCAAAATGATGACTGATTACTTTGAATTTTATGAAATTGACGTTGATGACATTCGAATGAGAATTTTTGTCCAGAGTCTTACTGGGGAAGTCAGGACATGGTTTAGGGCCCTTGCTCCAAATAGTATCGCTGATTTACCAGCTTTATATAGGGCATTTTTGAATAGATGGGAGAAGAAGAAAGACCCTCTTCAGATCCTATTAGAATTTGAAAAATTCAGAAGAAGACCTAATGAAACAGTGCAAGATTACATCATTAGATTTAACGAAGCGTACAACGCAGTTCCCCAGAACCTTAGACCCCCTCCTGATTCAGTAATGGTTAAATTTCCTGATGGATTTGACTCTGACATAGCATATTCACTTAGGGAAAGAGCCCCTCAAACCATAGAAGAGATGCAAAGCATAGTGGTTAGTGTTGAAGCTAACCTCATAGAAAAAAGAGCTAGGGCTAGAGCTGAAAGAAGGATGCCAGTAAATGAAGAACCTTCGGCTTTTGAAAGAAATCTGGATGCAATTATTAAAGGTATGGAAAGACTGGGAGATAGAGTAGAGACAATCGAAAGAAAGTCTTCTAGCGATGGTCAAAATGTTGTTAGAAACCCAAACTTCAGAAGAAATCAAAACCAAAATCTTGGGAAAAATGTTCCTGGCCAAAACATCAGGCCACCATTCCAAGAAAATTTTGTGGAAGGATCATCTTCTGAAGAACCAATAGAGGATGTTGAAATAAATAACGTGACTGAAAACAAGAATGAACCAGAAGTTTTCCTATCTCAAGATGATCAAGAAAATCACATTCTTGAGACATTTCAAACTCATTCAGGAGAAACTTTTGATTTTAAAGAAGGCTATGACACAGCTATTTATGAGGTTCATAAACAATACAACTTGATAAGCAGACGGATTTATGTGCCAGAGAATAGCAAATAGAAAGCTGTAAAACAAAACGTCAAAGGTAAAACTAACATCCCTCCTGTACAAAATATTCCTCCTGTACAAATTTTGTCTAGGACAAGTCCTAACCCCGCAAATCCAATAATTGAAGATGTGTCTGACAATCAACTGAACAATATACAAATTTCTAATGCTTCTCCTCTTGCAGGAAATGTAGAAGAACTAGTAGAAGTTAATTCAGAAACACTTTCAACTCATAATCCCACTCATGGAAAAGAGAAAAATGCTGAAGACCCAAAAAATAGAGAAAATCCAACTATTCAAAACACTAGAGCTCAAACAGAAAAATATTTCAATCTAGAGGCTGAAATAGGCAAACTAAAGATAGTTGTTCCCTTAGCAGAATTAGCAAAACATGATGTGTATAGAAACCAAATCAGCAGATCCCTTAACATTAATGGAATGGATGATTCAGTGAATGTGTTTGATGATCAACCCAGACTAATTTTTGGTCCTGAAGTTAATGGCAAACCTGAAAGTGGAGGAACTCCTCCATTTTATGTGAGCTTGAATGTTCATGATAAAATACTGCATAACGCCATGCTTGATTCTGGAGCGTCCCACAATTTAATGCCAAAAGCAGTAATGGAAAGATTAAACTTAGACATTACCAGACCATATAAAGATCTTTTTTCTTTCGATTCTAGTCAGGTAAGATGTTTAGGTTTGATTAAATATTTTTGTATTACTTTGGTACAATACCATGTGAAATCTATTCTGATGGATGTAGTAGTTGCTGATATTCCTCCTAAATATGGTATGTTATTGTCTAGATCCTGGGGTGCCAAACTCGGAGGATCTCTACAATTAGATATGTCATTTGCAACTATTTCAGTATTTGGTCAGCCTAAAAGATTGTACAGAGAGACCTTAATGAAACATCTTGTCAGTAGCCATGAGAAGCCTGAAAACTTCCCTGTCTATTTAGTACATTCTGATATGGACTCTTTCATCCTGTATAATGCTGAATTGGACCTTCCTCCTGAATTAGAAGCACCAGAAAAGGAAACTGCAAATAAATATACTGTCCAGATCGAAGAAATTTCTGAAAACAAGGAAGCCTCAGACATTCAAGAGACACCAGAAAAAACTAAAAAATTAGCTCCTGTTAGAAACATGTTAAAACAGTTGATGAAGATTATGAACATGAAATTCTGTGGCATTTGGAATTTGATGGTTTGGTAAATAAATTAGGAGCAGGGGTTGGAATTTGGTTACATAATGTTGAAAATGATCATGCCGAGGGTCATGCTTATAGATTGAATTTTAGATGCACTAACAACATGGCAGAGTACGAAGCCTTTTTGTTAGGGCTTAAACATGTCAAAAAGTTAGGAGCAATTAGAGTATCAATCATAGGAGACTCTCAGTTAATTATCCAACAAATCAATGGTGAATGTTCAACAAAGGACCATAGATTGAAACAATACAGAGAAACAGTTGTGGAAATTCTCAACACTTTTCTACAAGCTCAACTTGCCAAAATTCCTAGAAAACAAAATTTGCATGCTCACAGTCTTGCAATGTTCGCTAGCACCTGTAAGTTACCTTTTGGACCTAATCATCAGTTCACAGCTGAGATTAGACATAGACCTGCTATATCAGACAATCTCATGAATTGGCAAGTGTTTGTAAATAATAATCAAATCAATAATTTTTTGACATTAGATAATGAGTTCTCTAACAGTAGTATAGATGAAGACGCAACAATCAATGAATCTGATCAACTAGGTGAACAAGAAATAAATATTTCAGAAGAGACTGCAATTCACATGCTTCACCCAACCAAATTTACTAAAAAAGATATGAAGGATTTGAAAAAAATGGAATTTGATGAGATCATAGAAGATGAATCTGAAATTATTAATCTGAAAGATAATCATTTACCTAAATGATTGACTCCTTTAGAAGATATTTTTGACTCAAATGACATTCCCTTAAAACCAAAAATGGAACTTGTAAAAGTCGATATTGAAGAAGTTAATTTGGGAACTGAAGAAAATCCCAAGATGGTTAAACTATCTAAATCTCTGCGAGAAGATCAAAAGGTTAAATATGTTGAACTTTTAAAAGAATTCCAGGATGTTTTTGCCTGGAGTTATGAAGATCTGAAGTCATACGATACATAAATCATTCAACATACAATACCTTTGAAACCAAATCAAAAACCTTTCAAACAAAAACTTAGAAGGATCAATCCTATTTTATTACCTTCAATTGAGAAAGAAATTAAAAGAATGTATGAAGCAGGAATTATAGCTCCTATTAGGTTCTCTGAATGGGTTTCTAATCTAGTACCAACAAGAAAAAAGACTGGAGAGATTAGACTGTGTGTCGATTTGAGGAATTTGAACAATGTTTCTTTGAAAGACAACTATCCTTTGCCTAAAATGGACCATATCTTACAGAGGGTAGTGGGGTCTTCAAGGATTTCTCTTTTGGATGGATTTTCAGGGTATAACCATATTTTGGTTCATCCTGATGATCAAGACAAAACAACGTTTACAACACCATGGGGTACTTTTAAATATGTCAAGATGCCATTTGGACTCAAAAACGCAAGAGAAACCTTCCAAAGAGCAATGGACATTTCCTTTGCCAAGGAAATACATGATTTTCTGGTTATTTATCTAGATGATTTAACTGTTTTTTCCAAAAAATATCAGCAACATTTAGATCATCTAAGACAAGTGTTTATAAAATGCAGGAAGTATGGTATTTCTTTAAATCCGAAAAAATCATTATTTGGTCTTGAAGAAGGAAAAATCCTAGGTCACATTATTTCTAAAGATGGCATTTGAATTGATCCTGAAAGAATACAAGCAATTTTGCAGATACCTCATCCCAGAAACATTAAAGAACTTCAAGCTTTCATAGGAAAGATCAATTTCTTGAGAAGATTCATTTCTAGTTTGGCTGAATTTCTTAGACTGCTTACTAACATGTTGAGAAAAGATTCAAGCATTGACTGGACCGTAGAAGCTAAGAAATCATTTGAAGAAATCAAAATAGCTTTAACCAGAACACCAGTTCTTACCAGTCCAAAATTTGATAGCGATTTCATTATTTTTTCATTTGCTTCTGAACATACAGTTGCAGTTGTTTTACTACAAAAGGATGATCAGGGATGTGAAAAACCAATAGCCTTTTTTAGTAAAGCACTTAGAGATGCATCTTTGAAATACAATATCATGGAGAAACAAGCTTTTGCACTTGTGAAAGCAATTAAATATTTCAGAGTTTATATATTGTATTCTCATGTGATAGCTTACGTACCTAATGCTGTCGTTAAAGACATCTTAACTCAAGATGGTATTGAAAGCAAAAGAGGTAAGTGGATAGCTACCATATTAGAATATGATATTAAAATTAAACCAACGAAACAAAGGTTTTTGAAAATGACATCTTTAAAATATTGTATTTTAGATAGTGCTCTTTTTTGGAAGAATCATGATGGAATCCTATTAAATTGTTTATTGAAAGATGAAACTGACAAAGTTCTTAATGAATTTCATGCAGGAGATTGTGGTGGACACCTTTACTGGAAGTCAACTGCAGATAAGATCTTAAGGGATGGTTTTTACTGGCCAACCTTATTTTCAGATGTTAAGAAATTTGTAACTTCTTGTCATAAGTGTCAAATCTTTGAGGGCAAGAGAAAATTGTTGCCTTTACCATTAAAACCAATTTCCACCGAGAGACCCTTTCAACAATGGGGACTGGATTTTATTGGAGAAATCCATCCCCCTTCTTCTGGGCAACACAGATGGATTCTTACTGCCACATATTACTTTACTAAATGGATTGAAGCTATCCCATGCAGACAAGCCAATGATTCTGTAATTATAGGGTTTTTAGAAACCAATATACTTTCAAGATTTGGCTGTCCAGAGAAAATTATAACAGATAATGCTGCTGCGTTTAAGTCTAAGAAAATGATTAGTTTCTGCAATAAATATCACATCACTTTAGGCCATTCAACAGCCTATTATCCTCAGGGTAATGGACTGGCAGAGTCTTCCAATAAAAGCCTTATTAATATCATTAAAAAATTATTGGAAGAAAATAAAAAGAATTGGCATAAGAAACTTACCAATGCATTGTGGGCAGATAGACGTACAACTAAGAAATCAATTGGAACCAGTCCATATGAATTAGTTTATGGTATTGAGGCAAAATTTCCATCATCTTTAGGAATTCCTGTTATGAAGTTACTTCAGGAGGATCAAGTAGAACCAAATGATATTCAGAGAAGAATAAACCAAAAAATTCACTTGCAGCAGACCAGAGAAGATGTGTATCAACGATCCCAAGTCTTGCAGGAAAATTTAAAGAAAATGTTTGACAAAAGAACTAAAGCAGAAGATTTTCAACTAGGAGACAAAGTTCTAAGATGGGATTCCAGAAGGGAAGATAAAGGGAAACATGGGAAATTTGATTTCTTATGGAAAGGACCTTACATCATTCATGCTCTACAGGGAAATAACACATACTTTTCGAAGAATTTGGACAGTTCAGAAGCTGAGGAGGGACCAGTCAATGGTTGAATGCTAAAGCACTATTTTGATCCTATTTACTAGGATGTTCTAATTTTTTCTAACTTGTACATAATATATCCTTTATAATGAATTAGTTTTGATTGGATGGTGAATTACTGAAGTTGAAGCCCACAGTGAAGGCCCTAAGCTTCAGAATTTACTATCATATATACAATAAAGTCACCAGAAGAAGAAGATTTCATGGTTCAATTAAAGGTATTTTGAGGCATCTGACCTGCTGTTCTTGACTTTTCACCAGGAAAAGCCATCCCCAAGTGGAGCCAATGTTAGACTCCTACACCAATAGGTGTCATTTTTCATGATTAACTTGTTGAACTATGCAATATGTTCAAACCTTTTTCTTGTTGCAAAAGGTGTTCCATATTCTTGAAAAATCAAAAAATTCAAAAATTTAAAAAATGTAAAGAGGGTATACCCTAAAAGAAAAATCAAAGGGTGAAAAGAATAAAATGGTCAAAAAAGTGAAAGAAATGAACCCCAAACAAAAATAGACCAGGAAAGTGTGCAAGTCTAAACGCCACTACTATTTCATTTTTTGTAATAAACAAAATTGTGTGCAGCTTGTCAAACTTTTGCCACAATTTATGAAGAGTCAAACTGTTTAAACTTGACTCATTCATTTTTCAATTTCATGTTGTAGAATAGAGAATAAATATCTGACCAAATAGTTTAATCTTGGCAGATAAGTAGATAGGTAGAGTTAATAAAAGGTGCTCAACAGTTTAATATGAGCCCTTAGATGTAATAAGTGTAGAAATAGATAGGTTTGCCATGTAAAAGAAAAAGAGGATTGATAAGGGTTTGCCAGTCTAAGTGCACCCTAATAAAGAAGAGAAAATGGTAGAGTAAGTAGGTAGGGTAGGTAGATGTTGCATGCTGGAATTACATGTGATGAATGATGGTTTTAGATGTGCTAATCTTTTACTTTCATCACAAATTGCAAAGGAAGATGATACACTAGAAGCATGTCATAGAAAGCAAAGTCAAAATCATTAACTTCCCATCTCACTTTTTCCCTAAAGCTTTCACAAATTTCCCCAAAGTGCTAAGGAATTTGAAGATTAAAGGGGCTCAAGGAATTTCCTTGACTTTTGGAGGAACCGGACCCTCGGCCCAATAATTGAAAAGACCTAAGTACTTGAAGTTATTCATCATTACACTCATTCACTTTTAATCCTTTCCTAAGTAAAATTCCATTATACTTAGGAAAATCATGCTATATTCCATAAAATCCCTCAAAATCACTTTTATTCTAAGTCTAAGTGATGAAAGTATTATAATGCAAATTTACTTTGAAGAATTCTCACTTTCTTGGTTATATTTAAGTGTTTTGAGTTTACCTTGTCCTTTGTCATATTAACTTTAATTTATATATTAAATCCTTGTAAAAATACCTTATCCTATTATATTTAATTCCCTTTTATAATAATATCTCCAAAACCCTCTTACTATAAGTTTTTAGCCAAAATATCTAAACCTACATGAGGAAATAAAAACCCGCATTATAAATCCCTTTGGCTAAAAACATATCCATATAACTATCCTCACCCCTTATAGTAAATAAATCATATTGATTTATTTCTATATAATAAAAAAATACATAGAAAAAGGGTTTAAACATATATTTATGTTTTAAACGAAAAAACAAATAAAACCCGAAATTTTTGACCTCCACCCTTCATAAAAACGGAATTAATTAATCACCTAGATTAGTTAATAACCTACCCTCCGCCAATGAAAATACTCCTGAAAAGATTAATTAAGTTAACGATCCCGCGCATTAACTCCCACAACAGCTTCCCGTCTGGATCACCGTTGGATCATCCGCCTGAAGATCTATGGATCACAAACATTCCACTGCCCATCCTCTGTCTGAGACTTAACGCGTGAAATGGCAGCGGTTTTCAAATAGTACCCTGGCCACGCGTCGTTTGTTTTGTGGATTCACTACCTCTCCTCCCGAAACCTCCTTCCCTCAAAAGTGGTGCAGAAAAAACTGCTTACCGCCTATCCTCGGTGACACGTCCATCGTACATGCTGACGTCGTTAATTAAAACCCGCCACCCTTTCGACTTTGTAAATAAAACACATTGCGTATGCGTCTTTTTAATTGTTCCATGCACAAGACAGTCTCCCATGCAAAATTCAAAAATCAACCATTGTGGATTGTTGACCATTACTTTGCTGAAGAAAATCACAATCCAGTGTTCAAGAATTCATCTGCTATAATCAGCACCTGTTTAATCACTGTTCAAACACCCTAGTGTTGCTCTCACTTGATTGTGCAGTAAAACCCTTTGTAACCCAGCTGCACCACCTGAAACCTCTATTAACCAATTCGAGCATGGTTTACCTCCCAAAAAATCATTCTAGATTCACTCCACAGACCTCTCAAAATCAAATGAAACCTTTTCAACCTCCCCTGCAAACCAATGCTTTCTTAACAATTTGTTTTGTTTTACAAGTAATCAGAAGACCACATCCTTGGATAAACAGTCTTAATACTAGTCATAAGATTTTTTTACTCCAAGATTGTTATCAAATCTATTCAAATAGAGGTTAGAAAGCATAACAGCTAAAGAGTATCAGTGGTTAAAGTGTATGAGGTAAAAGTCAGAATGAAAGTTAAAATGAAGTTACAAAGCGGTCAAAGGTAAACTGTAAAAGTAATTACAGAGGTAGTAAAAAGGTAAAAAGAGGAAATGAAAATACTTTCACCAACATTGAATTTTGTCTAAAGTGAAAGTAAAACAGTCAAAAGAACAAAAAAGTGAAAAGATGAAAAACACAACAAGAAGTAATATTTTTGCAGAAATTGCATGTTTTAGTCATTGTTTTTCAGAAACTATTGTGATCAATAAAAGATGGATTTTTCAAAACTGAAGGAGGTTTATGTTTTTGTACAGTGATTTCAGAATGAGATATACATGTACATATTTACAGGTTATTTTTCAGACTCTGTAAAACTCTGTTTTACACATATGTTTGTAGAACCTATTGTGCACCGCTGGAGAGGAATTTTAGGAAAATGAAAGAATTTTATCTCACCAACATATTTATCTACAATAACCTCTTTCACTTTTTATATATCTATTACGGATTGAGAAATACAAAGATATAATTGGACCCAAAGTTTGCAGAATTGTTGGAGCAGAATTCACAAAAAAAGGAAGCAGTTAGTGACTTGGATGCCTCATCATCAACTAAGAGTTGGATCAAATTTGAATTCTCCTCTTTGTTATCACCTATCCATACAAAATAGTGCCAAATATATGTATTATTTTTAGTTTCCTTTACTTAAGTTCTATTTATGTAAAATAGTTGGAGAGATTTGTGAACTAATCTTGATATTTTTTCAAGATATTTTAGTTTAGAATTTGTATAAATACTTCACTCTTGGAAGTATTTTGGGTGGATTCTTCTACTTTGCTATAAAATTGATTTTTTGGAATAAAAGTGTTTTGGAGAAACTTCTTTGTGGCTTTCTGGATGATGATTTTAAGCTCAAGACTTTTTGCAGGATTCATGTGTCAGACTACAATTCAATAAGTCTTTTCTATCCTATGTTTTAAGTTTTATATCTATTTATAATATCATTGTGTTCCATTTCTGAATAATTAACATAAAAGAATGAATCAGAAATTACTTGAGTGTACTCTGATTTCAATTGTGATTATTCTAAATGTTTTCTTCTAAATTGGTTATAAGCAACGAATTCTTAATTGCT
Organism: Pinus albicaulis; assembly: GCA_034641835.2. NCBI lineage: Eukaryota > Viridiplantae > Streptophyta > Pinopsida > Pinales > Pinaceae > Pinus > Pinus albicaulis. The sequence continues at coordinate 284,478,223 of CM076581.1, forward strand.
CTTGTTTCGTTGGTTTAAACATTTTGATTACTATAGTAAAGAATTCTTAATTACTCTTTATTTTTAATCATTCACTTTCTTTCTTTGAACATGTTGAAAGATTCTTAATTGCCTTTCATCCCTTCAAAATCCATTCCATTCACTTTAATTTCTAAAAATTGTTCTCTGTTTGGCTATCTTGCCCTGTAAAGCCATCTTTGGTGTAAAAACTTAATCCAGTAAAGCCATCCTTTCGACTCCATAGCCCAATGGCCTGAAATACTCAATCATGCCCTTATTTGGCAGATTCCACCATTCAAATTCAAACAAAACCCCTGGACTTATAACTAGCCTAATATTTTCAAAGAACAAAGCTAAATTTTAAAGAGAGAGCCCTCTCTAGATACAGATTGGCTAGATTCTGTATCTGAAGGTTGGTTTGTGGTTACCTCAGATTTACTTTCCTTTTCCACAACTTCAAGGAAAATCTGAGTGATAACAATTAGCATCTGTGTAAGTTATTCAAAAGAGATTGTAGAACCTCTGTATATCCAAAAAAAAAAAAAACCCCATGTAGTGATGATATATCTATGATTGTCGATTTGCAGAGGAAAATAAGGTTGAGGCAGTGTGAGAAGTACAAAACAAAGAACGGAAATTCGTGGTCAAATGGCATCAAAAATGAAAAACTACAGATCAAGCGGTTTTTGAGAAACTAACCACTCTTGTCACACTATTTTTGGTGTGCAAGTGGTATTGTTCAAATTGAACGTGATCGAATAGTAACATGATACGTCACGGTGGTAATACCACCAATTTTGCGTGACTTTGGGTTGATAAAGTATGGGGGCTATTTTCACACGATAGTCGTTTGATCATAAACAATTGAGATCCGACGATGGTCACGTCAGAAGTTGCGTGGAGGTTTTAAAAAGGTAAGGACCCAACGGATTTTTTCAATAGACTTTTATTAAATTTTTTGAAGTTCGAAACCCCATTCCGAAGGTTTTTTAACATTGTTTACAAACTTAGTTATTATGTTTCAAAGGACAAAGGGATTTTCGCTTCTGTATGTCATTTTATTAAATTAATCAATCAAATTTAATAAAGTTTGATGACGAAGAGTGGAAATAAGGATCAGGGACCAATTCCTCCTAAATTAGAAAACATAGTAACTAAATCTGAACAACTCTCCTTAACGCCTACACCCACACTTCCATGTCATAGCCATAAGATGACGAAGTTCGATAAGATTATTTCTGATCTAGAACTAGAAGACCATAAAATATTGATGGAGAAATTTTAAAAGGATGAATAAGGTGAATGAAAAAATAGTATCGATCCAATATGAGTTTATTTTTTTAATTTTCATTAATAATATAGATAAAATTATTTGATAACATGTTTCGAACAATATATTAATTCACATCGGTTTAATGTTCTACATGGACCAACAAATATGTAAAGGAATGTTTTTTCTAAGAAAAGAAAAAGAATAGAACATGCAAATGAAAATAAATTGCTCCTTAGCTCATCTGGAGTGGTGCTAGAGGTTAACGAAAGGGGGAAAAATGTTTACAAAAGTTTGAGGGATCTAGTGGCATGAATGTATAGATGTTCTTTCCACTTACAATGCAAAAATAAATCCAGTGATTCCAAGAACCAAATTTTATCTAAACTAGAGGAAGAGTTTCCAGAGAATTGGTCAATGGGACATGTCAAACTTTTAATAGAAAAAACATACAACAACAAAAAATAAGGAATGAAAAAGTAATATTCCTTTAAATGTTTTTCTATAATTATCTATAAATACCATTTATAAATATCACTTTTGCTATATTTACTTTTCATATATCAATATAAAAATTAAATAGTTTATTGTGATGTTAAATTTTCATGAAGATTATGAAAATCTCAAAATATGAACAAGATGATATCATAAATATGCTAGTAGGAATGTCCAAAAAGGTGTACAAGGAGATGGTCAAAGAAATGGAAAAAAATGCCTCGCGGGAGGAGCCATCTCAACAACAACGTGTTTCAAATGTAATATGTAATAATTTAATTTTTCAATCATTAGGTACAATAAATAAATAATTTAGCATTAAATATTAATTTTCAAGTATTTTCTTGCAGAAAATAAAAGAAAATGGAACCCATTCAACACATAAAACAGGATGACATGGAAGAAAAGGGGTGATGTCTAAGTTTGTGAGTAATTGCTACTTCCTTATAACAACTTAACTAGATTTCATTTTTGTATATTTTAAGCTGCTTTACAAAAATGATCATTGAATGTCTTCAAAGAGGTGCTAACATATAAAGAAGAACCATCAGACGAATTGATTGACATTCGGTTAAATATGGGTTGTGAGTATATGCTGGCATATCAGAAATTAATTGTGGAATTTGTAAGCATCTATCGAGCTTGTTTTACTTCGTTCCGTCTATAATTAATAGAACAAAAAATTATTTTATATTAAATATATGATTTGTTATGGGGTATAAAACTTGCAGGAAACAAAGTATGGAATTGTGCTAAGAGATGAAATCTTGAAATATGGCATAATACATGGTTTTGAAAGAATCTGTATAGTTCATTAGTCAGTTGTTGTTATGGTACATAATTTCTTTTTGATTTACATTGATTCATATTATTTAATATTGAAATTTTCATTATTCTCACCAATGTATATACACTCATTAATGCTTATTTTTTTGTTTGAAGATGGAAGGTGAAGAAGACGAAAAAAATCAACACCGTGAACAAAAAATTCCTGAAAATACCCCGTCATGGAAGTAGCTCGAGCAGTGACAACAGTTCAAGGGAAGAATGATGATCATTATGTTTGGATATCAAATCAAGGCATTGTATTTTTTAAAATATTTGTCTGTGAAATCAGACATTTTGTTTAATGTAATGAACATATTGTCCCAATCGAAAGAAAAAGGGATACAATTAACTGTCCCATTTTGTATGACAAAGATTGTCTTATATATATATATATATATATATATATGTGTGTGTGTGTTTTTATTTATTCTATTGCATTCTCCATTGTCGCTGTGAAATGTAAATTTAAGGATGATTAAATATTATAATGAAGAGATGTAAAATATAATGATATGATATAAAAAATTAATCCAAAAACCACATTCAAATGCACTAATAAAAATTTATTTGACATGAATATTGTTATAAGATTTGTGTCGTCTTTTGATGAATAATGAATTTAAAAAAATCACAATCATTATGATATGATATAACAAATTAATCTAAAAATCACATTCAAATGCATTAATAAAAATTTAATTAATATGAATACTATTATAAGATGTGTCGACTTTGGATGAATAACGAATTTTTTAAAATCACAATAATTGCACTGTCACAGGTCGATGTTTCTAAAAAATACTCACAAAATTAGACATCACCCCTTTTCTTTATAGTGAGGATAGCTAGAGTAAAAAGAAATTGTAGAGGAATTCAATGGATTCAATACCTTTTTTTTACAAGGATTGGCATCATTCACATGGATATCTGAGAGATCAAGAAGAGGATATTGATATCACACTCTATGTCATGATAATATGAATCATTGAAAGGGATCATGGTACCCAAGGGATGGTATGTATCATGTAAACGGTTGATTAGTAGTTCATTTTTGAGTGATAAAGTATTTTTTTTGGTTACAAATCTATAGAGACTTATGTCCATATATTGTCTAAGTGTATAATATTGTAACGATGATGTTTTTTTCCATTCTGAATATCAATGGAATGTGTGTCATTTTCCATATAAAATTTATATTTTCAACAATGTATTGTGTGATGGTATCCATTTCCTTACATTACATTCTTCTATGTTAGCATTTTCTTTCATATTATTATAATATATTATCTCTCTTATATAATGCCATTTTATTTACTAATTATGATTAAATATAGTTAATTATTACCTATCCCCTAAGAACATTAAATTATCATGATCCTTACCACATATCAAACATTTAAAAGGCCCACTACCTTTTTTTTGCTGCTCTCCGGGTTGAGACGCATACCCCTAATAAATTGCATTAAATTTGTTGTAAGGAGCAACATTTTCCTTCTCACTTGCATCCTAATTTCTTCCCCACTTCAGTGGTTATTTACCTTTAGTATTGTAATGCCCTTTATAACCTTTCTTAGACTCAGTATTACACTTCCATTTCTCATAAAAATACTTCAACTTTACAACAACTTCTTCTAAAGACTGACGCTCATCATACCTTATCTGATCCTTAAATTCTAATGGAAACCCACTGATAAATATTTGGACTTTTGTTTTCTCATCCTCAATATAAGGAACATACCTCAACAACTTTAGGAACTTAATCTTTTACGCCTCATCTATCATAGATCATGTCTTTAATTCATAGAAATCCTTGGATTTTCCATAATAGTACCTTACTTATGACAAGCACTTCTTTCTTAAGAGTATCTAGAATTAGTTCCAACGCAACCCCTTTGCCATGATGTCTCTGACACACATTAGAAATTTCAACCAGATTATTTCCCTTTGTGGCTTAAAATATATATCTCGACCTTCATGTTCTCTGTATGGTCATGTAGCTCAAATAAATTCTTCATCCTAGGCAACCATGCATTTAGATATTCCAATTTTTTCAACTATCCATCAAATGTAGGTCTCTTAACTTTATTGAACTCCTCTGAAAAATATTCCATATCACTCCTCCTGTAAGGATGATAGCGATGATGACCATGATACCTGTTTGAACTAGAATTAGAATGGATCCCATAGGTACTAGATTTGATGTTTGGTGTATCCAACAACCTATCATCTCTGAATTTGTGATCCTTGTCCAATATGTTATCATCATGATTCCTGTTACCATATGGCCCATTATTCATGTCCTACTATCCATATATGATCCATGGTTGTCTCTATCTCTGTATGTCTTAAAATATATGAAGGATAACTGCATTGAATTCTTCTTATTTCCCCCATGCCCTCACAAGTCTTTCATGTGACTGATTGATTCAATAATTATCCACCTTACAACTTCTAATTTATTCCTTTATACTTCTCAAGGTATGTCCTATGTGAGGAGAGTACTCATCTCTTTGTTTCCCATCTGATCTATAAGGAGACTCTCGTTAACTATAATCCATCATTATGCTAGTCATATTTGATCCTCTTCTTATTGCAAATATACCGTGTCAGATAAAATAAATATAAAAATAATAAAAATTCCATAGTCAAGTTCAGGGAGGCGATATTGTCTGCACAAATAAGCCCAGACTAGAATGATACATGCATATACATAATCATATCAATATATCAACATCATGCATGATAACACTAACCGCATACAATAACTTGATGCACAAAAAATATAAACATGTCAATGCATTCATAAAAAACACATAGGCACTAACATGCATGCATGCAAAACAAATTCCACCCATCGAGTTCAAGTATTTAAGCTCAGAGCTCTAATACCACGTTGTAACCAACCCCTCCCACATTTACCCAATTTCACAGGTCTTCCAATGTAAACATGAGATGAAGATTTATTATGAAATTACCCGACCTCCAAGCTTCACTTATGGAAGCAGAGCCAAAAAGTAGAACATATTAACCATAAAATAAAATCCAACAAGACTTAGAGGACACTCAAGAGACAAAGGACCACCCCAGGCAACCCAACCCTGACATAGGTTATTGTTCCAGAGACTTAACACACTAACTACATGCACAAGCTTGCAAGAGTGTGATTATGACCCTCCAACCACATGCACAAGCATGAATAGGTGTCTTTGTGACATAAAACTTTTAGTTCAGTTCTGAAGGTCTTGGATTATGAGCCATAATTCCAAGACATCATCCATACCACTACCCAAAACTTCCTAAAACTTTATAGAATGATAAAATACTTGAAGACAATGCCAATCATAAAAAAATTTATCAAATCATTTACCTAAAAAGGCCTATCCATGACAATCATTTCATCAAACATATGATGGACATGTAATCTCATAAAGAGTGACTTTCAATTCCTTCCAGTGAAACAACTTTGATACATTCTAGAATTGAACACTTTGTAATGCATACTTACTTGCTCATTCAAAAGCTCATGTGTGTTGCTCCCTTATGCTGACTACTGTAGCCAAGGAAAATATTTGAGTACATGAAAGTCGAGTCACATTTATGAATGGGGCTCCTACACCAAATGATGTGAGGTCTAATTGGGGCTTCATATAGGGGAGACACCCTGTATGCTAGTGGGATCTAACATCATAAAAATTCTAGCGCTAGAAAGATGGAAGCCTTTATATGGATGAAAATTCAACACGTCCAAAAACCAAGCATCTTTCCAAGTGAGTAATGGTGTCATATCAACTCCAAATCATATTATTTATATAGTAAAATACTCTCATCAAAGTATGGAACATTATTTTGAAGTCCCTTATGATCAACTTTGGACAATCCAGTCTATTACTCGTTAGTTCACATGAGCTCTTGGTTTACTTACAATTGCTACCATTTTACCTTATAAGCTGATAAACAGCGAAACAACTTGCAACAGTGTATTGGTTTCCTTAGTGGGATATTTGGTTATTGAAACACTTGACGCGTTAGGTGATTCTTCAGAAAGAATAAATCAACAGGGGAACCTTCCACCTAGTGAGGAAGATTTGGACTATGACAGGGAGTACTTTCAATTTTATCACAAAGAACAATCGAGAGAAGAAGAAGTAGCTAATTATAATGAGGATTTAAGTCGTGAGGGAGAAGAATCTTCATATTTCGAGGGAGAATATGAGGAGGAAAAAGACATGTTTTATGAACAGTTGGATTGGATGCCCCAATGGTCACTTTATCTTTCGGGAAATTTACATCATGTGCCTAACCATCTAGAAACGTTTCTTTCAAAGTTTTATCATGATAGGAAGACAAAAGTGAAGGACCATATTGATGACTTCTACATGAATTTCTGAGTTCTTGAGTTACGTTTTTTTACGTTTCCTATATAATTTTCTAGTACAATCTATGAGGTGGGGAATCCGTATGGTATCAGAATCTTCTGCCTAATTCAATCCATATTTGGAGAGAGTTCAAGAAGTTGTTCTTGGATAAATCTCTTGATGATAAAACTCTATCCATTTTGCTCAAAAATCTCATTAATATTAATATGGGGGAAAACAAAACGTGGAGGATCTTAATCAAAGATTTACCTACTTATAAAATCAGTTCCACACAGATGTTCAATTGCATGATTCAATAACCAAATGGTATTATGCATTTTCCTTTCCTACAAATAGTTTTTTGTTTGTTAAAATAATTGAAAAGGATACATTGGCTTTGAACTTTGTGAAAGAATTTTTTTTAGAGAAAGACTTGCATTATATTGGGGCCATTTAATGTTATGAATACTATAAAGTCCCCAAAGATAATATGAATAAAAATCAAGCTTCTTCTACTAAATAAAAATATAATTACAATATGGAAAGCTTGGAAAAACCTTTGAAGCTTCTTACTAATGAAGTATCTGAACTTAAGAGAAGGTCCAGTGAGGAAACCTCCAACAATAAGTCTTTCAAGAAGCATTTCTTCAAGAATAATAATAATTAATTGGACAATTTTTCACAAAGTTGTAATGTTGCATTCAATGTTGAAAATTGGGGAATGGGTAACCTCTAGAGTTTCCATGAAGAGAAGAATTTGTAGAATACATGTCCACAATGGAATCACAACCTAAATTTTACGATCACTAATTTCGTAGATATATTTTTAGAGATGAATAATCTAAGAAAATAGAATAATAAAGTGAATCTAACATGACCAAATAAAATTCTAGTGTTTTAAATGCAGTGGAAACATTTGGTATCATCTATAATGTTGATAAACAAAGTTATGATTAACCACCTGTGAGTGAGATTCCTCCTTAGAAAATGACAGATCAATATAATATAAGGAGAAAAGAACCTATTTCTGAGCAACAATTTAAAATATTGAGGAGGAATTTACCACCTCATAATCCTACTCAGTGTTTTCAAAGTAAGTCTAGAAGTGATCCTCCTACTAAGATCACTTCCACAAACAGCAAGAATAAATTTGCCGCTCATGTTGCTTCTAACAAAGATACATCACCAAATACTTTAGCACACCTTGTTAGGGGTGAAGGTATTTTTTATCATGTTGTTGGAGATATGAACAGAGATCATGCAAACATTTCAATATTTGAGCTCACAAATATAGAAGGGAAGTGTGAACTTATCATCCAAGCACTTCCATAACAACCTCCATCAGGTAACGGAGTTTCTGCTTCTTAAATTTTCACGAGTAAGCGTCATGATATTTTCGAGTCCATAGTCAATGCTATAAATTATAATTCTAATACTTTCTACTACCTATTCCTTTAAAAATTTAAAATATTTAACTATAATGTCGATAATTGTCTCGTTGATTCTGGTGCATCTCCAAATGTTATACATTTTACAATTGATAAGAAAAATAATGTTAGGTGGAAGAATATAAATTCCTAAATCATATAGCTATACGAATCATTGGTGCGAGAAATTGGTGAACTCCATAATGTTATCATCCATTTTTCATCATATAATAGAGTTCATAAGTGCATTAATACTAAAATTGTGGAGATACTGGAAGCTCATGGTTTTCTTCTAAGTAGAGATTTTTCCAACAAACTACAAGGATATTTCTTAATAGACTAGACACATTTATGACTTCCTTACAAGGGAAGAAAAAATCAGATTCGAGTAGAAAGTGACCCTTAAATGAAGTACACTATGACAGAGCTTGAGGGATATAATGAGCGAGTTGGATTTGTAGAAATAATTTTTGGAAATTGTTTCTTAGAGGTTGATCATGGGTGTCATCAAGTGCAACCATCACTTGTACCATCAAATACACAGTTGGAACTCCTTCCTTGCACTGTAATTGGTGCTAATAAGTTGTGTAATATAGATGTACATACTACTAGTGTAGGAAATAGCTGAAAAGCAATTGATATTTGGACCTTATATTTCAATGGTTCTAAGACTTAAGATGGTTCTGCAGTTGGCTATGTTCTCATTGTTCCTTAGAAAAAAAGGTATATCTTATCATGTCGCTTGGATTTTTCATGCACAGATAACATTGTTGAATATGAAGCACCCATTTTGTGGTTAATGAAAGCCATATACCTCAAGGTAGAGGTACTTAAGGGAATCAATGATTCATAGATAATTACCCGTTAGGTACATAATACCATTCATTAGTGTTTCACCTAGTTTGAAAAACTACCAACAAGAGATATGGTGGCAAATTTCATTTTTTTAAATAATTTTATAGTATTTCTATTCCTAGGATTTAAATGATGTCGTAGATATATTAGCCAAAGAAGTTTCTTAAATATCACCATTAAATGATGGTTTTTCTATTGAAATTATTTATTATCCATATATGCCCAAAAATATAACTAATTTTTGATTGTTTAATGTCTTCGCATTAGGGCTTAGTTGTTTGGTCTCTATTGATGTCAACATAGTAGCATTAGTGTTTGAAGCTGGATTGATGTTGTGATGTGGAATTTCTGTTGTGATATAGTGTTTATGGTTGGAATTGATATCAAACTAATGGCATGTGCTAAAAATATCATATTATGGTTTTTTATATTGGTTGCATGCCTTAGCTTGATGGTTGCAGATGGTTGTTCAAGTTGTTGGTTGGTGTGTTGATACCTTGGCATGTGGTGGAGCTGCTACACCTAGTAGAGAGTACAAGAGACTCTCAAGTCACACTTATGGTACTTGGTGTATGTATGGATAGTTTTAATCTAGTATGATTAGTTGCAAGGTATATCATTGATGGTTGTATCTGTTGGAGTAGTTGTAGTGAAATTTGATGGCTTGGGTGTTGGAGTAGTTTATGCATGGCATTCAAGTAAGCCTAGTTTTAATTGTCATGATGATGGAGTTGCTATAGTGAACTACTAGAGTGTTGCAAAAGCTATAGTGTCTTACTGAGGGATTACTGATGATGATTATCTAGTGGATTAAGTTAGAGAAGGTTTTGAGTAGAGGAAATATGATTTTGGGCATCTACTGCCCTAATCGCATGGTTTTTGTGTCATGGGAGTAGCTAAAAATCTCCAACCACTAGAATGCAAGCCTATGGGAGTGAATGAGGAGTTCAAGTCACATGGAGACTGTGATGTGGTAGAAATTGATGTTTTTCAAGGAAATTTCTCTGCATTCCAGGAGCTCGTTAGGTGTTTATTTGTTTTTTCATATTTTCTTATTCAAGACTCATCAAACAAAGTTCAAAACAAGGTTATTAGACTTATATAAGATTATTTATTAATAATATTTATTAGTAAGTAAATTTAGTTCCTTTATTGAGTCAAGAAGAAATGAAATAAACCTCTTCTATCATTTGAACATAGCTCCACTACAAAATTGGAATTAATTGTTTTAACCATTTCAGAAAATTACAAATAGATAGAGATCATAAGTCTATTTTGTTGGTTCAATTGAGAATATGATGTGATGGTCATATGAGGTTGGAGAGAGTGAGTGAGAGAAGAGTGGTGGTCAAAAATTATGTAGGGATTTATGCAAAAAATCTTCAGTAGATTATAGTAATAGAATATGGCACCAAAATTGTTCTTTAGCCAAGATCATATGCAGTAGTATGCCAAAATAATAGGAAGGATTGTGCATAATTTCCTTCATACTTTCTTATTATGTTTTCAACAGATTATATTTTATGTATGTTGCATGTGTTGTTGACTAGATTGCTGCAAAGAATGAGTCAATTGTGCAGATTTGTTTTCAGCGAGTTTATGATATTGTATTTGGCCTATATTTATATAATTTGATGTGTTTTTCTCGTTGAATGATTCAGGTTGACTCTAGTAAGAAATATTGTGAAAAGAGGTCCAGATAGAAGAGTGGAGTGGGAGATACAAAAAATACAATATAAAGAAAATTTTTCTTTAAAAGTGTAGTGGGTATTGGGCAAGGCTTGTTGATTAGGTGGGTGTCTATAGAGGCATAGATGATGATCAGAGATTTATTCATAATTCCAATAGCGGTTCAAAAATTCTTGTGGATTATATTGGTGTCTTTAGAGTTGTATATGAGGATCATAGTTATCTCTGATAGAAGAAAAATATATTTTCTATGTAATTGAATTGGTTGACTATTAATATGATTATTTTAGTAGCGCAACAACTAGAGGGTGGTTTTTCAGGGAGAAAGGTTTTCCACCAGAAAAATATTATCTCGTCTTCTACATGTTTCTTTGGTTCTTTCTCATGGTTCTCATATTTTTTTTATATTATTTAATCTACAAATTGGTTAACGAGGATTGTGTTGTGGTAATTGAAAAGGTTTTTAAAAGTTAGGAAACATAGTCAATATTTTTTCACCCGACCCCCCCCCCCCCCCCCCCCAGTAGTGAACACATTTCCAACAATGCATATCAAAGTGGTGTTCTCTTGGTGAAGATTTATCACTTCAGAGAATATCATGGGATTATGCCAAAGAATAAGAAGAAGAAAACATGGAGAAAGAAGAGCTCAAATAAATCCAATAATGCTGCAAAACCCAGAGATCCTATTCTACTTGTAAATCGTATGACCAATAGTATTTTCATGCATGGACACTTTCCTTGTCAATGTAGTAATTATTATTTTTGGGTTATTGGAAAAGTTGATGACATAATTTTTGAATATTATTCCTCAATAAGTAAGGAAGGTGTATTTCCATTGCAAGAATCTGAAGGTGAACAGATTAGAATAATAGTGAACCTTGAAGCCGAAAACAAAGCTTAAGGAAGTTTTATTGAAGATATTAAGTTGGAGAACAAAGATTTGAAGAAACTTCTTGAGATTCTTGAAGAGAGAGAGCTTACATTCAAAGAAGAGATTTATGATTTGGAAAATCAATTTGAGGAAGTAAAAAAAATTGAGGAGGATATTGGTAGTGATCTCAAGCATAAACTTGGCCACTATGAGAAAATTGAATCTAAATTAGAAAAGAGAATCAAGAGAGCACATGAGGTCACAATTAAAGATCCCAAATCAGAAATTTTGAGCAGTAATGAAGGAAAACACTATAAAAATCAAGTGCCAAGTAAACACCCCAAAATTTCTCTAAGAAAATATATGAGAAATGTTAAGTGTTTTAGCTATAAAAAAAATTGGGCATTTTTTATCAAAATGCATAAATAAAAAGATTACTCATTTCAAGCAAAATAAGCAGCTGAAAAAGGAGGTTCCTCAAATATTAGTCCCATCAGTTTTCAGGAATAATAATTTCTTTTATGGTTATCATTTCTTATGTAATGAGTTTGGTCATAAAGGTGTTAATTTTAGGACCTATGGTGCAAGGAGTAAAATATCTGAAGATTTTCTGACATTTATTGGGCATATTAGATGTTTTCTTTGTGATAATGTGGGCCATAATTCCAAATATTTTAAATCTTCGATGTGCTTTAGGAAACTAAATCAAATGAATAAATTCATGCAAAACCAATGAGTCAAGAAGCCGAATAAAAATATTCATGCTAAGGATCAACCTCACAAAATTTGGAGAAGAAAAGAGCAGCAAAGAACTCCCACTAAAAATTGAGGCTTCCATGGTCTCAGGGGGAGCATATGGTTGCATTATGGATTGTATTCTGATCATAAAAAGTGCTTCCATATTGAAATTTTAATGAGAATTAAGTTGCATGATTTTGTAGCACACAAAGTTGTTTGTTGCAGGAGATTAGTTATTAATGGCATCTTGGTACATGATATTTTTTGGAGGAGGTTTCTATGTTTCTCATGATGATATATTTATCTAAATTGGCCATTTCAAAAGCTATTAAAGGTTGAGAGGAACTTCCTTGAGTTTATATGATTTATATGAGTTGCATGCATTTAATTATTTTCAGATTTATGTATTTGTGCAAATGATTATAAGCTACAATACATTTGAATATTGGATAATTTTGATTCAACCATGTGGGTGGTGTTTATGCACCATATGGATGCCTATGGATTTTCTATTTCTTCTTAATTGTTGGAATTATTCATATATGGCTTGATGATTACTAGTGACATGATATGCTAGTACTAGTCTGCGGTTCTGCTGATCATATTTATTGTTTCATGTATCAATTATAGGAATTTACAGGGTAAGTTCCTTAGATCAAGAAACAAAGGTCACCACTCACAAAAACATTGAAAATTAGTACACCATTATAATAATGTGGTTAAAACCCTCAAAGAGGAAAATAGTTCACATCCTTAGCCAACGCGGCCACTTCAAGGAATTTATTAATATAAAAAGAAAAGTTACATATGTTTCTCTCGTAAACGGTTACTGGAAAAATGACCCTCCATGCTCTTTAAATAGAGATCATGGACCAATCGAGTGTCAAGCCATGGATCAAGTATCGTTAATACCAAGGTGAGAGATAATTTTCAGATCAATACAAATCGTGACCGTCGGATTATAAGTTACAAATGTACATGGTAAAGAAACACACTTTACCTAACTCTACACTAGAATAAGTTATTCTTAACTATTTCCTATGTGTCAGAATATCCTAACATCCCACCTTAAGAACAATTTGGGATATGATTGAAGGACTTACAAAGGTGACACAAAAGGAGCTTATTTCCTATGTGTCGAAATATCCTAACATCCCCCCTTACGAACAAATTGGGATAGGATTGAAGGATTTACAAAAGTGACACAATAGGAGAAGGAAGGAGGCATTAGAGCCTATCCCCCCTTAATGAAAACTTTCCTGAAATCCAAGCATGGATCAAAGTTTGGTAAAATTCACTTCTGTGAGAGCCTTTGTAAAGATATCGCCTACCTGATAATTGGTTGGACAATACTGCACTACAAGAACATGATCATGAATTACCTTTCTAATGAAGTGTATGTGGAGTTCAATGTGTTTCATACGCTAATTATAAACTAGATCTTTACATAGCTAAATGGAACTCTGATTATCACACCAAAGTGTAGTTGGATGCTACTGATGGAGGCCAAATTCAGACAGGATCTGACGAAGCCACAAGGCTTCCTTGCTGGCTTCAACTGCACCATGATACTCTGCTTCTGCTGAAGAAAGGGAGATGTCACTTTGTTTTTTACAAGACCAGGTAATAGGTCCTGAACCAAGAGTGAATACATATCCTCTAGTGGACTTCCGATCATCAGGGTCACCAGCCCAATTAGAATCAGTGAAACCAATCAACAAGGGAGATGATCCTGCACTGTAATGAATCCAAAAATGAACTGTACCTTAAATATATTGAAATATTATTTTAGCTTCTTTCTAGTGACTTTTTTGAGGTTGGTGCATAAACTGAGCGACAAGACCAACAACAAAGGAAAGGTCAGGATGGGTATGGGTTAGATACAAAAGTTTACCAACAAGCTGACGGTAGAAGGTAGCATCAACTTTAGGGGTAGTACATTTGAATGCAATATTGACTCTAGAATGAAAGGGATGAGGGGTAGGCTTACAGTCTTCCATGTGAAAGTGGTGTAGAAGATCAAAGGCATACTTGGACTGAGAGAGGGTAATGCCTTTCTTGGATTGCAAGACTTGAAGACCAAGGAAATAATGCAAGTGTCCTAAGTCTGTCATTTCAAACTTCTTTTTGAGGCTATACTTCACATGGTTTATATTGTTTGGATCATTACTAGTAAGGATAAGATAATCGACATAAAGAACAAGGATGGTGAAGGAATTACCCACTTTCTTGGTGTAGACAGTGTTGTCGGAATGACACCTAGAAAAGCCATTATCTAAGAGAAATCTATCCCTTTTGGCATACCAAGCCTTAGGATATTGTTTAAGACCATAAAGAGACTTCCTAAGGCAACAAAAAAGGTTGGAGTCTTTTTGGATAAATCCAGTGGGTTGTTCCATGTACATTTCTTCATGAAAATCTCCATGTAAGAAAGCGGATTTAACATCCATCTGATGGACTTCCCATTTAAAAGAGGCAACAAGGGAAAGAACAAGGTGGATATAATTCATTTTGGCAACATCGGAGAAGGTTTTAGTATAGTCAATGCCTTCAACCTATGAAAAACCTTTAGCGACAAGACCAGCTTTATGTCTATCCACTTTTTCATCTGGTCGAAACTTTATTTTGTAAACCCATTTTCATCTGACAATTTTTCTTCCTTTTGGAAGAGGAACAATATCCCAAGTATTGTTTTCCAATAAGGAACGATACTCTTCATTCATAGCTTCATCTCAATCTAGATGACTAGAGGCTTCTTCAAATGTTTCTGGATCAATTTTTTCTGGAACTTGAGCCACTAAGGAAGAAGCTCTTTCAAACTAAGAATGTGTATGTCGTTGATCTACAGGGTCACTTGCAAGAGAACCTACTACATCTCGATTAGAGCAAACCCATCTTGGAAGCGATGGAGTATAAGGAACAATTTCACAAGGTGGAGGAGGATTTTCATCCTCGATGTCATCATCTGAGCTAGAAGGAATGCTATTAGAAATAGAAGAGAGGGAGAGAGGTGGAACATATGCCGAATCAGGCTCATAGGCCAAATGTGGCACACCCGCCAAAAGGCTCGTAGGCAAACATATTTTCATCAAAATTTACATCTCTTATAATGATTATATTTTATGATTTTGGATGAAGAAGTATATATCCTTTGACATCTTCAGAATATCCAACAAAAATATATTTTTCACTCTTAGGTTCCAAGGCTTTATGTTTCGCATCTAGAATATGGGCCCAAGCATCACTTCCAAAAACACAAAAGTGACTTACATCTGGTTTGATTAAGCTCTAAGCTTCTTCTAGAGTTATATTCTTTAAAACCTTAGCAGGAGTGTGATTTACTATGTAATTTTCACAGTTAATGGCTTCTGCCAAAAAATTGAGACCAAGTCCTTTAGATTGAAGCATATAATTAGCCATTTATTTTAAGGTGTGATTCTTCCTTTCAGCTACACCATTTTTTTGTGGAGTATATGGAGCAGTATGTTGCAATTGAATGCCATGCTCAGTGCAGAAGTTGATAAATTTGTTGTTGACATATTCTCTGCCATTGTCTGATCTTAACTTAAGAATTTGATGTCTAGATTGTTTCTCAACAAAGTCCTTAAAGGCCAAGAACATGTTAAAAACATCACACTTGATTTTTAAGAAATATACCCAAGTGCATCTAGAAAAATCATCAATGAAAGTTAAGAAGTATTTGCAACCAGAGAAAGAAACAACAGGAAGTGGACCACATAAATCACTATCTGCAAGCTATAAAGGGGTTGAAGCGTGCCAAGAGGCACATCTGTCACAACTATCCCGATAATGTTTTCCGAGTACACATTCGGAGCAAACAACATCTTGGCAAGATACCATAGGAAGGCCCGTCACCATATTTTCCTTACATAGAGTTTGAAGAGAGTGATAGTTTAAGTGACCAAATCGCTCATGCCAAAGTTTGATCACATCATCATTATGAGCAACAAAAATAGAGGGAAGAGATGATGACCCAAAGTTGTCAAACTTATACAACCTTGTGGAATCATCAGCAATGCTAGTAGCTAGAATATGTTTAGGATCTTTGAGGTCCTTGATTACAACATCATGAGGTGGGAATTCTATTATTTTCCCTTCACTTGAATGAGTTATTTGATAAACATACAGAAGGTTGCATAACAAGGTAGGAACACATAATACATCATTAAACTGACCATTATCTAGATGAATGGTTCCAGATCCTACATCACTAAGAGATCTATCATCACCAACATAAATATGCTTGGTGTTACAATCATTTAAAGAAGAAAACATGGATTTATTTTTAGCCATCTGGTAAGAAGCTCTAGAATCAATGAGCCACTCATAATAAGGAGGAGAAGAATATATATTTAATGCATAACCATATCTTGATGCTTGAAAACCACAAGCAGAAGTGCCATGCCTGAAGATGAAGATGAAGAGTGCTCCAAATTGATGTTGTGCTTCTTCATTGCTGCTTCTAAGGCTTCCATCTTCTTAAAACATTTGGACTCTATATGGCCATCTCAATTGCAAAATTTGAAATGTATATCGGTCTTCCTCCCTTTGTTTTGATTTGCATTATTATTTTGGTGATTTGATTTTTCAGTTTGCGGCTGAAATTGTTTAGGTCCCTTGTTTGTTTTAGGACCATATTTTTTACGATACTACTTCTTGGGATTCTTTTGATATGATTTTTGTTGGGCTTCTAAGGCTTTATTAGAAGCATTTGTAGCAGTGATAAGACCAATGTGTAAAATTGTTTCTTGTTCTCTTATCAAAGAATCACAAAAGGCATCAAAAGAGGGATTCTTGTAGGTGGTTCTTGAAGAAATGATGGCTTCTCTGGTGGAATGGAAGGTGCAAATAAGTACAGATTATGTAGGACCAAGCTTAGCAAGAATGCAATAGATGAGGCTACCATCTTCCTTTTTGACCTTACACCCTTCTAAAAGAAGCATAAGGGTCTTGAATTTGGACAAAAAGTCTTCAATAGAGGAGAAATTATTAGGGTCCAAAGTAAGCAACTCATTTTCAAGCTGGTGGGCCCTGATTTGATTTTGAATGCCAAAAACATTATTTAGCTTTTCCAGGGATTTATCAGGGGTGTCAATGTCAAGTATGTGAAATCGAAGATCTTGAGAAATGGACATTCCTATCAACCCTTGTGATTGATCTTGTTTATTTTCCCATTTAGGAACTTTATCATCATCAGAAGATTTAGTTTCTTGACCTGTGGCTATTCTATAAAGCCCTTTACTTCTAAGTATATCTACCATGTGAGGTAGCCATCGCAAATAATTGGTGCTGTTAGGAATAATTGGGCACACACTTTCCTTTTTTTTTTTTTTAATTGAAGCTAAGGAAAGCTAAAAATAACTACTGCAATGGAAAGCCCTTGAAAAATTAGGCTGTTTAAAAAAAAACGGCTCGAAAAATGGCTTCCGGGTGAAGAAGTTATGCCTTTTGAAAAATCTGAGTTGTAGATGCCAAATAGTTATAGGAACGGGATGAAGTGCAGTTTTAAAAAAAAAACTCCGCCCCTTTGAACAAAAACTTTTTACAAAAGAAGCTTTAGAAGGAGACTTGAACCCAAGACCTCTATCCACATAAACTAACCCCTTACCAAGTGAGATAGTAAAAGGATCACGTTCTTGTATGAAAGGAGGAAGGGGTTATTTTTTTTATTTTTTTAACTCTTTCGTGTGCGTGCCTTTTCCTACACCAAGAAACACAAAAAATGAGAAAAAAAAAAAAAAAATGGAAAGCCTTACGGTATAATGCTAGATTTTCGGTTAGCCTTACTAGTAACTATCACTTTTTTCACAATTTCTGATTTCCTGAGACTACACAAAGACGCAGGGAAAGAGCATATGTAGAAAAAAAATTCCCTTTTCTTGTTTCTGATATGCCGAGATCGTACAAAGTGCACAAAAAATAGCATACACAGAGAAGAGGTTATAGATCCAGCAAATAAATAAAACCTTAATAACAAAAAAAAACAAAAAACAAAAAACACTGAAATAAGCAGAACTATTAACAAATATAACTGCAAAATAGATGCTTTATACCTCTAGATCTAAACTGACATAACTTGGGCAGCCAAAAACCTTTTCACATGAAAAGAAAGGTGTTCCTCACTGTAACAGAGGCTCTAGACACAATTGAGTAGTTCTCCAAGCCCAAAAATGTTCAGAAATAATAAATCTACAAAATGGCATTCGCATGCAGTCAAACCGGCTTTGGATTTTGATCAACAATGGACGTGGCCCTCAAAATAGCTTTGAAACCATGCAGGACTTTAAAGGGTAAGTTCCTTAGATCAAGAACTAAAGGTGACCACTCACAAACAGATCACAAATTAGTACACCGTTATAATCACATGGTTAAAACCCTCAAGGAGGGAAACAGTCCACGCCCTGAACCAACGCGGCCACTTCAGAGAATTTATTAATATAAAAAGAAAAGTTACATATGTTTCTCTCATAAACGGTTACTGGAAAAATGACCCCCTGTGCTCTTTAAATAGAGATCATGGACCAATCAAGTGTTAAGCCACAAATCAACTATCGTTAATACCAAGGTGAGAGATACCTTTAGATCACTACAAATCGTGACCGTCAGATTATAAGTTAGAAATGTACATGGTAAAGAAACACACTTTACCTAACTCTTCACTAGACTTAGTTATTCTTAACTATTTCCTATGTGTTGGAATATCCTAACATCAATGTTTTGGTGCCATAATAGTTTGAGACTTACGATGAGATGTGTTGATTTGAGTCCTGCTACTTTGAGTGGATGATTTCCTCCTGTTAGAAATGGTGAACATATTCTTGACATTTTTGTTGTTGCTATAATATAGATGTGTTGGTTGGTGAATTGTGGATGATGTGAGATGATAGTAATATGTTGTTGCTGCAATTTCATGAGATACATTTATGTTTCTCCTACATATTAGAGTTTTACGCTGCTCAATTGGTGTCATGGTTATATGTTATTATTTCTCACTATTTCATATCTCATGATGATTGGCTACTTGTGCTATTAGTTCATTGCTGCTAGATGATGGATTTATCCTATGCATTTGGATGGTTGTATGCATGCTGTGATATATATATATATATATATATATATTATCATTATTCATCTTGTTGATTGACGAAAATGATTATAGTGCTGGTCAAGGATATTATTTGAGTATTTCTTGGGGAGAGGCATACAATTTGTTCATTGAATAATCACATGCTTCATATTGTACTTGATCAGCTTCATTCATGTATCTTGTTTATGAAGCCATGTAATCAAGGGTTCATGTTATTGAGTTTATGTTGTCGTGATTTGGTTAAAGGAAGGTTATGAGTCATGACAAGTTGGTGTTGTTATGGTTTTATACAACCATTTATGCGATATTTTATATTATGTCATAACCATATTGTAGCCTTGTATACAACCATGTACTACATTTTATTGTATACCATTTGTCATGGTCATGTTGGAGAAATATTCTTGATATCTAGTATTCATTAATGAGAGCAACCATTCATATCAACTGATTAGTATTGTTTATGCCATATAATGTATATTAGTCATATTATATAGTTAGTCTCTTCATTCTTCAGGTGTAGCCTTCAACTCAAAGAAATTTATTACAACATAATGATGCTCACGGGGAGCATACCTAGTCTTATGTTGTGTTAGGTCCCTATATTACTAGTTTAGTCCCTTATTGTTATTAGTGTAGCCCCCTTATTTTTATTGTTGTACCCCTGTAACCCTAATATTGTTATTATTGCGCCCTTACATTGTTATTGTTAGGTCATCTAGGACTATATTGTGGGCCCATGGACTCCTATATATAGAATGAGGTTTTGGTCATTTGTATCATCCAAGAATTGTTAATTCATGTAATGTATTGGATGTTTCCCCCTCAAAGTGGCTTATTTCTAAGGCGTTGATATCTCTTTTATTCTATTTTTGGAGTTGTTTTTACAACATTTGGTATCAGAGCTTTGGATTCTAGGGCTTTGCTTATCGAAATAGGTCATCATGGTATTTTCACTATAAATTGTTTTATACGAATGTTCAGAAGCTGAAAATTTTAGAGCACAAAGCTGAAATCCAGAGGCACATCATCGCAAAATTTCAAATTTTGGTTCGCAATATTTTTGGAGATCTGGTATATGGAAGATAGGGTTTTTTTCATGCTCCTGAATTTCATCTCAAAGAGGTCATCATTGTAAAAACATCATAACTCTCTCTCTGAGCGTCGGATTGAGATTCTATAAAAATTGGCCACAATTATATGGAATGTAGCTTTCTGCATATCAATTTCAGAGCCAAAGGAGGAAACAATGACATGTGGCAAGTCGTACAAGTTCTCTCTATGGAACCAGTCCATAATTACGTCATCGTGGGAGATTTGGCGTAACTTTGTCTTGAAGAATTGAAATTAGGTCAGACCTACGACATTCAAAAGAAGGTTTAGAGGGCTACTCTAGGGCTGAATTTGAGATATTGAAAATCCAAAATTGCAGAGATAATTCAGTTTCAATATCGAGCTCCTCAAAAGCAAAAAGAAGGTGTGTATTTTTTTCGAATTACACAACTCTCTTAGTTTGAATTTATTCTAGGGGCATATTGAAGAATAGATATCAGTATTGGGTTCTAAAATGCCCCCTAAAATTAATTCAATTCCCATTAAGCCTTCATAATTCTCTACTATGAATCATGAAGACGAAGAAACAAAACATGAGATATCAAAATTACAAGAGCAGGTGCACCAAATTTTGCTATCGCAAAAAGAAACAAAAAATGAAATGGAAGTTCTGAAGAAAGGCATAGAAACTAAGATGGATGGTTTGAAGAAAGGCTTGGAAGCTAAGATAAATGGTTTGGAAGCTAAGATAGATGGCATGAAAATGGGAATAGAAGCTAATATGGATGGCATGGAAGCTAAGATGGATGGCATGGAAGCTAATATGGATGACATGGAAGCTAAGGTCGATGAAAAAATGAAAGACAACATGGAAAACATGAAGAATGATTTGGAAAAGTTGATAGGAAATGCTTCCTAATGGCGAAAAGATAGTAGAGGAAACTCGTGATGAGAAAAAAATAAATGTTAATCGTGATTTCATAAACTCTAATGTTGGATGGAAGAACCTCCATATTCCAAAGATGGATATGAGGAAGTTTGATGGCAAGGATCTCGTAACATGGATACTACGGATGGAGCAATATTTTGATTTCAATAATGTGCAAAACACACAAAAGGTACGCATTGCAACTTTAGATTTAGAAAAAAATACATTTTTATGGTATCGATGGCTTTTCTCCCATAAAAAAATTGTCACCTGGTCAATTTTTACGGAGGAAATGATAGAACATTATGAGCATACAAAAAGCAACACCTTCTTTATCCAAATGATAAATCTCAAACAAAAGGGTTTAGTGGCGGAGCACATTGAGGACTTCCAAAAATTTAATATCAGGGTAACTGATATTCCAGAGGAACACATGATTGATGTCTTCATAAGGATTTTAAAGGATAACATCCAACATGAATTTCACGTTTGGAAACCTCATTCATTGGAAAAGGCATTCAGGTTGGCAAGAAAAATTGAATGTAAAATTATGGCAACAAGGAAGCCTACCACTTGCATATATAAATATGGAAGTGTTTCTACTCCTAGACTTCCACAACCTACAAGGTTCACACCACAACAATTGGAAGAAAAAAGAGAAAAATGGCTTTGCTACAGTTGTGATAGAAAATACACTAAAGGTCATAAGTGTGCAGAGAAGAAATTAGTTTACATAGATTATGAAGAGGAAGAAGAAAATGAACAAGAATATTCAAAACAAGAAGATATACACCAGGAACTGATCCTAGAAGAGGAAGAAATGAGTTCGACCATATAGTGTAATGCATTGGCAAGAATTACCACTCCTCAAACTCTCAAGATCAAAGGACATATCAAGAAGAAAAAGGTAATAGTTTTGATTGATTCAGGTAGTACCCATAATTTTATTCATTGTAAGGTAGCCAAGGAATTGAATTATTTCCTATACCCAGCACCAGAATGTCAAGTGATGGTTGCGAATGGAGGAACTATAAATTGCTTTGGAAAATTATATAATATCAAGCTAACCATGGGGTAATATGTATTGAATATTCCAATACATTACATTCCAATGGGAGGTGCTGATGTTGTACTAGGAGTACAATGGTTACAATCTTTGGACATGGTAGCTTTTAATTTTCAAGAACTTTTCTTGAAATTTTTTTAAGAAGGAAAAGAATTCAAATTACAGGGTATCACAGGGAAACCGAGAAAGATAATAAGCTCTAATGTCATGAAAAATCTTTTTAAAAAAGAACAACGAGGTGTAATTGCACAATTATGCTCACTAGAAGTTCCAACATCAAAATCATCTATTTCTACAGATCTCCAAAAAGTCTTGGACAATCATTCCAAGGTGTTTGAAACTCCTAAAGGACTCCCACATATTCGTGATCATGATCATTCTATTCATTTGATTCCAGGAAGTGTTCCTCCAAACATCAGGCCTTATAGATATCCTTATGTTGAAAAGAGAGAAATTGAATGTATGATTGCAGAAATGTTAGAGGCTAGTCTAATTCAACCTAGTCAAATTTCTTTCTCTACTCCACTACTATTGGTGCATAAGAAGGATGGGTCATGGTGCATGTGTCCGGATTATAGGGAGCTCAATAAGCTCACCATTAAAGATAAATTTCCCATTCCTTTGATTGATGAATTATTGGATGAATTACATGGAGAAATTTATTTTACCAAGTTGGATCTTCGTTCAGGATATCATCAAATCAGAATGAAGACTTAAGATATTCCAAAAACAACATTTCAAACTCATGTGGGTCTTTATGAATTTTGTGTCATGCCTTTTGGCCTTACTAATGCACCTTCTACATTTCAAGGGTTGATGAATTCCATTTTCAAACCCTTCCCTAGAAAATTTGTGCTAGTGCTTTTTGATGATATACTAATCTACAATAGGTCATGGAAGGATCATGTTCAACATGTTGACAGGGTGCTCAAACTATTATAGGAGAAACAATTATATGAAAAAACATCCAAATGTTTCTTTGGAGTACAAGAGGTGGAATATCTGGGTCATATTGTATCTCCCAAGGGTGTTAAGGTAGACCCTAACAAAATTAAATCCATTAAGGAATGGAAAGTCCCCACAACCATAAAGCAACTGCGAGGATTTCTCGGGTTAACAGGATATTATCGTAATTTTGTTAAGAATTATGGGATAATAGCAGCACCTCTAACAACATTATTGAAGAAAGATGCATTTTCATGGACTCGTAAAGAAACTAAGGCCTTTGAACATCTTAAAGGGGGAATGTGCCTAGCACCAGTCTTAACTACTCCAGACTTCACAAAAACGTTTGTTGTGGAATGTGATGCCTCAGGAAATGGAATTGGTGTTGTTTTAATACAAGAAGGAAGACCCATTTCTTTTTAAAGTCATCCAATCAGAGGAAAGTATTTACAGAAAGCTATTTATGATAAGGAAATGTTAGAAATACTACATGCACTAAAGAAATGGTGACCTTACCTAATGGGAAGACACTTCAAGGTAAAAACAGATCATGCTAGTCTTAAACGCTTTTTGGAACAAAGAATATCTTCAGAAGAGCAACAAAAATGGGTCACAAAGATGTTGGGTTATGACTTTGAAATAATATACAAAAAAGGGAAGCTAAATGTTGTTGCAAATGCACTCTCTAGAAAGAATGAAGAGGTGGAAGCATTGCTTTGTGCCATTTCTATTGTCCAACCAGATTGGATAACCGAAGCAAGGGATGAATGAAACAAGGACGAAGAAGTGTGGACACTCATTCAAAAGTTGCAACAAGATCCTAGTACATCTTATACATTTATTTGGAAAAATGATTCCTTATGGTACAAAGATCGCTTATATCTTTGTAAGAATTCCCAACTAAAACAAAATATTCTTTTGGAATTTCACACTTCTCCTTTAGGAGGACACTGGGGATTTTTAAAAACTTACCACAATGTGAGGAAAGAATTTTTTTGGGATGGCCTTAAATATGATATTCAAAAGTTTGTGGCGGAATGTTTTTTTTGCCAACAAAATAAAGTTGAGACAATTAAGACCCCGGCTCTTCTACAACCTTTATCCATTCCAAGTCAATGTTGGCAGGAGATTTCAGTAGATTTTATCATAGGTTTAACTAAGTCTGAAGGAAAGAGTGTCATCATGGTGGTAGTTGATAGACTTACCAAGTATGCACATTTTTGTGCATTATCTCATCCATTTAAAGAAAGTACAGTTGCTACTACATTTATGGACACAATTCAAAAGCTACATGGAAACCCAAAGGTAATTGTGAGTGATAGAAGATGGTACCTGCCCGGAAATTTTTTGGACGGAGTTATTTTCTTGTTTAGTGCTGGCTCATAGCTCATGTTTATCATCCTCAATCTGATGGTCAAACTGAGATAGTGAATAAATTTTTGGAAGGATATCTTCGTTGTTTTGTATCTGATAAACAAACACAATGGGTCAAATGGTTACCTCTCGCTGAATGGTGGTATAACACTTCCTTCAATACTGCAGCAAAAATGACCCCATTTATGGCACTTTATGGATGTCATCCACCTTCCATCACATCATCCTTAAGAGAAAATTCTAAGTTTTAAGCAGTGGAAGATCACATCAAACATCAACAAGAAGTTCTCCAACTCTTAAAGGATAACCTAAATTTGGCACAAAATTGAATGAAAAAACAGGCAGATTAGCATCACAGCGAAAAAAATTTTGATGTAAGAGACTGGGTATTTTTACAGCTACAACCATACAAACAAGTGTCCCTCAAGTAGGTTAAGAAGGATAATAAATTATCTCCAAAGTACAATGGTCCTTACAAGGTGTTTCAAAATATTTGTACTATGGCATACAAATTGGAGCTTCCTGCTTCTTCGCGAGTGCATCCAGTTTTCCATGTTTCATGCTTGAAGGAGGTTATAGGTGAAAATATTCCAGTTCAAACAATATTTCTAGAATGTGATGAGGAAGGAAAAATCGTATTGGAACCTGAATATTTCATGGAAACAATAACTCAACAACTACGAAATCGATCAATTTCAGAGTATCTCATAAAGTCAAAGAACTTACCCACTGAAGGTTCTACATGGGAGGATGATAATTTTATACAGAAGCAGCTAGAGCTACTCAAGCGTTGAGTACAACACCCTTTTGAAGGAGAGGGGCATGTTAGGTGCCTATATTACTAGTTTAGTCCCTTATTTTTATTAGTGTATCCCCCTTATTGTTATTGTCGTACCACTGTAACCCCAATATTGTTATTATTGTGCCCTTACATTGTTATTGTTAGGTCGGATAGGATTATATTGTGGGCCCATGGACTCCTATATATAGAATGAGGTTTTGGTCATTTGTATCATCCAATAATTTTTCATTCATGTAATGTATTGGAGGTTTCCCCCTCGAAGTGGCTTATTTCTAAGGCATTGATATCTCTTTTCTTCTATTTTTGGAGTTGGTTTCACAACATGTTGCATTATCAGATAATTTTTGTTTTTTTTACTACTACACTATGTTGCCATTGGTTTGTATCAGAGTTAGGTTGATGTAGTTCGTCCTACTAAGTTACATGATGTTTCTAATTTCACATCTTATGATGTGTTGCTGCTCATGTTATACTGGTGTTGTCAATGGTTATGTTATGCTAATGATGGAGAGAGTGCTACTACTCATGATACCTTATTTTCGTTGCTCATGTTTTTGATGAGCGAGTGCTACTATTGCTAGTTGAGAGTGATTTTTCTGGAGATTTTGATGTTGTTGTTAGTTGAGAGTGGTGTTCATGGAGAGTTTTTTGTTGTTTCCTCAATAGAGAGAGAGAGAGAGAGAGAGAGAGTCATTACTTCTATTGTTTGATGTCATGCTACCATGAGTAGTGTTGTTGTGTTTTGATGCATTATGGTTTGACCTTGGTGCTTTTTATGGTGTGTTGGTATTTTTTTGTTATGGTATGTTGTTGTCAACACTATCCTGATGGTTATAGTTTTTTCTTCTTATTGAGATACACCTAGTGTCCAGGGGGAGTAGTGTTTATTCAATTATGACTTATTGGATGAGCTCAACCCTTTTCCATTTATGTGAAAGGTGGAGTGAATGAGGATTTTTTTAGAGACCAATTAGTTGGTTTAGCTAGGGTTTCGATCTATGGCAAAGGGAGATATTGTTGGAATTATGGCTGATTTTTTGGTTGGCATTGATGTCAACCTATTATCATTAGTGTGGGAGGTTGCATTGATGTTGTGATGTCTTGTTGATGGTTTGAATTGATTTCAACTTGATGGCATGAGTCAATCATATCATATGATGGTTTGTATATTGGTTGCATATCTTAGCTTCATTTTTGCATATTTTGGTGCAATTTGTTCGTTAGTGTGTGGATGCCCTGGTAGGATATTGAGATACTAAAACTAGTTAACAATACTAGAGGCTTCAATGTCATGTTTATGGTACTTGGTGCATGTATGGATGGTTTTCAATTTGTATGATAAATTGGAGTGTCTCTCATTGATGCTTGAAGATTTTGGAGTAACTGTGGTGATTTTTGATGGCTTCAGTGTTGGATTTGGTACAATATAATGTTGGAGTCTTGCATAAGCTACAGTGGATTCCAGAGAGCTTACTAATGATGATCAACTTCTGGAACAAGTTTGAGAAAATTCTAAGAGTGGGAAAGATGATTTTCATCATCCTCTTCCCTAATGGCATGGATGATGAGTCATGGGAGTGACTTAAAATAACCATCCATTGGAAGGAAAACCTATGGGAGAAACTGAGGATTTCCAATCACATGGAGCATGTGTTGTGGGAGCGAGTGATTTTTTTCATGGGAATTTATCTTCATTCCTCATGCTCATCAAATGTTTATGTGTTTTCCTGGCTTGTCTTGTTTGAGACTCATCATGTAAAGGTCATAAAATGGTTCTTGGGATTCTAGAAGATGATTAATTGAGAATATTCATTAGTAAGTTAAGTTTTTTCCTTGACTGAGTCAATAAAAAATGAGTCAAACCTCTTCCAGCATATGAACAAAGCTCCACTACATAATTCGAATTAATTTTTTTAACCATTTTAGAAAACTAAAAATAGATGGATATCATGAGTCTATTTGGTTGTTCCACTTCAGAAGAAAATGTTATTTTTGCATGAGCTTGAAGAGTGTGGGTGAGAGAATAGTGGTGGTTGCAAATTGTGTAGGGATTTATGCAAAATATCTTCAGCGGATTATAGTAATAGAATATGGCTGCAAAACTATGTTTGAACCAAGATCATATGCAGTAGTATGGTAAAATAGCAACAAGGATTGTAGATAATTTCCTTCATACTTTCTTATAATATTTTCAGCAAAATATTTTTTACGTATGTTGGATGTACTTTTGATTGGATTGTTGCAAAAACTTAGTAAGTTGTACAAATCAGTTTTCACAGAGTTTGATATAATGTATTGAACCTATATTGATACAAGTAATTTTTTTGTTCTAGTTGAGAGATTTATATTGACTCCAGTCTAAAATATTTCGAAACGATTTTCAGATAGAAGAGTGGAGTGGGTGCTCGGGTGAAGAAATTATGGAGAAAAGTATTCTTCATAAGTCTAATGGGTGTTCGTAAAGTATTGTGTATTATATGGGTGTCTATAGAGTCGTAGAGGAGGATCAAAAATTTCTTCATAAATCCAATGGGTTTTGGGAAGGGCTTGTTGATTAGATGGGTATCTGTAAAGTAGTAGATGGGGATCATAGTTCTTTATGATATTTTTTGGGTGTAGGAATTACACTTAAGAAAAATCCTCAACACTTAATTTGTCAACTCGGGGGATCAGTAAACTTAGAGACGAAGCACAGGAAATGCCAGAGATGGTACGAATATCCCTAATATAAATCCCTACGTTCTTTAAAGGAAAGATTCCAGATCAAATTAAAAAGAGAAAAAAAGGCAACTTGAACCATCAAAAATAATCTGAGACTGGAACAAGAAAGAATGCATTTTCAAGAGGGAATTAAAGATAAAAGGCAATTACTCCAGCTAATTAGTGTTTAACTACTGAGTGTGTGTTTTTCTTTAGTAGAGACACTTAGCAGTCTCATCAGATGGGCCCTTAATTCTGCTCCTTCAGAGATTTCCTTCTTGCACTAATTTGTCCTGCACTATCGCAGTCTGCTTGCACTAGTGCAAGATCAGAGATTTATGCAGAAGGTATAGATGGTATCTTTACTAAAGGATTTTTTACTTCATGCAAGGGCCTGAAACTTTCCAAGTTCTAAGCACTCAAATCCCGTGGCAAGAAACCAGTTCTTGCATTGGATCAGAGCTTCCTGCAGTTAGCATTTAATTCTTAAAATGAGTGTTTAATTATTGCAAGTGATATTATACATAAAATGTGAATTTTTCTGGTCTTAACAGAGTGCAGAAATAAAGAAACAATATATATATATATATATATATATATATATATATATATATATATATATATATATATATATTTATATATTTATCTTGTCATAAGCATTTAATGAAAGAAAGAGGATTGCAGGAGGTAGATTAGAAAATTTTGCTGCATCACACCAACGTGCACTGGTGCAGGTTCATTCCTCCTGCTTGGACCAAGCTAGGAAAACCAATCAAATAGAATTGCAGAAAAAGAGACATCACACCAATGTGCACTGGTGCAGGTTCGTTTCTCCTGCTTGGAACAGGCGAAGGAAAACCAATCCAAAATCAAGTATAGGAACATAAATTGCAGGAAAAGGAAAGTTATCTACTTCACACAATGCATCCGCTTACACTGAGACAGGAATACATGTGCTTAAGATTAAATCACACTTGACAATGTAAAGACGGATTATAAGAAAATAAGAAATGGGGTAAATGTGCTGGGTTGGTTGGGCACTAGCCAACCAGCACGTTTCCCTTTTAAATAGAAATGTTGCTCAGTACCTTAATCAATTCATCAACTCAATACAGAAACGTAATTTTTGAAACATGAGGCAGAGCTCCCTTTTATTAATTCACTGAGGCAATTACATACATTAATACATCGTCCAGCCGAGATTTGGGCGATAACAAAATACGACGACTTTCTACCACCTCTCGAGATGTGTTTCTGTTCTCTTCTACTATCAAAAACTTAGCTCTTAGTCCTATTTACATTCTAGATTATATAGACCTTTGGTCAAAGGCCAAAATAGATCATTTAACTGATTACATAACCAAACATACAATTTAGCTTTTCGGTCTTCAAAATTAGACAGTTAGAAGAACTAGCTGTAGCTAATCTCCAGCTTTCACCCTTCATGGATTCAGTCTCAGTTGCCTTTGGATCACTCTGCTGTCATGGCTGAAGCGGCTCAAGACAAGGCGGTGATCAAGGAGGTTCAGATCTGCTGCAAGGATTTTTTGTGTTGGCAACGGTGCAAGTTCTGATCCTGCACTAGGATCAGTGGCCATGGTAAGTACTCTAACTACCAAATAAACATTAGAGATGTCGATAAGTTACAAAGAGTGATTAAAAGTAATAAACCATGTAATAAATAATTAATAAATGCTAATTTGAATTGAAAATATGAAAAATAAAGTTTATACAAAATATGTCACCGTGCTTGGACTGGTGCAAGATGAGAGTGCATAAAAGAAGTAAAACAGAGGTAAATGGTTATGATTTAGGAAGGGAAAAATGAAAAAAAAGAGAGAAAATTAGGGGGCTAACATCCTCCCATAAGCTATTGTGTGTCCTCACACAACTCTTTACCTTTGCAAAAAACCTTCAAAACTTTGAGCATTCTAGCTCAATCCTACTTTGACATACTGACATCAACCTGCAATGTTTCAGACTTCTTCTTTCTGATGTTCTTTACTTTCTTTGTCACCTTTTTAAGTCACTTGAAACATTGCACAACATGGTACTTCCAAACTCTAACTTCTCCTTTCTTTTTCTAGATCTCCTCAGTTAATTATTCTCTACTATATTCTTTATCCTCCTACGCTTTAGCTATGAGCTACTCTAAGTTATGCACTTGAAGCTCTAGTTCAACTATCAGAGCAGCAGGAGTTACCAAATCTTCTTCTTTTTCTATATTGACAGGGGTTGTGTCTCCCTCAGAGACCTCAGTCTCCCTCACGATTTCAACAAACTCTTCTTCCTTTTCTTCTTCTTCTTCTTATTCCAGTTCTTCTTCTTCTTCTTCTTCTTCTGGATCTTCTTCTTCTTCTTCTTCCTTTTCTTGCACTGGTGCAGGAGGGGATTCAATGTCTTGTGGGGACTGTGGTTCTTCGCCTGCACTACATTCTTCATTCTTTTTTCAAGCCTTTTTAATGAAATCGGCCAACAGAGTGTCATCTTCGACTTCTACAGATTTTACTGCGTCCACAAGGACTGACAGGTTGTCTTCTTCGGGGGTCTGTGCCTATACTAGTGTCGTAGAAGGATTCTCCTCAACAGGTGCACTAGCTGTCTTCTTCTTCTTTGGATATGGGGCCCTTTCTTCTATTGATTTTCTGGGTCATTTCCTTTTTGCAATGGTGCAAGAAGAACTCTCCTTTACATTCTTACTCGGACCCTTGCTTATGCTGGCGGGGTCCTCTATCTTCTTTCCATCAGCTTTATTTTTATGTAGTTGTTTTGACAGTGCCTCCTAGGTCATGCCTTTAATTTCCAATTGTTTCTAGAAAAAAATCTTTATCAGACCGTGGTGATATAGTTTCTTTTCGGCCTGGTCTGTCCATGCATCATGCACACCTTTGGCCATTTTTTCCAAGCTCTTAAGCAAAAAATAGGGGAAATCAATCCTCTACCGAACATGCTGGTCGCCTTCGAAATGCTACAACATCCTAAAATGGTACACAAAAGTGAAGGATTACCTACCCTCACAAGTTACAAAATTATGTAGGATGAAAAGGAGGTCCCGCCACTGCCCTAGCAGGGCACTGCGAAAAATTCCTTTCTTCCAATCTACCGTAATATTCTTGTCGATGATGAAACACTACCATCCATTCCTTTCTAGTTTCTAATTTTTAAACCACTATTCACCAGTATTTTCCAAGCCTATCGCTGCTGCTATAAACTCTTCCGTAATCTCAAATTTTAGAGGCCCAATTTTTACTTGGCCATTTTTGAAACTTCTAGAAAAATTTAGGGCCACTTCATGGTCATGGCCGTCAAACTTTTGCAAGAATTGAAGAGATCCTGAGTCTTGCAATAGTGCAAGACTATTACGAAACTCAACATTTTGTTCTACCATACTAAGAGATGAAGGTTCGCTTCAAATAGGAGGCATCGCTGCTTAACAGTTATGAACAGTCAAGAATTTACATGCAACACCAAGAAAATTGGTTCTTATAGATAGGGATCCAACTGTCCACCATCCCTTCCATCTTATCTCCCATTCATTCCACTGAAATAGGTGCAAATATCTGCATCTTTGAGGTCATACCGGATTGGTACTTGCGGCGGTGTTTTAACGGCTTGGTGAGGTAATAATTATGAGTGAAGGACAAATAGGATTATGGCAGAAAGGGACAATTATATCCAAGAAACTATTAAACATTTCCGCACTCATTCATAATTCAAAAAAATAACTATAGAATTTATAAAAAATGATCATGATTCTTAACTTAAAAACACCTTGTACTTTAAATGATTTTCTCCTAGTTAATATTATAGCACAAGTACTCATTTACTAAGTGAAAGTATTTCTCATAAAATTTCATGATGACCACTTTCCTATGACGTATGCTATGAAAAGAACAAATTGTAATATATTTCTGACAGGGTGCATGCTTGCACTGGTCTACTTTCACTGCTTAAACTATGTTATTCTACTGGTACCATTTTACTTGTACTTATTATATAGGATGACATGCTTGCACTAGTGCAAGCATAATATTTCAAGAAAGGACAAGAAAATATAGGTTGGACTTCCAACATGACTTCCTCAATTTATACTGGAAATCTGCTTCGCCCTTTCTTGATGCTTCAGAGCATATCCCTTTACTCTTTGTGCGCAAGATCCTGCAATTCATGAGGGAATAAAGAAGTGGGAAAAGGGAAGTTTTAGAATGGAAGGAATTCTATTACAGGGGTTCCAGGAATAGTACCACAAGAGGGGATAAACAGAAGTGGGATACAAAAAAAATTCAAGGGTAAAGTGGGGTTTTACGAAATGGACAGGGTAAATTCAGAAGAATATGGGAAGGTTAATCATTATGGGATTGAAGAAGAAAACTGAGGGAATATTATGAAAGTCGAATATGAAGAAAGGTAGAAAATTTTCTAGAAGGTCCACCTGCACTGGTGCAAGAAAAATAACTACAGCGAGAATTAAGCATTACTTGAAAAAATATCCATGCTAATTACCCCAATTGTATAAGGGTTGGCTCTGTTAAGCCTGTTTTTAATTGGTGGTTGCTAGAATATCTAAAGATCAAGCAACATTCTCTGTTTATTATAAATTTTTGATCTTCCTGCCAGCAAGCTAGTTTTCAGGTTGATCCTTCTGCAATCATGTCAGCAAACTTATTTTCATAGTTACAGGAAAATATTTTTTCTTTACTTTTTATTTAAAAAAAAAAAATTGTATTTTAATTTTTTTTTAAGAAGAAGAAGAATTCATGTTTTCAAAAGGTTGGTATTACCATTCACCACTACCGTCCCGAATTTTTGTTGGACTTGCTATGTAAAATATTTCCTAGAAAGTGGCTGAAAATACTTCTTTAATCTATGTCCATTTACCAAGAATACTGAATTTTTTCCATCAATAGTTTTAACTTCTACTGCTCCATTCTCGAATACTCGGATCACTTCATAAGGTCCCATCCAACGTGTATGAAATTTCCCTTTAAAAATTTTAAATCTAGAATCATAAAGGAGCACCCAATCACCTGCTTGGATTTGCTTTTTCTGAACAGACTTGTCATGCCACCTTTTGTGTTGCTACTGAATTAGTATGTTCTGCTGAAAAGCATCCCTAAGAAATTCATCTAACTCATTTAATTGGATAAGGCGTTGTTGTTGTGCCTCAAAGAGATCTAGTCCTAATTGAACTGCAGTTCTGAAAGTTTTGATCTGGAATTCAATTGGTAACAGAACCTGCTTTCCATATACCAGCTCATATGGTGTATGTCCCGTGTTATTTCTCCAAGTGGTCCTGTATGCCCACAAAACTTCTGGTAATCTTTCAACCCAGTCTTTTCGATGCATATTTATAGTCTTTGTAAGAATGGACTCGATCACTTTGTTTGTGGATTCCACCTGGCCATTTTCTTGCGGGTGATGGATTTCCTGTGCCGGATCTTGTATTGCTCCATCACACCCTGTATCAGATTAGAAATAAACTGCAGACCATTGTCAAAAAAAATTTCTCTAGGCACATCAAATCTAGTAAATATTTCAGTAAAAAGAAAATCAACAACAACTTTTTCTATAGCAAAGGAAACAGCTTTAGCTTCTACCCATTTTGTAACAAAATCTGTACAAACCAAAATATGCTTTTTACTTAATGACGTTGGATTTATTGGCCCTATAAAATCAATATCCCATTTTTCAAACAGCTCAATCATAACTTGGGGGCATAAAGGCATTTCATTGGTTTGATTAGGCTGGCCCACTCGTTGACAACTATCACATTGCCTAACATATTGTTTGGCATCCTTAAACAAGGAAGGCCCAAAGTAACTAACACGCAATACTTTATATGTAGTCTGCTTATCGACGAAGTGGCTCCACAAGGTTCATCATGAGAATATTTCAATATGTCAAACATTTCCTCCTCTCTTACACATCTACGGATAATCAGATCTGGACCAATGTAAAAGAGATCTCCTTGAATCCAGGAGTATGTAGCACTTTTCTAAATAATATTACGTTTTTCACAAGCGGAAAAGTGGGGTCGTGTTTTCCCAGTAACCAAGTAATTAGCAATGTCAGCAAACCACGAAGAATTTGTTGACATAGTAAAGAGATGTTCATCCGGAAAATCATCATTAACAAGAGTTGTTTCACCAGTATTATCTAATCTAGAAAGAAAATCTGCTACAACATTAGATTTTCCTAGTCTATCAACAATAGTAACATTAAATTCCTACAACAATAGCAACCATCTAGTCACTCTACCACTAGTCAATGGTTTTTTCATCAAATATTTAATCATGGAATGATCAGTATGTACAAATACTTCATATCCTGTAATATAGTGCCTGAACTATTAATTGCAAAAATTACAGCTAAAAACTCCTTCTCTGTAACTGTATAATTTAATTCAGTAGAAGAAAAATTCTTACTAATATAATAAATAGCATAGGATTTCTTATTTTCCTCTTGTCCTAAAGTTGTGCCAATATCCAAATCTGAATCATCATAGGAAATGTGAAA
This sequence comes from Pinus albicaulis, assembly GCA_034641835.2. Taxonomy (NCBI): domain Eukaryota; kingdom Viridiplantae; phylum Streptophyta; class Pinopsida; order Pinales; family Pinaceae; genus Pinus; species Pinus albicaulis. Next base: position 284,513,245 of record CM076581.1, read on the forward strand.
AAGCAGGGACCAGTTAGGACCTCTCAAAACCGGTGCCTGTACCAACTTTTCCTTCAATGTTTCAAAAGACTGTTGGCAAGCTGTGGACCAAGAAAATTCACTATCCTTAGCTAGAAGTCGAAAAAGAGGGGCAGCTATCTTAGAAAAATTCTCAATGAATCTTCTATAGTAACCAACATGTCCTAAAAAACCTCTTACTTCCCTTTGAGTTTTGGGTGTAGGAAGATACAGAATTATTTCAATATTTGATGGATCAACCTAGATACCTTTACCAGAAATCAAATGGCCAAGCACCACTCCTACTTTGCACATTAATATACATTTCTTGTCACTCAAGGTGAGATGGGATTCCTGACAACGAAGAAGTACTTTCGCCAAATTTTTGAGAGCTCCCTGAAAAGAATCACCAAACACAGAAAAGTCATCCATATAAATTTCTACAAATTCTAGATCAACAAAAATGGTCAGGACTTCCCTTTGAAAGGCATTCGAGGCATTACATAAACCAAAGGGAAGCACTTTATAAGAAAATGTACCCCATGGACATGTAAAATTATTTTTATCATGATCTTCGGGTGCAATCTGTATCTGGTTATAGCCACTGAAGCCATCCAAAAGGGAAAAATATTTCTTTCCTACAAGGGTATCAAGCACCTGGTCAATGAAAGGGAGAGGGAAGTAATATTTGAGAGTGGCTTTGTTTATTCTCGATAATCAATAAAAATACACCATCTTCCATCTTTCTTAGGTACTAGTACTAATGGAGAGACCCATTGACTGTCGGAAATAGGATAGATAAAACCAGCATCCAAGAGTTTTTGTACTTCTTCCTTCACAATATCTCTTAGAGCTGGATTCATTCACCTTTGGGGTTGTCGGACAGGTCGGGTTCCTTCTTGAATATAGATATGATGTGTACAAGTTTCAGGAAGAATACCCTTCATATCTTCATAGCCCCAAGAAAAGGCACTAAGATGGTTTTGCAACAAATTCACAAGCTACTCCTGCTCAGATGAGTCCAAATATTAACTAATATGCAAGGATTTACCAGGGCTAATCTCAACAAGAGTAGTTTCAGGCCCAGGATTACTCAAGGGAGTGGTCAAATGAAGCGGTACAAAAGAATGAGAATCATGATTATTTTGAAAATCTAGGCTGAAAATCTAGCTCAATGGCTAAAAATTAGGCATAGTGTCTAGATTATTTAGGAAATATTGAATCTCATTTTCTTGTGAAGACCCAATATAATGATAAATAAGGGAAATGGGCTGAGTCTTCTCATCACTGCTTTGATCCAACCATAAATTATCTCGAAGGTCCTGAATGGATCTGGCAGGGGGGTATAAGGTAACTTTCTTCCTAGAATCTCCATGCGAAATATACATATCACCAAAATAACATCCAATATATGCATCGGCTGTAGCAAGCCATGGTCGACCAAGATCAAGGGATGTCCTCCTACTAGGTTCTTTGGCTGAAGCACAATGAAATCAGCAAGATACTACCAACAATCTAATGAGATGATCACATCGTCCAATACTCCTTCTGGCTTAATTTTAGATCTATCTACTAATTCAAGCACAGTGGGAGTAGGGCGAAGATGAGATAACTGAATTTGATCCATGTTTTTCTTAGTCATGACATTAATGGCTTCCCCCGGGTCTATAAGAACATTAGAGACCAAGACATCACCAATCTGAACTGAGACAACGGGTTTTCTGGGATCAGTATATTTTTCCATAGACACACATCCCGTCATCAACTCTGCTGCCCTACCAACAAATTGAATGGTTTGGGGTTCCACTCTCTTCCTCCTGGGTTTCTTGAGACAGATTTACTTAATAATATTTGTACAAATGGGGATCTCTTTAATGGCTTGAAGCAAAGGTATCTTAATGAAAATATTCCGAAGCTCAGATGCCAAATTAGTCTCAGAAATAGGCTCACTACTTTCCATCACTAGCCTCTAGGGAGGGAGGTCGGGTTGGAAGAAGAGGGCAAGGATTCAGAGGGTAAGGGTTGCTTAGTGACAACTTTCGGAGAATGGTTAAGAGTTTCCTCTTCTCCTTTCTCTTCAACAATCACTATAGGTTTCTTCTTATTTTTTGATGTTACAGTCCTTCCCAATCTTAATTGAATATCATGAACCCCAACTGGAATAGACTAGTACTCAAATGGTAAAGGTGGGTTTGTTACATAGATCATTTTCACTACTTTATTATTGTTAGGATTGGGCATAGGTTGGGCAGGCAACTGAGGAGGTCGAAAGGGTGGAGGTAAAGGCAACGGTGGAGTAGACTGACTCGGAAGTTGAGGCATTGAATAAGGTGTATGCGTAGATGGATATGATTGCATGGGTGGCTGGTGGGAATATGGAAAATGAGTTGGCCCTTTCCAACCTTGTTGCCATGGTTGAGAAGATTTCCCATGCTGATATTGATTCCCATACTGCCACTGCTGATTAGTGTTAGGATAAGAATATGCATGTGGATTATAACCAAAATAGTGTGGAGATAATTCAGGAGCCACACCTGCACCTACCTGAGGCCAATTCCTTCTTTCTCCCATACCATAAAAGTATTCAACTTTAGACTGTCCCCCTGTAAATACAACTTTAAGTCCAGGTATAGAGGGACATTTTTCTATGACATGGTCTTCTGCACAAATAGAACACTTATTAGTTTCTTTCAAATTAAGAGGACACTCTTTAGGAGGATGCTTGTCTCTACTTTTAGGACAGAAAATACATAATGACTCTTGCTCCTTCATGAGTTTTTGCTAGAATTTTAAAGAGTCCAACTGTTTGGTAACAGTATTCATTATATAAATTTTCATGTTTTCCATTTTATTTTCTAGTCCAATAATCATAGCATCAATAGATTCAATTTTTCTATTTCTGTCTCAAGTTCCTCTACCATATCTATACTGATTTCTTGAAAATTTCCTACATAATTCACAAATTTGTTCAAAATTTTGCTGAGAAACATCACCTTGTCCTAATAGATTTAAATTATTTCTAGCATTACTAGTAAGTCCTCTTAAGAACAAGGTTCTAATAGTACTGGGATCAAACTTAAGTTTCAACCTTTCTAAAATATACAGAAATATTTCCACGTAATCTTCAAGAGTTTCATCATCATCTTGTATGATTGTAAAATCTCATCTTGCATGTCCTAAGTTTTACAATATTCTTGATATTTGGAAAAAAACACTCTCTTCATCTAATACCAAGAGTTTATAGTGTTTCCTCCTAATCCCATAAACCGGTGTAGAGTTGATTCCATGAGAGTAACAGGAAATAATCTTAACTTCTGAGTGTCAGTTGAATAATCATAACTTCTACACAAAATATCAAACTCGAATAGAAAAGAGTCAGGATCTTCATGAACTTTACCATGGAAATAAGGGAGAACTAATGGTGGAATATTCTTCATTTGCGCCACAGTATCATGATCCACAACTGGAAACACAAAAGTCAATTGTTCTCTACTTACCTGGTTTTCACCAGTCCCTTCGAAATGATCTTCATGGTCCACCATTGTTTCCCTTTTACTTATGCTACTCTCAATAGGTTGATCCACACCTGAGCTGCTGACACCAGAATCCAGGTGGATTGTTCCTGCATGATGGTTTTCAATTGGGTTGGGCTTCCTACTTATAGAAAGAGACCCAATATGAGAATTATTTTTGAAATTCTTTTGGCCCTTAGTGGGCTTCGAACCCTTACCTTTCCTAGGTATTCATTTCAAGAAAAGAAAAATAACAATAATTTCTAGTAAAAATGCTGTCAGAAATCAATCAACACCAGTAAAATTCCTTCAAAGAATATTTTCCAATCTATACTTCAAAAATAAAGGAAAAATTACCAGTAAAATTCTTACCAAATAAAATCACCTCCCCGGCAACGTCGCCAAAATGTTGGCTGCAGGAATTGCACTTAAGAAAACTCCTCAACACTTAATTTTTCAATACGGGGGATCTGTAAACTTAGAGACGAAGCACAGGTAATTCCAGAGATTGTATGAATCTCCCTAATATAAATCCCTACTTTCTTTAAAGGAAAGATTCCAGAATCAAATTAAAAAGAGAAAATAAGGCAACTTGAACCATAAAAAATAATCTAAGACTGGAACAAGAAAGAATGCATTCGAAAGAGGGAATTAAAGATAAAAGGAAATCACTCCAGCTAATTAGTGTTTAACTACTGAGTGTGTGTTTTTCTTTAGCAGAGACACTTAGCAGTCTCATCAGATGGGCTCTTAATTCTGCTCCTTTAGAGATTTCCTTCTTGCACTAATCTGTCCTGGACTATCGCAGTTTGCTTGCACTAGTGCAAGATCATACATTTATGCAGAAGGTATAGATGGTGCCCTTACTAAAGGATTTTTTACTTCATGCAAGGGCTTAAACTTTTCCAAGTTCTAAGCACTCAGATCCCGTGGCAAGAAACTAGTTCTTGCATCGGATTAGAGCTTCCTGCACTTAGCATTCAATTCTTAAAATGAGTGTTTAATTATTGCAAGTGCTATTATACATAAAATGTGAATGTTTTTGGTCTTAACAGAATGCCGAAATAAAGAAACAATCAATATATATATTTATCCTTTCATAAGCATTTAATGAAAGAAAGAGGATTGCGAGAAGTAGACTAATAAAGTTTGTTGCATCACACCAACATGCACTGGTGCAAGTTCATTCCTCTTGCTTGGAATAGGCGGGGAAAACCAGTCAAACAGAATTGCAGAAAAAGAGATATCACACCAACGTGCACTGGTGTAGGTTCATTTCTCCTGCTTGGACCAGGCGGAGGAAAACCAATCTAAAATCAAGTGTAGGAACAGAAATTGCAGGAAAAGGAAAGTTATCTACTTCACACAATGGATCGCTTGCACTCAGAAAGGAATACATGTGCTTAAGATTAAATCACACTTGACAATGAAAAAAAAAATTACAAGAAAACAAGAAATGGGGTAAACATGTTGGGTTGGCTGGTCCCTAGAAAACCAACATGTTTCCCTTTTAAATAGAAATGCTACTCAGTACATTAATCAATTCATCAACTAAATATAGAAACGTAGTTTTTGAAACATGAGGTGGAGCTCCCTTTTATTAATTCTCTAAGGCAAGTACATACATTAATACATCGTCTAGCCCAGATTTGGAAAATAACAAAATACAATGACCCGCTACCACTTATTGGGTTGTGTTTTTGTTCTCTTATATGATCAAAAAAATAGCTCTTAGTCCTATTTACATTCTACATTATATAGATGTTTGGCCAAAGGCAAAAATAGATCATTTAACTAATTATGTAACTAAACGTAAAATTTAGCTTTTCAGACTTCAAAATTAGACAGTTAGGAGAACTAGCGGTAGCTAATCTCCAGCTTTCGCCCTTCATAGATTCAATCTCGACTACCTTTGGATCACTCTACTATCATGGCTGAAGCGGCTGAAGACGAGGCAGTGATCAAGGAGGTCCAGATCTACTGCAAGGATTTTATGTGCTGGCAACGGTGCAAGATCCGATCCTGCACTAGGATCAGCAGTCACGGTAAGTACTCTAACTACCAAATAAACATTGGAGATATCGATAAGTTACAAAGAGTTATTAAAAGTAATAAATAATGTAATAAATAATTAATAAATGATAAGCTGAATTGAAAATATGAATAATAAAGTTTATACCAAATATGTCATCGTGTTTGGACTGGTGCAAGGTGAGGGTGCATAAAAGAGGTAAAACAGAGGTAAATGGTTATGATTTAGGAAGGGGAAAATGTCAAAAAATAGAGAAAATTAGGGGGCTAACAATAGTATCCAATTATATATTCATGTAATTTAATTTCTCGATGATTAATATAATTATTTCAGGAAGGCAACAAGAGTAGGGCGATTTTTTCCCGAAGAATGGTTTTCCACCAGAAAAATATTGTGTCTTCTTATGCATATTTATTTTGTTATTTATTTTGGTTCTCATGTTCTTTTTTATCTAATTTCATCTATAAAAGGGATAACAAATATTGTGTTCCAGTAATTGAAAATGTTTTTAAAACTTAAGAAGCACAGTCACTACTGATTCACCCCTCCTCTGTCTTATTAGTGAACACATTTTCAACATAATGATGACCAACAAACACTACACTTCATTGCTAATGTTGATGTGTTAAAAGATGTGTGTATTGAAGAAGATAAGAGTGATAAGGATTTGTAGGAAGTGGCTCAAACATATAAGGGAAATATTATTCCCAACGGTGTGGTTTCTCTTGAGGAACTTTATGATGTGGAAAACCATTTTGGAGGACTAGTGAATAAAAATACTCAAAACTCAAAGTTGTTACATGAAAAATTCAATCTAGGAACCAAAGAAAATATGACGTATTTCAATCCTTGTACATTTTCTCCTTGGGAACAACAAGATTTTATTCCATTTCAAATAATACTGGGATTTTTTTCTTATACGTATGATGATATAAAGACTTATGATACACACATCATTGAGCATGTTATTCCTATCAAAGAAAGGATAATTCATTTTTAACAAAACATAATGAAATTTCATCTGGAACTTCAACCCCTCATCCAATACGATTTAAGTAAATTTCTAGATACTAAGATCTTTTTAAATTTTGACATTTCAGACGTGTTTCCAACCCAGTTCTAGTGAGAAAGAATTCTAGCAATATATGCCTATGTGTCAACTTCCGCAACCTTAAGTAAGCTTCAGAAAGGGACAATTAACCCATGCCATCGATGGAGTACATACTCGACATGGTATTTCGGTTGGACATATTCTCACTCCTAGATGTATTCTTAGGATATAATCAAGTTCTAGTAGAGAAACAAGATCAATTAAATACAACTTACAAGATTAAGTGGGGAACCTTTCCTTTTATGTGCATGTCATTTGGGCTTATTAATGATGGTGATGATTTCCAATGGGATGTGGATATCACATTCCATGGATTGGTTGGACAGAGTGTATTCATCTACTTGAATGACATAAATATGTTTTCAAAGAAGGGAATAGATCATATTTGTCATCTTAAGAAGAAATTTCGAGCGATTTCACAAGTATAGGATTTCATTGAATCTAAAAAAGAGCATCGTTGGTGTGCCCGAAGTTAATATCCGAGGACATAAAATTTTGAAGGGTGGAACAAATGTTCATCCAGAAAGGGTCAAAGTTATTTTTCAAAGCCATATTTTTGTAAAGAAGAAGGAAATGCAAAATTTCTTAGGGAAGATCAATTTCATACGCAAGTTCCTTTGACTATGCACAAATTTATAAGCCATTAGAAGAGGTGATAAAGAAAAATCATAGATATAAGTTGGATAAGAGGGAAAAAAATTTCATTTATTAGAGCAATCAAGCCATCGTTGATGCTCCAGCCTTATTTATTCAATATTTTTGAAAATATTTCTTCTTGCATAATTTTTCTTCTGACGCATTTATTGCATTTGTATTAACATAGCCATAGAATCCAGGAAATGAATGCCCTATATATTTCACGATTGTTTCCTTATAGGGATCTGAAGTGAATTATGCTGCCATTGATAAGCAATCATATGCAGTCTACAAGGTGGTTAAACACTATAGGTCTTACCTCTTGAAATTTCATACCATTATTTATGTGCCTCATCCAGTAGATAGAATTTTGTTAGTTTTTAGGCTTCTATGGTTATTATTTGTAATAAAAATTCTCGGATTATCCACAGTGTAATAAGAATCACGTCGATATTTCGAATCCCAATGGGGATCCATCTTCAGTACTAATTGTTGAATGACTTAGAATTCCCTTTGTACAATAAGAACTAGGAGAGAGGAGAGATACCTTGAAGGCATTCTTACAAGAATATGATATTCAGTTTAAACGAATTCACAATGTCAAAGGCCATGGTCTCTGTTGGGTTGAAGTCGAAGCAATGGATTCACCTAAAGGACACCCTTCTCGATGGGAATATGAAATTGAGATGTATAATATTCATAAAGTTCCTCCCAAAAGTACAACCACATCTTCTTATTTAGACATACGACAAATTTTATAATATGGCACATTAACTTAGAAATTATGGAACAAATAGAAGAGGAAAATCTGTCTTAAACCTTTATCTTACAAACTTATGCATGGTATTATTTTTCAAAGGCATCATAATGGTGTCTTTCTTAGATTCCTAGAGACTCCAAATTCAGATTGGGTGTTCAAATATCGGTATGTTGTACAAATAAGTGGAAACTTCATAGTCGATGCCACTGCACATAAGGTACTGAGGGTTTCTTACTATTGTTCCATGTTATTTATTGTTACTCATTCTTATGCCCTAAAGTTCCCTCTTTGTCAAAGGGGTGTTAGTCATGATCAAAAGACAATCGCCCCATTTCTACATGTAGCAATTAGGGAAAATTTATAACAATGGGGATTAGATGTTATCAACAAAATATTTCCTCATTCATCGAAGCAACTTAAATACATTTTAACTACAACTGACTATCTCACTAGGTGGACAAAATCATTTTCATTAAGAGAAGTAAATGATCAGGGAGTCATCTAATTTCTGAAAGAGAACATCATAACCAGGTTTGGCATTCCTACATCGCTTATCTTTGATAATGAAACTTATATTTATTCGTTAAACCTTTATGAGTTTCCACTAGAAATTTTTATTGTTTAAAATAATGCATCAAATTACTACCCACAAGGAAATGGTTTGGTTGAGTCCACAAATATAAATATGATGTATATTTTCAAGAAAATTATTTTCTATGAACAAAAGAACTGACAGAATGTTTTGTTGAATGCATTATTGTTTGATTGTATCACTCCAAGAACTCTCTGAAATGCTATCCATACATCCTTGTGTACGAAAATGAAGCTATATTTATGTCGAACATTTACCTTCTTGCCTTGCAGCATTCTCAGGAATCTCAACACAAACCATGTCTCCTTGCTCAAAGTCAGATATATGCTCTTCTTAATCTTGACGAAGAAAGACTGAAAGTGAAAGAGAATTTTTGCATACATTAGAATCAAGTAAATCATTGGTTTGATAAAACGTCTACAGGGAACAAAAAAATTGGTGTCCGTCACCTGGTATTGATGTGGGACAAAGCCCTCAAAGAGAAATAAAAGCACACTAAGTTTCAATATTTTTATATTGGACCTTATACCATCACTTTAGAACTTGGCCACAATTCTTATAGGTTGAAATATTTCAATGGGAGTGCTCATCCTCTTCCCATCAATGGATGAGAACTTAAAAACTACTTCCACTAGCAACCCTAGGCAACGTTCCTCTCGCAATAAAGTTTTCTTTTTGTGTCTCTTGTTGTTTTTTTTCATCATGTCTCATACCTTCTCATTTTTTTTTCTTAGTATACATAAATAAGGCCTTGGGAAATAGTGCATCTATGGCTCAAATATTATGTGGCGAAACGAATAATGATTGTGATAACAACAATGCTTGGCTATCTGTTAGTTCTGCTTCCTTGTTTGGGAAAATGCCTTAAGTTAAGTAATCTCCATATGGATAATATGATACATTAAAGAGGATATAATTGATTAGAACCACGAAACCCACATCTATTATAGCATCATAATTCCTTAACTTGGTATTGAATTTACTTGGTGTTCTACATGTAATTTAGCCGAGTAGAGAAGGGGAAGGGGTAAATCAATAGTGACAAAACCAATATTAGAGGTATATATGTAACCTTCTTTGAAGGAACTCTTAATAAGGCGGGATCCCTCTTCCACCCTATGAAGTAATAAGTACCTAAGGAAATTTATATAAATAAAATAAATAAATGGTGATGGAGAGAATGGATTGTTACAGAGATAGGCAAAGCAAGTAACTTCGTTGGGTACTAAACAAGCCTCCTATGAGTGAATCGATGCTTGTGTTTTTCTATTGACTTATTTGCTGTACTGAACAAGCTTGTTGATAGCGAAGAAAAAGAAAAGATGAAAACTAACACTCTCATTATCTTTAACTTCTTGTTAAATATTACTCTTTTCCTAGATCATAACGCTTGTGAAATGGGAAAATTCATTGTGTGTGAAACCAAGAAAGGGAATGGTTGGTACTACATTTATAACAGAATTAAGTGGGGAATTTAGGGAAATATCCTTGATGAATCAATACATCTGAAAGGGATATATCTTTGATGAAATTTATTCCTAGATAAAGAAGCTCAAATTCACCCAATGTGTAACCAAGTGTTGTTGTTGATAAACCACCCTCCAAAGTTTTGCTATATTTAAATGATGGAGCCTACCTATTATCATGTGAAGGGTTTGTTCTGGTCATCAAGTGTCACTTCATGATACTACACATGTTATCACTATCAATGTTCCTTCCTAATTTTCGTTGGATCATTAATAGGACTTATAGCACACTATGGGGTCATAATACACTTTCTAGCCACAAAACGACACATTTGTATTGCAACTGCACATACTTTGTATGTTGTACTTAGGGAACATTTTTGAACTTGCGTTTTTATGTATATTTCTTATTATTGGGCTATATCGAAGTTTTACTGATGAGTTGAGATATGTTACATTTGATTTTTCTCCTAACCCTGTATTCTTTTCAAGGTTTCACCCCTCTAGAATTTGACAATTTCTAACTTTGCAAAACTCGCCATCTCAGCCAGGAATAATGCATTGTGCACTAATAATACCTATTTGAGACCCCCCTCTTCAATTGGAACTGTGTCATGCACCCAAAAAACTTTTCTCCAATGCATAATGCAATCCTAGTCATCACACCCTTTTCTCATGGCTTGTCTCTATGCCTTGCGCCATCCTTAGCCTTTGTCTCCAAGTTGAGATTAGTCTGCACTCTTAATGGGTAGTGATGCCTTGCTGTGTGCCTTTTTTTGGCACCTTCCACCCTCCTTGTGGCCCTAACTCTTCACCTAGTGCACAATGCATCCGTAGTGAATAATCATCTTGCCCTGTACCTTCAAATTGTGGCATTCACCCTCCATCAGGCCTCCTCCTCTAGAGATGTGCACTACATGGTCACAATGATCAGTGAAGCATCTCTTGTGTCTTGAAAGTGGGCCTTGTGCCCACAAGGTCTTTTTGTCTTCCCCTAATGCACTATTGATCCACAATAAAAAAAATTGCATGAAGCATGAACCATAAATTTACATATATGGTGCCAATATTAAACGCATTGATTTGTTTATCCAAAGTGTCACTATGTTTGGCTCCATCACCAACTTAACCATATCTTTTGGACCTCCACAAAGTTGTGGGTTGGCTTGGCATACGTGGCTACTTTTTGGGTGCCACATGGCACCATTTCTATGGGCCACATGATTCCTTTACATTGGCCCATATGTGTGCCCATTTCCCTTTACTTACTACATCATATGCCCAGGAGGACCCCAAATTATGCCACAAGGATCATCGAGTGGGTGACATGTGCTGCCTCCTAAGGGTTCCATATGGCACCTCCTAGGTGCCTCCTCGATGTGCCTAAATTAGATGACCATAAATTTTCCTAGTAGACTTTGATTAAGGTGTGGGTCACATTGCTGAAATCGTCTTGATGAGATATACAACTTGGTGTTGGTTTTGCTGAGATTTCAGGAATTCAAATTTTGAGTTTTTTTGGATCCTCCTATATCACTTTAATAACATTAAATTATGACAATATTCTTTTCTTAAATCATGACAATGCACCTCTTTTTTGTACTTCCTCTCCCCCTTCATCACATTGAAATTGGCTTAGCTTTCTATGTATTGCAATCCAACCACATGAAAGGGGTAAATCTTTTTGATTGAGTCGAACTCTTCATGAATAAAATAAAAAATACCATTAATAACAACTTATCTATATATATAATTGTTTTAATTACATATTGTGGTTTTTTCCTCACATGGGCACCAATCATAGAACTTGAACACGGAGACATGGAGAATGAACCTTGAAGAATTAAATTGGACATGGGAATTCCGCGGCCCTGCACTATCATATTCCTTACATTTTTCAGCGTACGACTTGAAAGCAACTTGTAACGATGTCACGTGGAATATTTTTGTAATTGAAGTGGAATTGCATGAATCCAATTATTTCGCCATTACCTGAAATTATTCTTCAATCGTCCGCCCCGCCTCGGTGTCCAATGTCGATTACCAACAAACATAAATGAGAGCCTTCACTATCGATCCAATGAAAGGAAAAAGGATAGCCACGGTTTTAAATTATGTGGTAGCCATTATCTTTGGAGACTACGAATTTTTAATTATTTTATAGTTTTTCTTAGAAATTTTTGATGGAAATTTTTGAAAATTTCGAACAAAACAGAGGAAACAAAGTTCCTCAACTCAACACAAAGAAATGAGAGAAATCTGGACAAAGAAGATATGGAGAAAAGCTCTGTTTTTATTAACCATAAAAATGACAATAAAAATTACAAACTTCTTCAGAACTACAGTTCTGGAATAATCAAAAACTCCATACTCTGTTTTTACAAATTCTGTTTCTGCACAGATTCGTGTTTCAGCAACACACAGACAGTCGCTGAAACTTCACACATTCTGTTGCTGAAACACACATACAGTTGCTGAAACTGCCTGTAGAATGCATTGCTGCTCCAAAACACAGCGACTGTTTTTCCTCTGTTTTTCCTGCTATGTCTTCTTCTCTATCTTTTTCTATTTCTCAAACTCTCTAACATAAAAAGAACTAATGTTCATTACATTTATATGTTAAAAACATATTTGACTTTAAAGCATTAAAAAATAAAAATATATTCTAATCTTATCTGCGTATCGAATGCACAGCAAGCGGTGATGCCTTTTGGGAAAAACGAAGTCGGCTGATTGCAGGTTCAATAACTTCTGCAAATTTAATGCGTGACTTTCAGGCATCCACCTTGTTGAAATATCTACAGCAATCGGATTTTCTGTCCAGCTGTTTTATGTTGCAGTTGGAATTAAATTCCAACACTCCCCCTTAATTTCAACTATTGGGTTTTTCAGCATACCCATGCATTTTCTGAAATGATCAAAGCTTTTCTTTCCCAATGGTTTTTTCAAGATGTCAGCAAACTAATCCTCTGTTCTATAGTGCTGCAAAACACTCTCACCATTGTTAACCAATTCACGTATGAAGTGAAACTTGGTGTCTATGTGCTTTGTCCTTTTATAAAAAACAGAGTTTTTAGACAATGCTATTGCCGAGCTATTGTCACAGTAAATGGTTGTGCCCTTTTCTTGTTCATGACACAAGTTTCTGAGAACTCTTCTCAGCCATACTGTTTGGCATGCTGCTGTTGTTGCTACCACATACTCTGTCTCTGTTGTTGACAAAGCCACAATTGGTTGCTTCCTGGAAGCCCATGAGATGGCTCCCGATCCCATATGAAACACATATCCCGATGTGCTTTTCCTATCATCAACACTTCCAGCCCAATCACTGTTAGTGTAACCTGTCAACATGAAACTTTCAGAAGAGGAGTATAAAATACCAAACCCCTTCGTTCCATTCACATACCTTAGAATCCTCTTGGCTGCCTACCAATGAGTCTCTTTCGATCTTTCCATAAATCTGGAGATTAAACTCACTGAATGCATTATATCCGGCCTAGTTGTAGTCAAGTACATGAGGCTGCCAACTATGATCTTGTACAACTTTGGATCAAAATCCTTGCTGCTGTCTTCTTTGCTCAATTTCAACCCCATTACAGTTGGAGTCACTGCTGCCTTGTTGTTCTGCATGTTAAATCTCTTCAACACTGCTTCTACATATTTAACTTGGGAAATGAAAACACCATTTTCACTTTGGTCTACTTCAATTCCAAGAAAATATCTTAAGAAACCCAAGTCAGTCATTTCAAATTCACTTTTCATGACTGCTTTAAAATCAGCAATGAGAGAAGCATCATTGCTAGTAAAGATTAAATCATCTACATATAGAACAACAATAAGAATCTTACCGTCATTCTCATTTATGTAGAGTGTGGGTTCACCATCACACTTCTCAAACCCATTCTCAATTAGATAAGCATCTATTCTACTGTACCATGCTCTTGTAGCTTTCTTCAGCCCATAAAGAGCCTTCTTCAGTTTGCAGACTTTATGCTCTTGGCCTTCAACTTCATACCCTGGAGGTTGTTCAACATAAACCTCTTCTTTTAACACTCCATTCAGGAATGTAGATTTAACATCCATCTGATAAATCTTCCATTTGTGCTGTGCCGCAATAGACAACACTATTCTGACTGTTTCCATCCTTGCTACTGGTGCAAAGGTTTCATCATAATCTCTGCCTTGTTGCTGCTTGTAGCCTTTCACAACAAGTCTTGCTTTGTGCCTATCGATCTTGCCTTCAGCATTTCTTTTGGTCTTATAGACCCACTTAACTCCAGTGGCATCTTTGCCTTCAGGGAGGTCCACTAACTCCCATGTTTTACTCTTCTCAATTGTACCAATTTCTTCATTCATTGCTTCAATCCATTTATCTTCATTTACAACATCTTCAAAATGAATTGGGTCATCAACATGACAATATAAAGCGAATAACGAATTCAGACCGGTATTGTTACTTACCTCTCCTTGTTCATAAATCTCATTCAGATTTCTGAATCTTGGTCTTCTTGGTGTGCTTGGAGTTCCATCCGAACTTGAGGGTATTTCAGATCCCTGTGGTGTGCTTGGAGAAGCACTTCCTTGACTTCTCAAGGTTGTTCTAATTCCAGCTTGTGGTGTGGTTTGTTGTACTTGCTGTGGTGGAGGAGGACCCACCAAGGAAGGATTATTTGTTGTTGTCCCTTCCTCTCCTTCTTCATGAGACCCAATTTTCTTCACATTCACCGTCCTCTCTAAACTTCCATCCCAAGCTTCATCCTCAATGAACTGCACATCTCTGCTTACTATCAATTTCTTGGTGGATGGATTATAGAGTTTGTATTCTTTTGACTCATCACAATAGCCAATAAAGACACACTTCTCCCCCTTACTGTCAAGCTTCTTCCTTAGCTGATCCGGTACATGTGCATATGCTACACAGCCAAATACTCTCATGTGAGTGACAGTTTGCTTTTGTCCACTCCGTGCTTCTTCTAGTATTTTGTTCATGACAGCTTTAGTTGGGCATCTATTCAAGATGTAAACTGTGCAAGTGACAGCTTCTGCCCAATACTCATGCGGCAAGTGTTTTTCCTTCAGCATACTCCTGACCATGTCCAGAATGGTCCTATTCTTCCTTTCTGCAACACCGTTTTGCTGAGGTGTGTACCTCGCGGTGAACTGCTTTTGTATGCCATTCTCTCTGCAAAAACGCAAAAAGTCTTTGGAGATGTACTCTCCACCTCTATCTGTTCTGAGCACTTTGATATAATGCCCACACTGTTTCTCAACAAGAGTTTTGAAGTGGCGGAATTTCTCAAACACTTCACTCTTCTATTTCAGCATATACACCCATGTCATTCTGGTGTAATCATCAATGAAAGTTAAAACATATTTATTTCCGGCAAATGATGGTATTTGCATCGGTCCACACACATCAGAGTGAACAATTTCCAAGGGTGCTTTTGCCCTTATACTCTTTCCTGCTAGAAAGCTTTCTTTGTGTTGTTTGCCCAAGATGTAGCCTTCACAAAGGCTGTCTGGTTTCTCGATCAATGGCAATCCCTTTACCATTCCCTTTCTGTGCAATAGATTCAAGCCTCCAAAATTGAGATGTCCAAATCTCAAGTGCCACAACCAATTTTCATCTTTCACTTGTTCTTGAAAGACTTCTTGTGTTACAGCTGCAATAGTTCTTCCTTCCTTCAAATCTGCCTTGAGTTTGAGAGGAAACATTCTATTGCTGGTCATCTGCACCTGTGCAATGATCTTCTTACTTGGAGGTATGTCTCTGATTGTACACATATCATCTTTGAAGAACACATTATAACCTTTGTCAATGAGCTGTCCAATGCTCAAAAGATTACATTTCAGACCCGGTACATAGTATACCTCTAGCACAATCATCTGTTCTCCATTTCTTGCTCGGATACTGACTCTGCCCTTACCCTTGACATATATCTTGCTATCAGTTCCTATAGTTACCTCAGATTTCACATTTTCATCCAGATTGGCAAACATTGCTATGTTTCCAGTCATGTGATTACTACAACCTGAGTCTAAGAACCAAAAATCTTCTTGTTTGTCTTGTGCAATGTTACATGTTAACAGCACAATCTTTGGATTCTTATCTTCGTCATTTGCAAAATTAGCATTTTGCCTACTATTCATGTCATTTTGTTTTTTCGTACATTCATTGGCATAATGGCCATATTTCTTATAATAATGACATTGGACTTGGGATTTGTCATACCTTTGTCCATGAGCTTGCTGTTTTCTTGAACCTTCATCTTGGTTTTGATTACAGCTCCTTCCACTTGTGCTTGCAGGATTATTTCTGCCTCTATTTTGGCTTCTTCCATGACCTCTGTTATTTTCTCTGCCTCGACCTTTTCCTTGGCCGAAAGACATCTGAGTCTTGAATGCTTGCTCAAAAGAGGAATATGTTCCTCTACTCAGTCTGTGTTCATGAGACATAAGAGAATCACTGAGTTCATCTATTGTGAACTGTGAGAGATTCTTCGTTTCTTCTATTGCTACCACAACAGCTTCAAACCTTGAGGGTAAAATTCTCAAGATCTTCTCAACAATCCTTCTTTCTTCAAGAATTTCACCATGAGATCTTATATGGGTTATGAACCCAATAACCTAAGTGAAGAATGAATCTACTATATCAGATTCCTTCATGCTGAGTGTTTCAAAGTCTCTCCTCAACATCTGCAACTTTGCAGTCTTCACCTTCTCCATGCCTTGATAGGCAGTTTTGAGAATATCCCATGGCTCTTTGGATTTTGTTGCTGCCGCAATCCGTGGGAAAACACTCTCATGTACTGATTGAAAGAGAAAAAAGAGGGCTTTGGCATCCTTCTTCCTGTTGCTCTTCAACTGGTCTCTTTCTGCTACTGTCAAAGTAGCCAACGCTGCTGCATCTGCAGGTTCAGCATAACCAGTTTCAACCAGCTCCCATATTCCCTGAGAAGAAAATAATGCTCTCATAGTTATGGACCAATAACTGTGATTTTTCCCATTAAACTGTGGCAGTTGGGAATTTCTCAAACCAGTTCCAGCATCTGCCATCTTAACTATAAAAATTAAGAAAAGATACTGACTGTATAATAAAACAAGCAAGAACTTTCTCTGCTGGAGAAATCTGCTCAGTTAAGCTTCTTAGAGCTCCTGCAGTGGAAAAAACAAACTTTGTTTTTGTCTCACTGAGTGCCTAGACCAGCTCTAATACCATATTGGAAATTTCTGAAAATTTCGAACAAAACAGAGGAAGAAAAGTTCCTCAACCACAAAGAAATGAGAGAAATCTGGACAAAGAAGATATGGAGAAAAGCTCTGTTTTTATTAACCATAAAAATGAAAATAAAAATTACAAACTTCTTCAGAACTACAGTTCTGGAATAATCAAAAACTCCATACTCTGTTTTTACAAATTCTGTTTCTGCACAGATTCATGTTTCAGCAACACACACACAGTTGCTGAATCTCCACACAGTATGTTGCTGAAACACACAGAGAGTTGCTGAAACTGCCTGTAGAATGCATTGCTGCTCCAAAACACAGCAACTCTATTTTTCCTCTGTTTTTCTGCTCCGTCTTCTTCTGTGTCTTTTTCTATTTCTCAAACTCTCTAACATAAAAAGAATTGTTGTTCATTACATTTATATGTTAAAAACATATTTGACTTTAAAGCATTAAAAAATAAAAATATCTTCTAATCATATATGCGTATTGAATGCACAACAAGCGGTGATGCCTTTTGGGAAAAATGAAGTCGACTGATTGCAGGCTCAATAACTTCTGCAAATTTAATGCGTGACTTTCAGGCATCCACCTTGCTGAAATATCTACAACAATCGGATTTTCTGTCCAGCGGTTTTATGTTGCAGTTGGAATTAAATTCCAACAATTTTTAAATGTACTTTTAAAATATTCAACTGGAACGCTCCTTCCATTTACAGCGTGGATTGAACACGTGAAGGAAATCCCACAAGTGGCAAACACAAATGTTTCTTCGTTACTTCGTTATTTCTGAGTTCATTATTAGAGGCATTATAATGGGCTGCAAATCCTACATTTGAATTCGCAGGATAAACAAGATCCTCAATAATTTTTTAAACTTAGGAGTGTAAGAAAATAATATTGTTTATTTATTTCAATTTTGATGAACAAAATGTAAAAAACATAAATTTAATAAAAATTAACCGCTAGCTCAAATATTATAAAATTTCGTCATAATTTATGTTTTTGACTTAAATTATATGAAACAGTTAAAGTTTTCATCAATTACGGATTAGGATAATCGGAATTTCAGAACTTATTATAGATTCAACTATTATTTATATTAAACATTATTTTAAAAGCAATTTTTTTCATTTAAAATCTTAATCTATATTTTAAGATTTTAATGAATCCTCAATCACTGTGATAATAATAGTTTTAACAAACTATCATGAAACAAAACTTTATCCTTCAAAAAATAATGATGAAACCCTGGTATCAGATGAAACCCTATGCCAGAACCCCATTACCAACGTAATATGCGTCTTTAATAACAAATAGCATATCTGGCTTTCATTATGATGGTTTCAGGGTATCAGTCGTCTTCCGCGTATTAGTATGCTTCAATTCCACCGTTAAACTTCTTCGGTTTTCGTTAATTCCATCATAAAATCGAATGATTGGCTATCGTAATATAATATTGTTTTAGAAAATTAGTGATAAGAATGCTCAACCCATGCTATGTGACTTAGCGTCAAATCTGATATATTGAATTTGATTACTTAAAATGCTGTAAAATTTATATGAATATGAAGGATTATTGGATTTGATTATGTATTTATATATGAATATGAAAAATTATTGGATTTGATTATTTTTGTGAATCGAGTGCTTGTAAGATTTATCATTGCATATGAGGAATTATGAAAAGTGTTAATCAATGAAAAATCTTATTTTGCACGCAGATTTGTTTTTACTTATTCAGATGATAAGTATAAACCATCCAAAAGCAGAGATTGATGGAATCATATGTATTCCAGGAGATTGGTAATTCAACTTCTCCGGTCTCTTTAATTTGACACTATTCTCAGAATATTCCGATTCTTGCACTATTAGGTTCTACCATCTTTTATTTTACGAAAGTCTTTAAAAAATAGTTACTTGTCGGGAAAAGCATTCTTTTCGTATGTTATAGGACGTCTATGAAAATTAATTACTAGAATCTTATTTTTGAATTCATTTCGTCGCATCTTCCATTAAATTACAATCTTGTACCAATATTATAATATTTTTACTCGTTCAATCTGCATTCTTCAGATTATACAAGTTATAATGTTTTTACTTCTACTTCTAATTATTTAAATGATTTATAATATTATAAATTTAGAAAGATCTCAACTTAATTAAATTATATAATATTATATTTTTAACAATATTGCTTAGTGTATTCTAGTTAATTGCTAAATTTATTTATAATTATTATAAATTCAACTTGAATTTAGAAATAAAGTTTCAAATTCTATTTTTATTTTTAATTAAAAAATAAGGATGGCTTGATTTCTCTCTAGCCATGATAAATCTGTAATCTATGGTTCAAATGAATATTTTTGTGCGTTAACCTAGCCATGATAAATCTGTAATTTAGCCATGGTAAATTGTAATTTATAATTCAAATGAATATATATGTGTGTTTTTTTGGGTAAACATGTAATGTATATTTTCTTTATGTTTAATTTTTTACAAGATGGGTTGTTAAAATGTTTAATTTTTCTAATTGAATAAAAAAAGGTTGTGAATTTTTGTAACTGTTATTGATATTTATTATTTAGAAATATTAATAATAGAAAATATATCAATATCTACTATAATTAAAATATTCCAATATGAACATGTATATATAGTTAAAATTAAAATAAAATTTTAATGTTATTTTAATTAAAATATTTCAATATGAATGCATATATATAATTAAAATTAAAAAATAGAAAAAAATTATGATGTTATTTTTTTAATTGTTAATATTAATTTTATATTAAATATTTAAGAAATTGCAAATCTCTTTATAATTATTTATTAAAAAAATTAACAATAATTTAATAATTATTATTTATTAAATTGGAAAAGAAATAAACATTTTTTTAATATTAAAATAAAAACATTTATAACTATAATTAATAAAATAATCCTATATTATAACTTTTTGTACTTTTGTTTTCTTAAATAAATATTAATTTTAATATTTTAAAAAAATGACATCCACAAAAAAAAAATTAGATAAGATCTATGAGAAGTAAGAAATGACTCATGTCTATGTGGGTTACGTTATTTCTCTTCAGACTCATTTTTATGTGGATCTGTTCAGATTTATAGATTTTAACTTATTTCTTTAATTTAAGAGATGGTAAGAAATATTTGTATCAAAGAATTATTAATAAAGAATTATAAAAAAAAAGTAATTTGATTATATGTTTGTGGTTTATAGGATGGTGAGATATATATTTGTATGAAATAATTATTAATAAAGAAGTATAAAAAATTACAATGTGATTATAAGGTTTTAGTGTTTATAATTTCTTAATATAAATTTTTATTTTTATTTTTAAATTGTATATAAAAAATTTAATTGATTTTTATATGTTGTGGCTCTTTATTTTCATTTTTGTTGTAATTTATTTTAATATTTCACTTCTTTTTATTTTTTTGGTTGTCTAATAAATATACAAATCATATAGAAATCATATGTTTATCATAAATAAAATTTCACATTTTTATTGGAATTTTTTATTTCTATTTTTATTTGAAATATTTCTTTAATAGTTAATTAAAGATTTTTATTTTTTATATAGTTTTTTTTTCTTAATTTGATTTATTTAGTCACTAATCACTATTTTATAACGTATTATGTAGATCATAAAATCAAAGTTTGAATTCTTGTCCAATTAATCAAAAATATACTTTTGCAAAATATGAGATCAAATACATTTTTAACATTATGTTATTATTTATCACCATTCAATTTGTATTTTCTTTTATAATTTATATATTGTTATAATAAATCTATTTAATACAACTCAATTAATGTTGAAATTGTAGCCAGAATATTTTAGATTATTATTATTACTATTATTTAAATAATTTTTTTGAAGTAATTGGAAAGACCTCTACAAAGTCAATTTTATAATTTTATTTATTTATAAATATAATGAAAATTTTGATATTAAAATGAATTTGTGTGAAGGATCAAAATGGCATCAAAACTTACCATTAAGCTATATTTTTCCAATTGTTCCTAAATGTATTTTAAATGTATATAGAAAAATAGAAAATGTCGGATATTCTACAAATTTACCCTTACATAAGAAAATTATTTAGTGGATCCATGACATGGTGAGGGGATAGTTTAAATGGCACATTTGGCACATTTTCAACTACTCATCAAGGAAATTCAAAGTAAATGTTGCATCCATGTGTTATAGAAATAATTAATTTGTAGAGTATTGATGGATTAGTGGAAGATAAGAGTATGCCCATAACATGAGGAATTTGGATGGTAATGATCCCATAACATGGATATTCCAAATGAACTAATATATTGATCTATATCAAGTGATAATATAACAAAAATTAAGTATTGCATTCATGTGTTTAGAGAAAGGATTGATTTATGGGGTACTTGATGCATGAGTATCTAGGGGTATCTTGAAAAAGGAAATTTTTGAAAGTCCTACATAAAAGTCTCTAGATCTTATAAAAGCTAGAAAAATCTCTAGGATTTCTAAATTATGCAAAATATCTAGAAAAGCGTTGTAATCGTAAATTTAGTAAGTAGTTGAGACAAGATATATTTAGAAGGGATAAGGATTATCTCTTCGGATCTCTAGAGTTTGTATTATCAAGAATAAATAGAGATGTATATGCACTTTTCGAGATATATATGTAGAATAGGAGGTAGAGGTAGATAGTAAGGATGGCCAAATGCATGATGTAAATTAGGCCACGCACTTATATGGTTAAAAAATATCATCCTTATATGCTTGTAATCCTCAGTACATGTGGTGGAATTGGTAAAAAATGTTTTTGCATGTGTGTGAATGGTATTTTTACATGCTTCGAGAAATGTTGTGAAATGAAGGCAAATTCAAATATATATATATGGAGTGGATTAATGAAATTGGCTGCAAGTGCTTTTGGTGCCATTAAAGTGGTATCAGAGTTGGTTAGCTCTTTAGAGATGAGAATCAAAGATAATTATTCTCTTTCATATTGAAATAAGGGATTTTTTATTATAAAAACATTAGAGTTTCACAACATAAGGAGGTTAGAGAGTTTCAGCAGTGAAATAGGTAAACTTATCTTAATATTTATAAATTCACATTTACTTAGGAATTGATGTTTTTTGTTAGCAGCTAAAGGAGAGAAATATGGGTTCATAGCTTGAAATTTGTGAGAGAGAGAACATGTGAAGAAACAAATGTGGCATGTGACATGGATTAATTCGTCTTGCGGACAAGAGCGGTCTCCCTAGTACTCGTCGAGTAACTAGAAACAAACATCCATTTGAAAACCTTTTCCTCTAGATTAATTTCATTTCAATATTTTAATATTAAAGTAGAGAGGACATGCCCCTACCTTAAAATCCAAAAATTTTATGTATCCTTTTGCCTCGTCATTCCAAAATGGTTTCTCCAATCAGTGGCACCTGCAATCAAAGACAAGAAAAAGGATCAAAGAATCTGCAATAGATAATAATCATAAAACACTAATCCAAATTAGTGATCAAGGAGTCTAAGTATTGACATTATTCCAATAATCATAGAAAAAAATCAATGAGAAAAAGAGATCCATATGTATTATCTTGAATAAAAAGAGTAAGCTTACAACCTAATGCCTTGATTTTGTACAAATTTCTCCCGGGGTCTAGAACAATCGTTTCTCCTTCAGTCTGATAAGCCTTGTTCTCTAAATACTAGCATGGAGTTATATACACAAGGGTGTGATTATTCTCATGCCCACAAATACTCACTAAAGTAGAAAGTATGCACTCTTATGAACTCTCTTAAGCTTAGAAACTATATAACTCAGCTTCTATCATTCACAATCTATGTGTGTCTACCCTTTAACCTAAAATTTGATCTCAATTTATAAAGAAATGGAGGTAGTTTCAATTCCATGAAGACAGGGATCGATTCCTCTCATGAAGGGATTTGAGCTCCATGGACCAATTGATAAGCTCCATGAGTGGAGGGATAAATATCGAACTGATCGCAACTCTAGAAGCTTACAGTTGGGAGAATAATCGACCAACTAGGCTTCTAGAATTTACTTTTTATTTTATTTTATTTTCACAGGGGTGCGCAGGTAATAGCGGAAAAAAGTGCATGAGTTTCCACAATTTATGGACGGAACAACAGTGCATGCATAGGGGAAGGCTATAAAAATCGTGGAGGTAGACTTTTAATGGTTTTATAGAGCTATTCTCTAATTCCAAGACTTGATTCAGGAACATTAGTTTTTTTGACCTCAAATGGAACATGATATAGGTGGTGATAGACACATATGAACAGTCAAATGTCATGGTGACAAAATGACGTGGAAAAGGTAGAAGAACCTTGTAGTAGAGGAAGTTCTGAGAAGAAGTGAACTAATTAAGGTAAATAGGAAAAGGAGCAGTGGAGTGCTCGAGAAGTGTCTGAGGTGAGAACCAAAGAAAATACCAAAAGGTCAAGTTATTGAAGAAATATTGATGAGTTATTAAGTAGCAAGGGGAGGAGACTTGCTACATAGGAGAGGGTTGATCGAATTTCACTTTGGAGCATGGAGAGCCTCACAATGATAGAGAAAAGGAAGAACATAGAGGTTCATTACAAAGGTTCAGGTGAAAGACACAACAAAAGGAAAGAATATGTAAAGGAAAATGACATAAAGATAAATATGATCGATGAGGATTTTGTTAGAGAAATCACTGAGATTAAAGTACAGGTTAATACACTTATGGAGCGACTATAGAAACATGTGGAATACTAGAAATGCAGATGGATTTTTAAGAAGAAATTTAAATGGCCAATAATTTTTTTTACAAGAAAGTTGTGGAAGAAGATGAGGCGCATGATAAGAACCTCGTTGGAATAAGGGGAACTCAAGGTAGTTTAGTAAGAGATAGAAAAAGAGCTCTATTGTGAACCAAAGGAAGGGACATTGCTTCGAGAGAATGAGGACGATGTAGTCGATGTGATAAAATATTCTCATATTTTTAAAACTAATAAAATTTATATGGATGCAGGTATTGATGATGGTGGAAATTTATCTTACAGTTGTCACAAAATTAGAGGAAAAGAGGAATGCAAATTATTTTACAACTGATGAAGGTGATGAGGATAAAACTCTTACATTTTTCTAAGCGAGGATAAATAGAATCACTTAAATGCAATGCTCGTCAAAGGAGGTACAAAGATAAATAATGAACATGAATTTTCGATTAGGGAGGTAGATTTTATGTTATTTCCTGAAGATGAAATCCAAACTCACATACAAAATTCAAAGAATGTTTTCAAAATTTTAAGGAATAGATGGCATGCTTGGAAAGATGGTTGGAAAGAGATGAAGGTTGAATAGAGGTTGCAAAGTTAGATGGTTTGGAGAAAATATTAGTGTTTCATACAATAGTAACATTCCTAAAAAGAAGATGCAACCGACATAATTTGACAACAAGATGAAGTGAAGAATCAAATTCGACAAAGAGATTGATGAGATGTGGAAACTTATGAAGCAACATTATAAGACAATGTATGCCAAGGAGAAGAAAACATTTAGTCATAGAATGCATTCAACTAAGAGAAATTAGTTCAGAAAATTAAATGGACAACAACCAAATAAAGTATGAGGCAAAGGAAGAATGAGTAAAGGATTTTTTATCTTTTTCCCCAGAAATAGTCAGTTTCAAATTAAAGTTTGGAATCCTCGAGGAGTTGTTACATTCTTACAGAAAATTGACAGACCTCATAGACATAAGTCAATGAATAATTTTATACCTTAGGTGTATGATGCAGGAGCATCTAGCAGTATCTTAAAAAAGGAAATTTCTGAAAGTCAAGCAGAAAAGTCTTTAGAACTTATAAAAGATGAGAAAATACCTAATATTTCTAAAATATGTAAAAGCTCTAGAAAAACATTGCAATAATGAATTTAGTAAGCAGTTGAGACAAGATGTATTTTGAATTGATAAGTATTATCTCTTGGTATCTCTATAGTTTTTTATTCTCAAGAATAAATAGATATTTGGGTGCATGTTTAGAGATATAGAAGTAGAATAGGAGGAAGGGGTAGATGGTGAGGATGGCCAAATGCATGTTGTAAATCAGGCCAAGAACTTGCATATTTAAATGCTAGTTAAAAAATACCATCCTTATATGCTTATTATACTCAATGTAAATGGTTGAATTTATAATAAATGTTTGTGAAAGTGTGTGAATGGTACTTTCATGTGCTTCAAGAAATGTTGTGAAATGAATCGAGATGCAGAGATATGTATGGATTAGATTCATGAATTGGTACCAAGTCATTTTGGTGCCATCAATATTTATGGCTTCATGAAAGGTAACAATATTATATTGTATCTTAAACCACTTTTACAAATTAATTGATATGACATTATAGTCATATTTAGAAAAATGTATTTTCCGGTTAACTGATAAAAGTACAACAATTAGATCTAACTCCGGAGTGCATTCAACAATTCCAAAAGTTGAATTTCACGGTAGTGAACATTCCAAATGATAATTTTATGATACCTTTATTTATGGTAAACTTAAAGAGAAACGTCCAATTTGACGTACATCTCTTTGAAGCTAAATCCCTAGAGTGTGCTTTCAATCCAGAAATAAAAAGTGGAAATAAAATTATGTCTACTAGAGGATTGGTCACTGAAAATTGTAGATCATGATTGCTCTCCTAAAGTCACTCTAATGACAAGGATGACAACTCAATTAATTTATGGATGAATAAATAATAGAATATGTTTTAGTCATTACAACAATAGTAATAAGTAGAATAAATGTAGCATGAATAAGTTATTTTTACATAGATTATGAATAAGAAGAAGATCAAGAATTGAAAATGTTATATGATGTAGAACTAGAGCAGAGACTACTCCAAAAATATGTTGTCATAGATTGACCAATGTTAGTACTCCACAAACCATCAATATGGAAGAATATATATATAAAAAAATTACATTATTGATTGATTATGGTAGTACCAATAGATTCATCAATTAGAAATTGGCAAATATTCTTAGTTGCTTTGTATTTACATTAGTTGAATTTCATGTAATGACTGTAGATCAAGGTATCATATTTTCTTTAGGGAAGTGTTCCCATGATTAAAATCCAAATGGGCGGTGATGATAATGTAATATGGGTCCAATGGTTTTAATCATTGGGAAAAGTGTGCCTTAACTTCTAAGAAAGTTTCAAGATTATTTTCATAGAATGTAAGGGAATTGATCCTAGAAGAGTCCAAGGAAACCTTGTAAAATGATAAAATCTAATAGAATAACAAAAGTGATGAAAAAGTGATATGATGCTGTAATAATAAATTTACACTCATTATTTTTTCAAACATCAATCTCATCTAGTCCAGGTTATCTCTAAAAATTTATCAACAATAATTTCAATATATTTAGAGAGACGTGTGAGGGTCCTCAATATTATGAATATCATGACCATATCATTGATTTCTAACATCAAAGAGTTCCACTTAACTTTAGGCCTTATAGGTACCCATATGCCTAAAATAACAATATTTAGTGTCTAATTAGATAAATGTTAAAGGGTCGAATCGTTCTATTTGGCCACAATAATCTCTCTTCACTAATGATGATGATTAAATTAAGGAAGGGAGAATGGAATTCATGTCCAGATATATTAACACAAAGGTGTTATGGACTCTTTAATGGTTAAGATTCATGGTTCATAACAAATTATACACCACTTAATTTCTTAAATACATTTAATGGCCTAGTCGACCCTCTTTTGACTTTGGATCTACTAGTGGATGATATGTTTCATTAGAAATTATATTTATAAAAAATTATTTATTTAATCCTATCCAAAAGTTTGAAATTAAATTTGGATCTTTGTATGAATTAATTTTTTTAAGTATTTGATGAAACCTCGTAACTTATTGTAGGTGTATTTTTGCAATATTACATGCCTTATGACTTATTTTTAGTAGAAAAATGTGAATCATTTACCAAATTATGCACTTCCACCATTTTTTGATGATATTTCCTTATTATTATAGGTAACTGAATGGTAAAATAAATTCTTTACCACTTCCCATTTCCACTCGATGACAATAGCAAAGATCATTGGTGTCTATTCTGAGCTTTAACTCCTCAATGTTCCATGCTACTAGGGATGCACTAATTGGTGAGATCTGGTATTGCACTAAGAATGCTGCAACTCCCATAGGATTCCCTACTTAAATTTATCAACCCGAGGTTTGTACAAACGTGGAGGTGATAG
Organism: Pinus albicaulis; assembly: GCA_034641835.2. Classification (NCBI taxonomy): domain Eukaryota; kingdom Viridiplantae; phylum Streptophyta; class Pinopsida; order Pinales; family Pinaceae; genus Pinus; species Pinus albicaulis. The sequence goes on from CM076581.1 coordinate 284,540,861, forward strand.
TGCTATATACACAACATATGAATTACACTCATGTCATCCTCTTCTGAGCTTTAGGAAAGGGTGCTAATTATAGGGTTTCTAGCTGAAGTTTGTCACATTTTTGAAATTAGGCCTAGGGATTCAAATGATTCAAACACATGGCGCTATTAGTAAGTACATTAATATAAAACAACAAAGAACTACATCCAACTATTCTGGAATGAAATAAATCTACTTATTAAACTATGATAAGAATTGAAAACCAACTTAGGCATCTTACATGAAGTACATTACTGAATTGAAATGGAATAAAGGAAACTAATGTAATCACACTTTGTTGGGAAAAAATTCTAAACACACTCTAATTACCCTATTTTGTACCTATCATTGTTTTTATTCATGCAACTATTCATGTTCTAACTATGATTGAAAATGTGTTGTTTTGCAGCTAGGAGAAGAAAGTGCTAAGGTGGCTTGTGGAGGGCCTGAACACATGGGGGCGAGGATGGAAGTGTATGAGTGGTTTTTTCAGGTTTAGAAGATCGTGATGGTGGTTTCTGGGCTTAATGAGGGGCCCACAGGTGCATTTACAAGTGCTGCTACAGGTTTTCTTTAGTGCTACAATAAATTCTTAAATGGCTACAGGAAACAATTTGAGGGCAATCCGAGGCCAAAATAGGTGGAAAATGGGTATGGAAGGTGGTGTGAATGTGTATTAGGAAGAGTGGAAGTTGGAACCCCCATTGGCCAAGCTCATAACCTCTTGGGAGGCCTATCTTATACCCCTAGGGTTTTCTCATGGTGTAGGGATGAAAAATCTGAAAGTAGGGTTGATCTTGATTTTGATGAATAGAGGGATGATGGAAGATGAGAGATGAAATTGGAGGTGTTGGTGAATTTCACCTTGGCTATTTTAACTTTACCTGCAATCACATTACCTATTTATGAAAAAAAATGGACAAATTCATCATAAAGACAATGGAAAAGATGACTTGAATCTGTAAATAAAATCTACTCTAATAAAAAAATATAGATATACCACAACATAATGAGAATATTCATTTAATCACAACAACTAATCTCATACATTCCAAGAAATCCCAAACTAAGAATCATTTTTGGTCTGTGGGAATGTCTACCCTCCTCAAGCTCTATTGAAATACATGAGAGGGGAAGGTTTGAATCACAACTTTATGAAGTTATCACCTATTCTACCACTCATGTAAGCAAACTAAATCTACAACAAAATACAAATGGAAGAAAACTAAAACATTAAATTAAAATACAAACAAGCTAGCTGATTATTGATAAGAAAAACTAGCTAAATGACATGAAAGTAAAGAATTATAACACAAGCGAGGCTGAGGCACATGGATTGGGCCCTAACCCACAAGCCTAGCTCTCTGAAACTAGATCAATAAAGCAAAGTCTGAATACTCATTTCATTTCAAAATATAGTCTCATTAAATCAATATAAAAGTCTTGAAAAACTTATTACAAGAGCCAAGAGCCTAATGGATTTCTCCAACGTTCGAATCCTAATGAGCTCTTTCTCCTTTCTATTTAACCTAAAGGGTAGCTACCAGAAAATCCCTATAAAATAGGTGATGAGTACACTTGAATCCAAGTGAAGTATGGATTGAGTGCACTTGATCTAGAGTTTTCTTGGCTGCCTTTGATTTTGATCTGTTGGAGGGAATATCGAGGATCTCTTGGCTGCCTTTCAGAGTTAAGGAGGGTGGAAAAACCCCTAAAATATATCCTTGTTGTATACTCCGAGTCTTCATGACAAAATCTGCACAAAAATGCCATATATTCATGATTTTCCTGCATTTAATCTTATTTTAGGCACTCGAAGTATGTTAAGCCCCAATCACCACCTACACTAGCATTATAAGACCATAATATAACTAAAATTCAAGAAAAGGGACTCGATAAGGAAAAAAAGTGGCCATTAACCCCTCAAAATGTACCTAATTATGGAGATCATCATCACCCACCTACTAAATAGTTTCTCATCCTCTAATCAACTAATCATCCTTCTGCATTTCCTTTACGGCTTTGATGGACTCTTTGACTTCCCAAGGAAGAAGTGTGGGAGTCTCTTTAGGAGGGTAAAACCCGTCGTTATTTTCTTCTCCCTTCCATTCTATGTTTTGTTCATCTTGGTTCTTCCCATCACTCAGCCCCACCAGGAAGTTTGGACTGAGCTTCAAGCAAGGTCGCTGAATATTTTTGGCCTGCATGGCCCACTTGTATAGTGGTGCTCTCTCGAAGGCACCCCTCAATAATTTTGGTGTGTGGTACTCCATGTTTCTAAGGCTATGAGGGAGTATATTCCATCTTATTTGGGTAGCCATAATGCACTCATCCCCCAATAGCCTAGAAACATCATCAAAGTGGGTCATTTCTTGAGCTTGTGTATGGAGGTATATTTCAGCTAGTTCAGGATCATTTTCAATATTCAGATGGTTATTGATGACTCCTGTAGGGATGAACAATTATGACCTAATGTGTAAGGGTTTTAAGTTTTCTCTTTTGATAACCATGTCATCTCATGTGCTCTTCTCTCCTCATTCGCCATCCATGATACTAAAGCCATTAATTGCATATCCCCCATCCTAGGATTGGGGTCACACATATTTAAATCTATTAAGACATGGTTATGCATATAAAACTGCTATTTTCACCTTGTGGCCATCCTAGCTTTATTATAGAAATCAATGAACTATCTACAATTTCGGAAAGGTAGGGATCCATGAGAGGCTAAAGTTTTAATTTGAAACAGGAGCCACTACTCCTTGAGGTAAAATTCATATGAATCTGAAGGATACCTATATTGAATGGCCTCTATGCATAAATCTGCCATAATGGTCACTTTTTTACCTTTTTTTTGAAGTTTCTCTTGTAGTGCTCCGTTCTTTGCCTTTGCTTTCTGAAGTTGGTCCTTCAAAATTTTCTCTTTGAGCCTCACATCCAATAAATCCTTCCCCAAATCAGCTACTTTTCCTTCCATGATGCTTATGTCATACACTCCTTTAGATGTGGCAAGATTCATCCAATGATGAGTGCATGCCCTCTCTTCCTCCAAGTGATAAAACAAAGGAATTGGGAACTTTTGAGGAATTAATCTACCGCCATCAATGTATGCGTAGTAAGAGCTAAGATTGGGTTGAGGGCTAGGGTTTGGCACCATTGAAACATCTTTGGGGATTGATTTTTGTGAGGTGGCCTCTTCTTTATCATCCTTTCATCCCTCTTTTTCATCATATTTTTCCTCTTGTCTCTTGCCCTCAGCTTCCTCTACATCTTTCCCTTCAGTGGATGTATTTTCCTCTTCAACCAAGGCATTTTTCTCCAAATTTGTGCTTGTTGGAGTTTCTTGTAGAAAAAAATAGATTTTCCTGTAGAAAAATCTATTTTTCTTGCTGAAGACCCTCTTCTCCTTGTTTTTCACTCTTTTCAATCCTTGGAGGGTTTCTGGAGGATGCATCAGGTGTATGGGCTGCCAATCTATCTGAATGTCTCCTGATATAGGTTACAAGGTCCTTATAGGTGAAGTGACTTATTGCACCCTTCGTTCCTCTAATATGATTTCTTCCTCCTTCTTTGGTGATTCTTCAATGATGATAGGGCTCTTGGTAGGAATTTTTGGTTTTCCCTTTCTCACCCTCTGACTCTTCCTAGTCCTAAAGTACATATATTTCGACCTCTTTCTTTTTGTTTTAAAAAGTGTGCTCAAATTAGTTAGGGTGGAAGCTACCTCTTGATCTGTGATGTCAGGTAACATGCTTGTATATTCAGGGGAGGTTTCATGGCCTAAGATAGGGTTCACATCTTCTTTTTCCTCCATCTTTTCTTTTCTCAAAATCCATCTTTTCCTTTACTTCTTTCTTTACTTCCTCTTCTTCCTCTTCTTCTTCCTCCTCTTCTACTTCCTCTTCTACTTCTTCTCTAGGGCTAGAGGCAGAGGTTTTCCCTATTTGGGTAATTGTAAAGGCTTCCCTATCCATGTCTATGGAAGAATACCAGGATACATATTGGTTTAACCTTCTCAAAGGATAATTTACAATTAATTTTATTAGGCCATGATGGGAAAAGTGTGATATTTCCTTTGTCTTGCTTTATGGCTCATGTCAGTGTTGGAGTTTAGGAGGAAGTGAGAGAAACTTAATCTCTGTTCAAGTGGGAGCTCTCCTTGGAACCTAATTTCATTTAATAATATTAAAAGATACCCATAAACCAAACTCAATCTACCTTCACAAGACATGAATTTCATGATGTGGAAGGAAAATTCATCCTAGGGGTATGGAAGGATCTCTCTCCTTACTCCATTTTTATATTAAATATACTCCTCTCCTGGTAGAAAGAAATTATTTTTGGTAGCAGTGTTATGCATTCTTTCCTTAAACCATTTGACTCCTAAGGTAAAGGTGGTAACTTTGCTTATGATTTCAGGAGATAGAGTGATGGCTAGGCCTGTAATCACAATGGTCCCTCTCTTTTATGAATGGGACTACAAAGCCACTAAAAATTATTTATATATATCACCATCATAACCTTTCAATAGCTCAAAGAACCCTATCCATTTGTGATTTTGGAAGATTTCCATAACTTAAGGGTGATGCCTAATTCTCTTAACGTTTGTGTTGGGTCATGGAAAAGGTATGTTTTTATCCTCATAATAGATTAATTAATAATTTACTTTCATGTATTTATCTTTGTTCCTGGGAATAATCTAGAACAAAATATTGTGAAAGATGAATAAAATCAATTGTCAAAAAATTGTATGATTTTAGCATAAAAACTAAATTTTTCTTGCCTTTATGTGCAGAAATCAAAATTGGACAATTGTTGTTCAAACGATGGGACAACAGTGGCCAAAGAAATAAAAATATCATCTCTTGATCACACGGTCTAGCGGAAGAAAAGGAGAATCAAGCTAATTTTACAGTGAAATCTGATTATTAGTTGTGAAATCCTTACGATCTCCTAATCCTAAGGACTCACTCTCATCTATTAGTATGCCATTTGGTTATATAAGGATGATAGGTGGAATAAAAGAGGGGTTAATTTCTGAGTTGTAAATTTCATTTCGACACGATTATTTGTGCTAAGACAGAGTATCTTCACAATGGTGATGTTATATCTTTTCTACTGCAATTAATGAGAAAAATCTTGCTTTCTTTATAATCATGTTCTGAGTATTCCTAGCAGTCGCTTCTAGAGGCTTTGGGCTCGGTCGCTAGGAGACTTGATACTTATTTTGTGCCATAATAATTTCTATCCTTTCTATGATTATTAATTGTTGTATGTAATTATTTTGATTGTTGTGTGATGTTAGAATTCGTTTGCATAGTTTACCTTCACCATTGAGATAAATCTTAGATGTTGTTACTCTTACAGTTTCATATCATTCTTTAATGAATTGTTCAAATTAGCATTAAAATTGATTGTTTCTCCTTTCAAGTAATGTTATCATAGATATATGATGCTTGATTAATGTTATTCTTCATTAGATGTTTGAATAGTTGATTGTTGTTTCATTTACTTTAGTTTCTCTTTTCAATAGATAATTGTTAAGAAGTGATTATTTAAGTGTGATTCTTGCAATTCATAAGTTGGATTAAGTTTCTTTACCAATAAATTGAGAGTAGATCAAGATTTATGGTTTATAAATGCTCTAAGGTTTGGTTTTAAATTATTCCATATTGAACTTCGAGAATTACAGATTAATTAGTGCAACGATTTAGAATCATTCAATCCTAAATAGATTTCCATTTCACTCTGCATAAACAGTTCCAGCACTCTTGAAATAAACAGAAGAATTCTTGGTTGATAATTAATGTAGGTATTAAGATTGATTTTAATATTCATCTTAGTGCACCAACATTTTCGCGTCGTTGTTAGGGAGAGTGTTAAATATTTATTTCTTTTTTGGATTTGATTTAATTGCTCCGAAGGACTTGGGTATTGAAAACGAGAAGCAAGAACCTCTGTACCACCAAGTAAAACTATTTTTCAAATCTCGCTTTCCAGCAAATGCATATAGAAAAGATAGGAATAGATATTATTTATGAATGAATAGAAATGAAAAAGTAGAAATAAATCCAAATCCACCACCTAAATCCACAAAACCTAAGCGATCAGTGACCCTTGGAAGATCGACCTTTATAGATGAAATCATAAGAAAAGCAGAATCTCATGCTTTAGTAGGACCTCAGACCATATCTAAAAAGATCTCTATTGTAATCCCTCAAGCAGTAGGCACACCAGCTGCAGCTCATGTCGAGATCCATAACAAAAAGGGTCTGAAAAGAGCTTTCAAGCTAAAAAAAAATTTCATTTTGACCCTTCACATGAGGGAAATTCGTGCAATCTGCAACAAGGAGAGGGGGAGACTAGTGGTGATGTAGGAGAAAATCTATAGTCACCATAACCTAGATTTCTTAAGATCTCGGTTGAAGAAAAGATACCTGATATCCCAGATCAAGGTAGTGCTGTAAGACCCATTCCAAATCTATCTACCAGTCCTGCCCAAATCAACTTCCCAAACCAAGAGATTCTTGAAGGTTATTGGGACATCTTTTATCAGATGGTGCATAATCATCCTCAAGGAAAAACATCAACGTTGGAGTATCCTATCATCGACCTAATTTCTAATTCCCCCTTGAAAGTCATTCCTTTGTAGAGCATTCCTAATTTCCATGGTTTAACCTCAAAATATCTTAATGCTTTACTATTCAAATTTGACATTTTATGTAGGGGATATGATTATACCACTGATTCACAAAAGCTAAAATTGTTTCCCTCTACATTAAAAGAAGCATCTTTGCGATGGTTTATAGGGCTTGGTGGAGGAACTATTAACTCTTAGGATCAAATGAAAACTTATTTTCTCGCTAAATATCAAGATTAATACAGGACTAGAGATTTGAAGGATGAAATGTTTAATATGAATGAAAAATATAATAAGACTCTAGAACAATATGTTGAACTTTTGAATACAATTTAAAAAGGTCTCCTTATGATGCATTATCTAAAGATTTTTTTAAGAGTAACTATGATAAAAGGGATGAAGGATGAATGGATAGAAAAATTAAATTTAATGGGAAGAGGAGGTATTTATCAGGAAAATTATGATGACATTATTCATCTATGTATCAGGTTCTCTCAATGAAGTACACGCATCGGGCCAACTGGACAAGATACTATCTCTAGAAATAATAAATCTACTTGTGGCAGCATGACTCAGACAGATATCAACAATATTTTAGAATATTTTAAAACTGATATCATGTGCACCCTCATAACATAGTTGGATGTTCTATAATCCAAACAAAGAAAGCTATACCAGAACAAAATTTAATGGTTTTTTTCCCCACGATGCAGAAATAATCACAATCAGAGTGAATTTCCATTGGACATGGTCTAGACATGTGCCTCCTGCATTAAATACCATGTGACCGAGCAGTGCCCATAACTTCCATGATTAAAGGAAGTTTTTAAAGAGGTAGAGGAATAAAAAAAATCAGTATACTTAATGAGCCAACGTCGAAAGTGGTAAGCCCAATGCACAGGTATGTCACAAGATCCTTCTTTGTTCTTTTCTTCTCCACCATTTAATCAACAAAAAAAAATTGGAACAACATTGCAAGGCCAATCACCTTTCTCTACTTAGAAGTCTCAATCATTTCCTATATCACCTTGGCCAAATGAACAGTTTCCAAGCGCTGGTTGTCCAATTTATCCTTTTTCTACTCCTTTCTGGCACAACAATTCATACCCTTCCTGGTGGCCTGGCTCCATGTCACAAAATCCAAACTGGTCCTCAAATTGGTAGCGACCTGTACGGATAACTAATCCACCTATGGGGACAGGTTCTCAACCTCAACCGACATTACCAGCTCTGTATCCATTACAAAAAAATCCTCAGCCTCTTGTGCATCCCCAACTACCAGCTCAACGAAACCCAAAACCCAATAACAGACTAGTTCATCTAATACAGATTGTTAAAAATTTAGATCCAGAAAAAAAACATATGGAATTCAGTGAACTTAGGTTGATATGAGGATGCATCATTACCCTTGAGGAAAAAAAAAACCAGAAATAATATGAGACAAAAACACCTTCCATAACTAAAAACTCGACTGTGACTGACACATAAATAAAATAGGGAGGAGACACGGTCGAGCAACAAGATCATGAAAAACTTATAATTACTTGTCCTTTGTTCCCTAAAAGATTAATGATACCTAAACCCATTGTTTATCTAGAATTTTATCTCTTAGGGGAACCCAAAATTTTATGTATAAAAATTCCTCTCCTCAAGGCTATTCAAGACATTCCCATTTATGCTAAAACAATTAAAAAATTATGTGTGAAAAATTCTGCAAGGAAACTAAAAACTTCACTAACCATCAATGTTGAAGGGACCTTATCTGATCTACTTCTAGGAAGGGAAATTCCAGTAAAATGAAAAGATACATGGAACCCCATATTTACCGTTAAAATACATGGCCACTATTTTCCAAACATACTAGTTGATTTATGTGCAGTAATTAACATTCTAATGGAAGAAACCTGTGAGGCACTCGGTATCACATCTCTTGAACCGACCACTACTTCTCTAGAACTTTTTGATCATTATGTTGTTAAACCCAAGGGAACTCTAAAGGATATTGTTGTTTCTGTTGACTCATGGGAATACCCAATATATTTTCTAGTGATCAACCCAAGAATTCGATTAGATGGACACCCTTTAATTTTGGTTCGATCTTGGTTAGTAACAACCGATTCTTATATAGGCTATCATGTTTGTAGCATGACCATTACAAAAGGAAATGTTGTAAAAAATATTTTTTTATATCCCCTTGCTAAGCTGAGTCCGCGCATCTTGAAAAATCATAAACATCCACCTACATACCTGGAAGAAAACATTTTTCACCTCTTACAGTAGCAGAAGTGCTTGAGTTTAAGAATGTGATTGAAGATGATATAATTAATAATTTTACTAATCAATCAACTACTATGAACAACGTGAAATGTAAAATGTTGAAAGTGGTTCTTGACAATGAAGCCCAGGAAGATCCTTGGGAATATTTTCATGATCAACATATACCAACTATTGTTGTTCATAATAGCGGACCTGTTGAGATTGAATCATGAAATATTGTGAATGTTAATGATAATTTGGATAGTGATCAATAGAAAAAAATTATTCAGGTTCTACAAAAACATAAAGGTTCTTTTGGATGGGACTATCTAGACATGTATGGCATAGACCCTCAATTATGTACACACCACATTTTCACCAAAAAATATGCAAGTCCTATCCAGAAACCTCAACAAAGACTAAATATGCATCTCAAAGATATCGTAAAGGAAGAATTTCTGAAGTTGTTGGATGTGAATTTTATTTATCCTATTTCCGATAGTAAGTGGGTCTATCCATTGGTATTTGTTCCAAAAAAGAACAAGAAATGGTGGATCTGTGTGGGCTACAGGGAATTGAAAAAGGCCATGCAAAAATACCACTTCCCTCTTCCATTTATTGATCAAGTCCTTGATACACTAGCAAGGAAGAAATTATTTTCCTTTCTTGATGGCTTCAACGGCTACAACCAGGTATAAATTTCTCCTGAAGACCAAGACAAAATTACTTTTACCTTGCCCTGGGGTACGTTTTCCCATAGAGTGTTACATTTTGGCTTATGAAATAGCCCAGCTACATTTTAGAGGGCCATACTCAGCATTTTCTATGATCTGATATATGAGGGGCATGAAGTTTACATCAATGACTTCACCCCATACACAAATGATTTCGAGCAAGCGCTACAAAACATAGAAAATTTCTGTAATGATGCATCACTACGAGGCCATGTTTAAGTGATAATAAATGTCACATGATGATGACATAAGGAGTAATCCTAGGACACTACATCTCTCTCGGTGGAATACAGGCACACCCAACAAAAATAGAGGTAATTCGTCTACTTCGTATACCCTGCACTCAAATTGAGGTACGTCTTCCTTGGATATGCAGGATACTATCATATATTTATAAATATTTTTTCACAAATTGTTGCACCTTTGTATGCTTTAACAGGAAATTTTGAATTTAGATGGTTTGATAAATTTGACATTTCTTTTATAGATTTGAAGAAATTAGTCTCGAATACTTCAGTATTGCATGGAACCAATTGGGAGCTGCCTTTTCATCTTTCTAGAGATGTGTCAGACACATCAATAGGCATTTTCCTCGGGCAAGAGGAGGACAATAAGCCCTATGTTATTTATTATATCAGCAAAAATATCACTTCTACTAAACTCAATTATACCGTAATAGAAAAGGAACTTTTAGCTATCACTTATGCCATAAATAAATTTAGACATTATATAACATGCTACCAAGTTTTTATGTACACTAATCATTTTACAATTAGATACTTAGCCAATAAATCAATTACTAATGGGCAGGTAACCTGTTGGCTGCTAATTTTTCAGGAGTGTGATATTACCATTAAAGACTATCCAGGAAAGGAAAATCCAATCGCAGATTTTTTGTCACGAGTTACAAAAATGAACAATTTGCTGGCCATGGATAATTAGTTTCCAGATAAACTTTTTTTTCCATAATGGTTAAGGCACTGTGGTATGCAAATGTAGTAAATTATTTGATGGTAGGAAACATTAGGGGAATTTTGAGGTCTAAAATGGCCTCCTGAGGAAATTATAAAATAATAGTGGAAATAATAAAATAAGATTAGATTAGATCATCATATTAGATAAAAAACTACTTTTTCAACTCGTATTTTCAACATATCTCCCTATGGGTTCACTCAAATTTTGAGCAGGAGCACTCGTTGGATGCAGAATTGGATTCATCATCCAAGGAGTACCGATGTTGCATACTTTAAATGGACTCTTCTACACTAAAAATGAGAAATACATGAAAAAAATTATTGCAATCATGATTTTTCATGTATTTCTAATTTTTCATTTAATAGGGTCCATTAAAAGTATGCAACCTGGGTAATCCTTGGATGGGTAATTAAATTTTTCATCGAACAAGTACTCCCGCTCGAAATGTGAGTAAAAAATTAGAGAGATAAGTTGAAAATACAAGTTGAAAAAGTAGTTTTATTATTTTATTATTTTCAATTATTTTTATTTTTTTACCCCAAAAATGGTGAATCATCACCCATGGTTGACATCATCATCTTGAATCTTATTGGTTCTTATAGAGTTTATTTTTGTTGTATATTTTTCTTAGGAGGCCATTTTAGAACTCAAAAGTTCTCTAATGACTACCAAATCATTTAACAAATAAAGAGAGGATGCTTATTGTCCAATTCAATGCCCGAATTTCTTGGATTGGTGGATAACCTTTTCACACAAGATCCGATATGAAAATGCATAGGTGCATCTGTGAAGATGAAATTTATGACATTATGAAAGCTTTCCATGAAGAGCCTTGTGGAAGACACTTCAGAGATCCCATAACTGGACATAAAATACTACATATGGGCTATTACTAACCCATTACTTTTAAAGACACCAAGAGGTATGTCCAGCCTTGTGATAGTTGCTAGAGGATGGGTCATCCTAGTCAATTTGATGAAATTTCGTTACAACCACAATTGGTAATAGAAACTTTCAAATGATGAAAATTATATTTTTTTGGCCCATTCAATCCACCATCAAACCAAAAGGCCTATATACTAGTTACTACAGAATACGTGACAAAGTGGGTCTAAAAAGTTGCTTTCCTAAGAGCTACGAAAGAAACTGTAATTATTTTCCATTTTGAGTTATTTGTGCAGTATCGTTTACCCAGGGATGTGATGACATATGGGGGGTAACAGTTTGTAGGACACAAGATTACAACCACTCTAAGAAACCACGATATCACAAATACAACTATTTCTCCATATGACCTGCAGGCGAATGGGTAGGTTGAGAGTACCAATAAGGTCATTGAAGTAATTTTGACCAATATAGTTTCAACACATTGGCAAGACTGGGCTACTCGACTTCCCAAGGCCTTGTGGGCCTATCATACAACTTGGAAAAATACTACTAGTTATTCCCTATACCAACTTGTATTTGGCAAAGAACCTATTTTTCCTATCGAATTTGAAATAAATACTCTCAGAACATCCCAGGAAGTGTGATTGGACCTTACGAAAGCCCAAACTAAATAAATTCAACAAATAAATGAATTAGGTGAAGCGCAGTTACTTTCCCTTCAACGCACAACAATTATTCAGCAGCAATAGGCTAAGTGGCATGACAGTCTCATAAAAAAACCATTTCTGGAAGGAGACTAGGTGCTCTTCTAGGATTCCAGATTCCAAGATTTCTCAGGTAAGTTGGAAACAAGATGGCTTCTCCCGTATGAAATTCAAGAAGCACACAACAATGGTACTCTAATTCTGACTACCATCGATGGGTCTCACTCTTCTTTCAGGGTGAATGGACACTGAGTACGTCTTTATCCCAAACCACTCACCAAAGAGTCATTTTGTGAAAAGGTATGCAATGATACCGCTATGCAATTTTAGCTATGGGGAGTAATGACCCGACAGCTTTAATTTTGTAAAAATTGTTATTTTTCAGCTGTAAATAATGTATATATTTTCTTTACATAACTAGTCTATAATTTTTCATTTTCTGTGTTTATTTTAGAATAAAACATTATTGTATAAATGCATGGATTTTTTCTTTGAGACAGTTGCTTACATACAAAGTAACTACTATTCCTATTTCGCCAAGTCACGTTATTTTTTTTAGAATTTGTTGTTCAATTCTTTGGAAATTTGTTGTTTCCTTCCAAGTGAACAACTGTCGTTTCTTTTCTTTCGCTTGAGTTTTCGATTGTTGTTGTTCTTTTTCAAAATTTATGAGCAACTGTTGTTCAATAGATTGAACATTTGTTGTTCAATAAAATGAACAACTGATGTTCTCTTAGACGAGCATTTGTTGTTCAATAAAAATTAATAGTTGTTGTTTAAAAGTATGAACAACTTTTTTTCAATAAAATGAACAGTTTATGTTCAGTTAAACGAATAGCTACTATTCAGTAGAATGAACAGCTACATTTTCTTCTGTTGACGACTTTCACATACCATTGTTTTTCATTAAAATGAGAAACTCCTGTTTAGTCAAACAAACATTTGTTGTTCAATATAATGAAGAAATATGGTTTTTTTTCTTTTAAATGGCTTTCACATACCATTGTTGTTCAATAGAGTGAACAGCTACTGGTCAATAAAATGAACAATTTTTTTTCAGTGAAACAGACAACTGTGAATCCAATATCCACCCAACTGTCGTTGAATTCTATAGTGAACAACCATATTTTATTTCACATGCTCTGCTATGAAAATCACCATTTTTGGTTGGGGATTTATACCGAAGTTAAGAAAATGTAGTTATATTAACAAAATTATGTTTTTTACACCTTTGATGATTATCTTTCTTTCGAAATTGACATGGTTCATCCATTCTAATGACTTGTTGGATATTTCTTCTTTGTATGTGTTATAAAATGATTCACTACCTTAATACCATTATGGTTTATCTTTTAAACCTTCAATGTATAATTCCCTTCGATATGATGATATAGGAATATAAGAATAATTTTTATTGGAAATCTTTTACTTCTCACACCATCCTTAACTCTTAAGGAGTTAGTGGGCCTCCCTCCACTTATAACATGCATTTGAAAAATATAATATAAGCTTTCTCAAAGGGAATAGGGGGTCTCATCATGATCCAGCCTACCATGATCATAAGAAACTTAACAAGTGACATTCCCATAATTGCCACCACACCAGGGTAATGTCTTTCCATAGATTCTAATTTCAGAAGGGTAGGAGTTCTCATCACGAGCCGACCTGATAATTTTGTTAAGCCCTGGTGAATGAAACTGTGATTATCTGGTTACCAAGCCAGCACAGTGACTCCTTTATAGAAATAATGAAAATAATATAAATCATAAATGGAGGATCTTGGCTCATTTTTGGGTTAAAAAGAAACCTTGTCGAGGCTATAGATGCTTGCTGGAAGCAGTGGTTGTGCTTGTGTTATTAAAGTTATAATTTACATTTCCAATTCTTTTACATCTTACAATTTTTATTTGATTCATTTACATAAAAGAATTTACCATTTGAACATTTGAACATTTTTATTAACCAATATGCATGGTAAACTATATTTTTATGTGAATTACATTAATTTTGTCCAATCAGTTGATGCCAACAGTCATTATCATTAATCACTTTTTCAACTTCGTCATACTTGGTCAGGAAAGGAAAATTATTTCCATAATGATTATTTCTCTACTTTAATCCTTTTTTAGTCATTTTCAATACAATTTCCATGATTTATTGTTAGCATTGCTCTGACTATTTCGTACCATATTTCTATTGATCTAAATATTATTCAGCCGCATGTATGAATCCACTTTGTCCTTTTCTCTTTTCCCATGCTCGGCGGATGTGGACACCCTTTTCTAATTGGAGGGGGGAAGGTATACATTATGGAATAACATTCGAAATAATTACCGAACTCTGCCAAACATTGCTAATGTGGCCAATACTATTATTTTTTCCTTTATATAAAAATAGCATTTCCCAATTCAAAATATTTGTATGCAATATTTTTTGTTCTCCCAAACTATCTAACTATGAGAAAGCGCATGAAAAGGTGCAAATTAGGCTAATATAGCACAACAACTATGTGGGTAAAATCTGTCCATGATGAACCTACAATAATACAACTAACAGAGCAGGCTCGTGAGATTATTTAGCGCACTCGTTGTCTTCAATATCTCATCAAGTTACAAGGATTCCATAACGAAATAGCGCTTGAATTTCTGCAAAATTTGAAGAATGGGCACACAATTATGAATGTCATAAATATAAAAATCTATGAAGCAATCATAACTGAAGTCCTGGGACTTCCAGTGGAATGCACAAAATGGACTGATAAACATGTTCTAAGGAAGATGTCATTGTATTTAAGGATCCAGAGGAAAAACTAATACTCAAAGTCAAAGGAGTTCACATAGCATCACTAAAGGAACCATGGCGAGAATTAGCAACTACCATTCAGATATACATCACTTGCGATGGTCGTCAAGATGTGGTAAATCCTCAACAACTTAAGTTGTTAGAAATTCTTAGATACAACATCACAGTTAATCTATCATTATTTCTAAATTCCCTATTGTACGAGGGTGAAAATGTGAAGATGGGTAGGAATTTTGTGAGAATTTGGGGTGGAAAACTTTTTTCCTCCATAGTTCGGTCGAGCTTTTGTCAAAGTTCGGCCGAACTTTTCAGGAGTTCGGCCAAAATTTGTTTTTCATTTACATTGATGGTGTACTGACGACAATGGAAAACAGATTTTTTGTCGGAGTTTGGAAAACTGGCAAACAAAGTTCGGCTGAACTATTATTTTATAAATATATCGCCCGTAAACCGTTCCAGGTTTTGTTCACATTTATCTCGCATGCTCACATCTATCCCACGCAAATTGAGTTGATTTGTTGTTGTATTGTGCGAATTTAGTTGATTTTCTATTGTCTCGCATGAATTTAGTTGATTTTTTGTTGCATCGCAGGAGTTTTGTTGATTTGTGTCGCACTGAGGATGTAAGTTCTGGTAAATTTGTTATTTTCTGTATAAAAAAAAAATTGTTGTTTTTTTAATTTGATTTTAATTTGATTTTTTTGTTTGTAGAGTTCTTCCAAGACATCTTCAGCATCTTCAGCGTCTTCATGGATTGTCTTCAGCATCTTTTGCTACGACTTTCCAGGTACTATATTCTAGCGAAAAGAAACTAGCTTGTAATAAAATAACAAAGAGCATCCCCTTTAGGCACGGTACCAAACGTGCTCTTTCTGGAAAGTTCAAATAGAAAAATAGAATCATATTTGATGACTCCAATCAGGCCTGGAATTTCAAATATATTTTTCCTATCAATTGAAAATTTGAATATGGTTGTTTGTTTTCCATGCCTGTCAAATTACGTTTTCAGTAAATTTATGACTGTCAATTTTTTTGTGTTACATATTAAAAAAAAATTCCAAAGTTCTTGTAGTTTGCAGTTTAACATTTATATGTTTAACATTCTCGCTATGAATAAATCTTCCATCATGGCCACCATAACACCAAATTTCTTCCTATTTTGTATTTGGTCTCATCCTCATAGTTACAGTCCCTAGCTGCGGATCCATCCATCAATATAAACTCACTTACTAGCCTTATTTAGGAGCAGACAATGGTATTGCAAAATAGCTCAGACTAAATTGGAACACTATTTTAACTGTGGTAATAAAATTATCTTTTAATCGTATTAAGAAAATTATAATTTCCATGGCGTAATTATTTTTTTTGGTATTATTATTACTTAGCGACTACCCTTTCACCACCAATTCCTAAAAAAATTAGAATTTTAATCTAATCCCCTTCATTAGATTCCCTTCCTTCCATTTAAATTTTTCCGCCTAGTTATTTTGTCATAATAGAAATTCAATAAACATCCCCCACCTTTAAAATATTTGGGTGCAGCATATCACTGATCTCACTTTAACGTCACTTCATTTTTCTTTCTTTGTTTTTCAAAGTATTTATGCCCATCATATCTAAACTTTTACCTCCTGAAAGTTGCAACTATCAATATAGACAGATGTGCACCACATGCCAAAATGCCCAAGCCACCAAGAATGGGGCCAACTCAATCAATTCATGTAGTGGTTTTTTCATATTTACCTTTCTATTCAAATACTCTAATACAACCACTACAACAGCTATGAGAAGTATTCCATGTTTCAGGTCACTTGACCATTTGGAAAACTAGACACTAAAAAAGCATTGACTGCTTAGAATTGACTGTTCATTAAGGCTAAATTATTCTCCTAACAATTGACTGTTCATATCTCATATTAAAAGTAGTTAAATTAAATTTAGTCAGAATTTAAGGCTCTGTAAAAAATATTTAATATTTCTTATCATAATATTTCTTGAAATTCTTTCATGATATCTATGGTTGCTCACCTTCGTTCAATATTAAAGAACAGCCAATTTATTGTTTGATAGCTTAGAGAATATCCAATACTAGTTATGTAATCTACACTAGTCTATGTGTTCTATTCCTTCTGTTAACTAGTGTAATGAGAGCTTCTAGTATCATGCAAGTGGTTACAGTGTATTCAGCCTTATGGAATATGTACAACCTTTGTTAGAATAGTTAACAACTTATATTAGTTACAGTAATCACAATATTGGGATCAATGGTCTTTCAACATGCTATTATTGGTGTTATTAGACCTGTAGACCTCATTAAGGTTCATTTCTTCTACTAAGAATTGACTGTTCATATCTCATATTAAAAGTAGTTAAATTAAATTTACTTAGAATTTTCAATATTGTTTCTCACCTTCATTCAATATTGGGTAAAAGGGCATGGTATTACTTTAATTTCTATTCTAATTCCCTTATCTAACTTTGATTTTCATTTAATATTTCTTATCATAGTATTTCTTGACCTTCCTTCATGATATCTATGGTTTCTCACCTTCATTCAATATTGGTTTGAAGGTCATGGTCATACCTTAATTTCTATTCTAACTCCCTTTCCTAATTTCCCAACTTTGATTTTCATAATATTTCTGGAACTTCCTTCATGATATATATGGTTGCTCATCTCTTTTCAATATTGGGTAAAATTTCATGGTCTTACCTTAATTTCTATTCTAATTCCCTTTCCTGAATTCCTAACTTTGATTTTCATTTAATATTTCTTATCATAATATTTCTTGAACTTCCTTCATGATATATATGTTTTCTCACCTTTTTTCAATATTCGGTAAAAGGTCATGGTCTTACCTTAATTTTTATTCTAATTCCCTTTCCTAACTTCCTAAATTTGATTTTCATTTAATATTTCTTATATCATAATATTCCTTGAACTTCCTTCATGATATATATGGTTGCTCACCTTCGTTCAATATTGGGTAAAAGTTCATGGTCTTACCTTAATTTCTATTCTAATTCCCTTTCCTAACTTCAATTTTCCTTTTGACCATGGATATTAACCCAATCATTAAAAATGATATTCATCCTTTCTAGGGAATTTAGTATTGATTTCTTAGTGGTTTTGATCCCTTATGATGATGTGAGGCGGTGTTTCAAACATGGGAGTAACTTGTGTTTGCATGTGATGCTCACGGGCCATGGTTTCTTTTGTGGGTTATAGAAGGTTTAGTTCTACCTCCTAAGATAAACTTTCTAAAAAAATTGCCTTTATTCCTTAAAGTCAAAATAGATCTATACTAAGGATTACACTTTATATGTATTTCTACCATATAAATTCTAAGGATTACTCTTTATATGTATTTATACCATACAAATTCTAATGATAATTAATCACATATATGTGTTAAAGTAGAATATGAAATAAGCCCTTTTAACACTTGGCTTGGCTCATAGGTACATAGATGTGTGGGTTTGGGAATGTGGTTCACATGAAAACTAATAGGGGTGGATTTAGTGGAAACCTTTTATAAGATCAGGACTCAAACAATTGTGATATTTTCCTTTCTTTCCAAGTTAGTCTATCCTTCTAGAAAAATCCCTTTTAATGAAGGAGATATATCCATATTGATCCACTAATATTTTTTCACCAACAAATATTCTATTTTGGAATTTTATATCTTAAAACTATGCTCATTGAATTTATGCATCTATATCTTTAAACTACTTGAAACTATTTTATTACACCATAGGAATCATTTTGAGAAAAACACATTAGCCATAGAAGTTTCCCATTGAAACCAAAAGTGATTTAATACAAAACATAGGTTTTAACCTTATATAGTTAATTTTTTCAAATAGATTTTTAATAAATTAAAAAATATTGAATGTAAAACACATACACACATTAACATATAATTGCGATTCTTTCCCTTCTTTCCAACTTAGTGGACATCCTTCTAGAAAAATCCCTTTTAATGAAGCAGATATATCCATAGTGATCCACTGATATTTTTTCACAAACAACTCTTCCATTTTGGACTTTTATATCTCAAAACTATACTCATTGAATTTATGCATCTTTATTTTTAAACTACTTGAAACTATTTTATTACACCATGGGAATCATTTCGATATATCTCCCATTTTAATGGGGTGTATCGCATTTCGAGAAAAAACACATTAGCCATAAATGTTTCCCATTGAAACCAAAATTGATTTGATACAAAAAAGTGATTTGATACAAAACATAGTTGATAGCCTTATATAATCTAATTGTTTCAAACATTTTTTTAATAAAATGAAAAATATTCAATGTAAAACACAGTATTTAGAAACAAAAAGTAATTTGATACAAAACATAGGTTTTAACCTTATACTATGTTAATTGTTTTGAAAACAGATTCTTAATAAAATGGAAAAATATTCAATGTAAAACACATGCATATTAACATATAATTGTGATATTTTCCTTGCTTTCCAAATTAGTCCATCCTTCTAGAAATATCTCTTTTAATGAAGCAAATATATCCATAGTGATCCACTAATATTTGTTCACCAACAACTATTCCATTTTTTACTTTTATATCTCAAATCTATGCTCATTGAATTTATGCAGATCTATACCTTTAAACTACTATTTTGTTACATCATAAGAATTATTTCGATATATCTCCCATTTTAATGGGGTGTATCACACTTCGAGAAAAAAAACACAAATTAGCCATAAAAGTTTCCCATTGAAACCAAACTTTTTTTGATACAAAACATAGGTTTTAACCTTATATAGGTAAATTTTGTTTCAAATAGATTCTTTTAATTTAAAATGAGAAATATTCAATGTAAAACACATGCATTCTTATACACCCTTGTTTCTACGTAAAGTAGTTTGAGTGATTCCACGGGTCCTCTACACACTTCATGGGTATAACTGGGACATCTAGTGTTAACTTCTACAAGTTATATAGGCAGAGTCTGTAAAGGGCCAGGTAGCCTCTAGATCTCATATTTTATGAAAGGTGACATATCTATTAAATACCCCTACATTCAATCTCTGGAATAGATCTAAATTCAAGTTTTTCATTTTCATATGCATGGTCTCAAACAATGAGAGAGAGAAAATACCTTTGATATTCAATGTAAAACACACATGCAAATTAAAATATAATTGTGATATTTCTCCTTTCCAACTTAGTCCATCCTTCTAGAAAAATCCCCTTTAATGAGGCAGATATATCCATAGTGATCCACTGATATTTTTTCATCAACAACTATTCCATTTGGGACTTTTATATCTCAAAACTATGCTCATTGAATTTATGCATCTATATACCTTTAAATTACTTGAAACTATTTTATTACACCATAAGAATCATTCCCATATGTATCTCCCATTTTAATGGGTGTATTGCATTTCAAGAAAAACACAAATTAGCCATAAATATTTCCCATTGAAACCAAAAGTGATCTGATACAAAACATAGGTCTTAACCTTATATAGTTTAATTTTTTCAAATAGATTTTTAATAAAATGAAAAAATTATTAAAAATATTCAATGTAAAACATGTATAGTATTGAGAAACAAAAAGTAATTTAATACAAAACATAGGTTTTAACCAAGTATATAGTTTTAAATATTTTGAAAATAGATTCTTAAAAAAATGAAAAATATTCAATGTAACAAATTCACATTAACATATAATTGTGATATTTTCCCTTCTTTCCAACTTAAGTCCATCCTTCTATAAATATCCCTTTTAATGAGGTAAATATACCCATAGTGAACTACTGATATTTTTTCACCAACAACTATTCCATTTTGGACTTATATATCTCAAAACTATGCTCATTGAATTTATGCATCTATATCTTTAAACTACTTGAAACTATTATATTTCACCATAGGAATAATTTCAATATCTCTCCCATTTTAATGGGGTGCATCACATTTAGAGAAAAGCATATTAAAGGCATAAAAGTTTCCCATTGAAAAAAAAAGTGATTTGATACAAAACGTAGGTTTTAACCTTATATAGGTAATTGTTTCAAATAGTTTCTAAAATTAAAATGAAAAATATTCGATGTAAAACACATGAATTAACATATATATAATTTTGTGACACTTTCCATTCTTCCAAACTTAGTGTACATCCTTTTAGAAAAATTTCTTTTAATGAAGCAGATATATCCATAGTGATATGCATAGTGATCCACTCATATATGTTCACAAACAACTATTCCATTTTGGATTTTTATATCTCAAAACTATGCTCATTTAATTTATGCATCTATATTTTTAAACCACTTGAAACTATTTTATTACACCATAGGATTCACTTTGATATATCTCCCATTTTAATGGGGTGTATCACATTTCGAGAAAATCACATTAGCCATAAAAGTTTTCCATTGAAACCAAAATTAATTTGATACAAAACATCTAGGTTTTAACCTTATATATAGTTTAATGTTTTAGATATATTTTTAATAAAATGAAAAATATTCAATGTAAAAAACATGCATTAACATATAATTGTGACATTTTCGCTTCTTTCCAAATTAGTGGACATCCTTCTAGAAAAATCCCTTTTAATGAAGCAGATCTATATCCATAGTGGCATTGATATTTGTTCACAAACAACTCTTCCATTTTGGACCTTTATATCTCAAAACTATGCTCATTGAATTTATGCATCTATATTTTATTACACCATATGAATCATTTCGATATATCTCCCATTTTAATGCGGTGCATCACATTTCGAGAAAAACATATTAAAGCAATAAAATTTTCCCATTGAAACCAAAAGTGATTCGAAACAAAACATAGGTTTTAACCTTATATAGTTAATGGTGTCAAATAGATTCTAAATTTAAAATGAAAAATATTCAATGTAAAACACATGAATTAACAAATATATATATATATATATATATATATATATATATATATATATATATATATATATATATATATATATATATATATATATATATATTTGTTAATTCATGTGTTTTACATTGAATATTTTCATTTAAATTTAAATTATTTATTTTCGTAGCTATATATATATATATATATATATATATATATATATATATATATATATATATATATATAATTTTGTGACACTTTCCCTTCTTCCAAACTTAGTGGACATCCTTTTCGAAAAATTGCTTTTAATGAAGCAGATATATCCATAGTGATATGCATAGTTATCCACCGATATATGTTCACAAACAACTATTCCATTTGGACTTTTATATCTCAAAACTATGCTTTTGTGACACTTTCCCTTCTTCCAAACTTAGTGGACATCCTTTTAGAAAAATTTCTTTTAATGAAGCAAATATATCCATAGTGATATGCATAGTGATCAATTGATATATGTTCACAAACAACTATTCCATTTGGACTTTTATATCTCAAAACTATGCTTATTGAATTTATGCATCTATATTTTTAAACTACCTGAAAATATTTTATTACACCATAGGATTCATTTTGATATATCTCCCATTTTAATGGGGTGTATCACATTTCAAGAAAATCACATTAGCCATAAAAGTTTTCCATTGAAACCAAAAGTAATTTGATACAAAACATATAGGTTTTAACCTTATATATAGTTTAATGTTTCAAATATATTTTTAATAAAATGAAAAATATTCAATGTAAAACACATACATTAACATATAATTGTGACATTTTCCCTTCTTTCCAAATTAGCAGACATCCTTCTAGAAAAATCCCTTTTAATGAAGCAGATCTATATCCATAGTGGCATTGATATTTGTTCACAAACAACCCTTCCATTTTGGACCTTTATATCTCAAAACTATGCTCATTGAATTTATGCATCTATATTTTATTACACCATATGAATCATTTCAATATTTCTCTCATTTTAATGGGGTGCATCACATTTCGAGAAAAAAATATTAAAGCCATAAAATTTTCCCATTCAAACCAAAAGTGATTCGATACAAAACATAGTTTTTAACCCTATATTGGTATTTGTTTCAAATAGATTCTAAATTTAAAATGAAAAATATTCAATGTAAAACACATGCATTAACATATATAAAATTTTGTGACACTTTCCCTTCTTCCAAACTTAGTGGACATCCTTTTAGAAAAATATCTTTTAATGAAGCAGATATATCCATAGTGATATGCATAGTGATCCACTGATATGTTCACAAACAACTATTCCATTTTGGACTTTTATATCTCAAAACTATGCTCATTGAGTTTATGCATCTATAGTTTTAAACTACTTGAAACTATTTTATTACACCATAGGATTCATTTTGATATATCTCACATTTTAATGGGGTGTATCACATTTTGAGAAAAGCACATTAGCCATAAAAGTTTTCCATTGAAACCAAAAGTAATTTCATACAAAACATCTATGTTTTAACCTTTTGTATAGTTTAATGTTTCAAATATATTTTTAATAAAATGAAAAATATTCAATGTAAAACACATGCCTTAAAATATAATTGTGATATTTTCCCTTATTTCCAACTTAGTGGACATCCTTCTAGAAAAATCCCTTTTAATGAAGCAGATCTATATCCATAGTGGCATTGATATTTGTTCACAAACAACTCGTCCATTTTGGACTTTTATATGTCAAAACTATGCTCATTGAATTTATGCATCTATATTTTATTACACCATAGGAATCATTTTGATATATCTCCCATTTTAATGGGGTGCATCATATTTTGAGAAAAACATATTAAAGCCATACAAGTTTCCCATTGAAACCAAAAGCGATTTGATACAAAACATAGGTTTTAACCTTATATAGATAATTGTTTCAAATTGTAGAAATTATATAACTTATGTGTTATATGTCCAAGATTCTCCTGATCACACACTATTTTAACTTCATGAAAAATACAGAATCTATTCCACCATTGATTATCAGATGCGGAAATTAAATCAATTGCAATGCACACATGAAACCATAAAAATTCACACACATTAACATAGTTGTTTAACGAGAAATCCTAAAGCTAAAAACCCCAACTATCTGTATATAATATATTTCATAGATATCATGTAACAATACTCATAAAAATCTGATCATGTCAAGCTCTCAGTACAATACAATCGCTACACACTAATCAAGCTCGATCTAGCAAATCCATGCACCGATCTCTGCCACTTGCTAGCCTGCCTCTACTGCACAATCCCTACTGAAGAATGGCTCTGAATGAACTTCAATCCACCAAGCTTTCACTGCGCAATCCTCATTGGCATCTCCACTGAGTGTTGGATGCAATCAATGCATCACTGTAGTCACAACTGATAGTCACACTTGCTCTTTCACCTACCTCCCCATTGGTCTCCAC
The DNA here is from genome assembly GCA_034641835.2 of Pinus albicaulis. NCBI lineage: Eukaryota > Viridiplantae > Streptophyta > Pinopsida > Pinales > Pinaceae > Pinus > Pinus albicaulis. The sequence continues at coordinate 284,565,254 of CM076581.1, forward strand.
TGAAACTGTCCATGCACTGTAGTTAACTGATGTATTCTTCAGTTGATTAATGATTATTATTTATTGAATTCATTATTAATTAATTCACACCACTCTCACTAGTGTATCAATCATTTAGACTAGATACAACTAGCTCAACTATGTCTAACTGAGTTAACTGAACACAACTCCACCAACTACTTCTACAACTCCACCAAAATATGTCACATGAGTTCTAACTGAAGTCCTCCATGCATTAGCTCCAGTAAACCCTCAGGAATAGCATAATTCCTTTTTTCAGTTGTTGTGCCACATATGCGCACTTAACTGAAGTGCTCCAAGAGAATAAGATAATGTTTAGAGTCCAAATATTATTAAGAGCTAATAATATTCGACATATCTATTTTTAGACTGGAAATCTAAAAATAGATTAACTAATATGTAAGCAATTATCCATTTTGAAATTTACCAACCATCCACAAATAGCATAAAAAATACTTAGAATATGATCGACATAGTCTAAAAATAGACTTTGCGCCAAAAATAGCCTGCGGGCCCACTTAGTGAAGGTGACTCTTTTCACTAAGCTCATCATCTTGTTGAATCTCAACACTCCCTCTCAACAACATAGGGATTATCTTCCACCATGATCCTATCTCTATGGTATACGAATTTGCTCCTGGTAAGTGCCTTCGTCAGAATATATGCATCCTGATCCTCCGTAGGAATGTAAGAAAGCAACATGATCTTCCGATGCACACAATATATGATATGATGATACCGGATGTCAATACGTTTATATCTATCATGAAATACTAGATTAATCGAGAGTTTAATGCAACTCTGATTATCACAATATATCACAGTAGGAACTAAGTGTGAACCGAACAACCCGGCCAGGATCTTCCTCATCCACATAGCCTCGCACATAGCCAAAATTGCTGCCATGTACTCGGCCTCCACTGAACTGAGTGCCACGGATCTCTGTTTCCTATTGTACCAAGAAACTGCTATAGACCCAATACTGAATATCCCTCCAGATGTGCTCTTTCTGTCTGTTGGGATCCCTGCCCAATCTGCATCTATGAAGCCATGCAGCTTCAACTCATCCGACTATCTGTACCACAATCCATATCCTGATGTGCACCTGAGATACCTTAGGACATGCTTGCCTGCATTCCAAAAGAGCTTGGTAGGCTTAACCATAGCTTGTGAAAGTTGGTTAACAGCATAGCATATGTCCAGTCGTGTATTGACCTAAAACATGAGCGAACCAACCAACTATCAATAAACAGTGGCATCCACTACCTCTACCGATGTAGCATCCTCTTTCCTCCAACCACCAGGAAGAGGAGTGGTGATAGGCTTGCAACCTTGCATGTTGAACTTCTCCAGTATCTCCTAGGCATACTTTCCTTGAGACACAAATAGTCCACCCTTCCGCTGCCAAATTTCCAATCCTAGGAAATAATGAAGGAGGCCCAAGTCCTTCATCTCAAACTCCTTTGCAAGATCTTCCTTGCATGAGTGTATCAACAATTCATCACCTATCAATATCAAATCATCTACATAAAGTACAATGATCAGCAACTTACCCTCCACCACAATCTAGTATAGGTTCAGATCCGCCTCACTCTTGGCGAAACCAAGTCCGGTGAAATAACTGTCTATCCATGTGTACCAAGCACGAGGTGCTTGTTTTAGCCCATACAACACTCTTTTGAGCCTGCACACATGTGACTCGCTGCTGAATATTTTGAAACCTTCAAGCTTCTCTATGTACACCTCCTCCTCAATGAATCCGTTGAGGAACACAGTCTTCATATCCATATGATGAATGTGCCAACCCATCTACGCTGAGAGAGCAAGGATGGTACGTATGGAAGAATACATTGCAATAGGTGCAAAGGTTTCTTCATAGTCGATCCCCTCGATCTGTGAGAAGCCCTGGGAAAAAAATCTTGCCTTATACTTCTCAACGCTCCCCTCAGCAGCTTGCTTCACTTTGTAGATCCATCTTGAACCTACCACTAATTTCCCTTCTGGCCTTGGGACAATCTCCCATGCACTGTTTCTGACAATCGAATCATACTCGTCCACCATGGCATCTACCCATGCGGGATCCTCCACAGCTTCCTCGAAAGAGGATGCCGTCATGATACACTTGCTCATCAGAGCCATGTATCCAGTAAATCGGTCAGGTGATTGTCTTTGTCTGCACTATGATGTAGGTGCTCCTACATTCTGCATTGCATCAAGATTCAGTCGCTCAGCTTCTGTAGTGTGCTTCCGCCCTCTGATGTTTGGCGCTGCATGAGTGGTTTCTTCCACTAAATGAACCTCCTCTTATGGTTGATCCACATCCTGAGGCTCATCTTTAGGAACAAGTATCTCCTCATATGCATGCAAGTGTAGCTCCCTCTCAAGCGACAACTTCATGGCTTTCTCCTCATGAAATTTGATATCTCATCGCACAACAATCTTCCCACTGTCTAGAAAATACACACCATAATTATGGTGTGTTTCTGTGTACCCCACAAATATCCCAACCTCTGCGGCCGGCTCCAGCTTGTTCCTGGCATCCTTCGTCACATGAATGTAAACAGGTGAGCCAAAAATATTCAAATGAGAAATATCAGGCTTCTTACCAGAAAACGCCTTTTTAGGTGTACTCATGCCAAGTACTCTATGAGGACAACAGTTTTGTACATAAATCGTAGTGCTACATGCTTCAGCCCACAAGTGTATGGGTAGGCCCTGATCATGCAACATTTCCAATGCAGCACCCACGATCGTTCTGTTCTTTCTCTCCGTGACCCCATTCTGCTGTGGGTTATGAGGCGTTATGAGCTCTCTTCAAATTCTTCTACGCTACAAAAGTATTTGAATTCTCCAGAGATGAATTCGCCACCATTATCGCTCCGTAGAGCTTTCACCTGCTTCCCCAACTGTTTCTCAACCAGTGCCTTGAACTCACAGAACTTTTAGTATGTCTCGCTCTTCTTCTACATGAAAAAGATCCAACACTTACAAGAAAAGTCATCAACAAATATCACATAATACCTATGCTTTGCTGTCAAAGCTACTAAGAAGGGTCCACACACATCTGTGTGAATTCTCTCAAGGATCGTTGTGGCGCGACTATCCTTCTCATGAAAAGTGGTCTTCACAAATTTTCCCAAGTTACATCCCTTGCACTGATCTGAATGCGCAAGTGTACCCTTCGGAAGCCCGGTAGAAATCTACTGCAAAATTTTCAAAGCGCCATAGTGAAGATGGCCCAATATCCTATGCCACAATTCGCCCTCACTACAAGAAAAAATGACATTGGTGAGGGTCATGCTTGTGATGGACCTTTAAGGTCCGTCACCAATGTCACATATGGTGACGGTCCTTAAAAAAACGTCACTGTAAGTTTATATAGTGATGGTCCTTTAAGGTTCGTCACCAAAGCCATTTTCAATGACACTTTTGGTGAGGGTCGTTAAAGGCCCATCACTAATTCTCTCTTTGGTGACACTTCTAGTGATGAACTTTTAATGACCCTCACCAATGCTCTTTTTGTTACTTTTGGTGACGGTCAAAAAATGTTCGTCACCATTGATCATTCCAATGATTTTTTGATGACGCTATATGCCTCTTAATATATATTTTTTCAAAATATAATGATTTAAGGCCATTATTGTGGAGTATTTTTTATGATATTTCCAAGGCCATATTGGTTATAATCAGTCAATTTTTTAAGAAGTAATTAGTGTGTATCATTTCCCTCAAGTAATCACTAGTCGAATAGAGTTTTCCTATGAGTCAACGCATGATTCATATCTATTAAGTTTATTATCTATAAAATTCCCTTTAGATAAAGTTCAACTAGTGTGTATAGGAAATATAATATTTAATACATAATCAAGCTCTGCCAATTCTATTAATGAGAAAGACCTAACACTCCTCAACAATTCGAGCACACCTTAAATTAATTCTTTGTCACACACTAACATTTCTTAGCACCTCACATATCTTGGAACATATTTGTACCTAGAACAACTTGTCATGAAACTGATGCCCAAGCATATGGTGGCATGTGCTAGCACAACATGGAACTCTCCTAGCATGTGTTAGCATGCATGTAGTCCCTAGCATTCCCTGAAACACCTTGGATGAATGCATTGACATAAATTAGCACTTGGCACACAATGCCACTTGGCATGTATTGGGACCTATTATTAGTGTGACTAGCATGTCCCTTTTGAAAAATATAAAGTAATGAATTACTAACCCTCTTATGTGTTCATTTCCTTACATTTTGGCTTGGTTCTTCCTTTGGTTGCCTTGACACTTCTTGACACATATTGACATACCCTGGCACCCTACACATTCTTTTTCCTCGAGAAAAAAGCGTAATTTTATTACTGCAGGTGAGTACAAAATTACAATAAGAAGCACATAAAAATTGTGATCTAGAAGACAAAACCCGAAGTTTGTAGTCAACCCTTTGGGTAACAGTCTAAAAAAGACATTTGTAATAAAAACATGTGTAAAAACTAGATCCGGCTTTTACCCCTGACCTATCTGAAGACGAAAATTGTTCATAAAAAAATCAGTCCTAATGCTATCAACGATAAGCAGTCCAAGTTGAATATCCGTCCAAAAACTGCAGTGTTATATTGATCTAGCAATCACCGAGGTTTCCAACATAAGACACCACCGAGACAATCCCAGAACATTGCCCAGTCAAAAAAAATTTCCATTCGAAACAGCCAGCAGAAAAATTTAAAGAGCTTAATCCGCAGCAGTTAACAAAAAAAGGATTCACCACCCAAGGGAAATGCATATGTTCCAAGTATATCAGATGGATGATAACTTAGCCCACTACAACAACCCAATGAAGTTATAAACCAAAACAACAGAAAACACATCCTCCATATTACATTCTGTTATAAAAAAAGGGGCACCAACACCACCAGGAGATAGCAGCCTGAGGAAATTATAATTACAAGCCAAAAAAAAAAAAAAAAAAACAACTCAATCGAATAATGAGGGATGAAAAAATTCTTTGATTTCTCCATCCTTGTGTTCTCTAACCCTCCAGATTCCCACAGCCTGCAGAAGCCCCATCTTGGAAGCTCGATCCACCTCACCATTATTTTCTCTATAGATATGTTGACAAGAGAAAGAAACAAAAGAATGGAGGAGCTCCTGAATAGAGAGTAACAAGTTTTGTAGATGAAGAACTTTTCACTGTCGTATACCATTGATCCAGCTTATCACATTCATTGAGTCCCCATAGAAGTTTATCTTCTTGCAACCTTTCTCAACAGCGAACAACAAGAGAATATTGAGGCTTAGCAATTCAGAAAAGTTGTTTGAGCCCTCCCCAAACCCAACTAAGAGCTAAAAAAAATAGATACTGAAATATAAATCAGAGCCCCTCTGCCACAAACATTCTGTTGCGCTGCCCCATCAAAGAAACCCCAAGGTGTCCCCCTATCAATATCCAAAAAAAGTAGCTCCCTCTGATTAACAGCACGAATATGATAAGGAAAGGCAGAGTGTAAACCAGTAGTCATGGCACCGATGATCTCTGGAGAACTAACAGCCTCATCAAATAGAAGTCGATTACGAGCCAGCCAGCAACCCCAAATGACAAGGAGAGGCAGGGCTTTAAGATTAGGCTCAACATTAGACACCCACCACAAGTCCCATGCATGAGACACAGTTAAGCCCTCCCATCTACACGGGAGGCCCAATAATCTAGAGCATTCCATCCATACCCCTTTCATGAAAGGACAACTGAGGAAGATGTGGTTGATAGATTCCTCATCTAATTTGCAGAGACTACACCAGCTAGGGCCTTGAAAGCACTTTCGTTGCAGATTATCCCAGGTAGGGACTTTATTTTCTAAGACACAACACATAAAGAGGCGAGTCTTGGGAGGACTACTGAGCTTCCAAATCTTCTTCCACCACCAATGCCCATCCCCCAAAAAAACCGCAACACTCAATTTTAAGTAGCCAGCCCATAGAGAGTAGATCCCCGAAGGATCAAAATCCCAAGCAATCCTATCCTCCCTCTCTCGAAGAATAATATGTGCATGTTTTAAGGCTCTAATGTAAACAACCAATTCCCTCTCATCATGTGCATCCAGCCCCAAATATGAGGTCAAAATCCAAGACTGAAGCCCTAGCCTTCTTTGAACTAGATCTGCAAGATGGGAAAGAAAAGTAATCCCCCGCTGTCTTAAAGCCTCTACCTTTTTTGACTTGATCCATTTCTTTTTTCTGCCCCCCTTCTTCTTTGCTCCAGCCTCACTAGCTATGCTTGAGCCCTTGTCCTTTGTACCTTCAAGGCCAGAAATCCCACACTGTTCCACAAAAATGATATTGCCAGCGACAGCTCTCAGATCCTCCTTTTCGCTAAGACCTCCCACCCCACTGTTTATGAACAAAAAATGGCCCAGATCCTCTTCATGCCCAGGTAAATGCCCCCTCCTCACATTCTGAGTTCCACTATCAAAAGGATCTGTTCCTACTATTTCCAGACTGTGTAATAGATGCTTCTCCTTCGCATTAAACTACCCCTTTAACTGGGTTACTGCACACCCGATGCCAGGAAAAAATTCTGCAAACCTCCCAGCTTGTCTGCCTTCAAGAAACAAAGAGGACAACCTTCCTGCATTGCTGGAGAGTTGGATCGCCTCCTTGTCTAGATATCACAGCCCTAGCACCTGCGCACTATCCCTCACCTGCGCACTGTTTGCAGATTCACTGTCACACTACCCAAGCACCTGCGCACTATCCCACCCAGCACCATTCAAACCAGGCGATATCCCACCTGTCTTCTTTCTCATGGTTCTGCCTAGCGCCATTCAAACATTCCAACCTAGCACCCTGCACATCCTTAGCACTTGACATGTATTGGCATATCTTGGAACTATTTGGAACATATAATTAGCACACCCTGGAACTCCCTAGCACACTTTGGCACTTCTTTACATGCCTTGACATTCCCTAGCATGCCTTACCAATGCTTAACATACCTTGTCACTCCATCCTTGGCATGACAGCTAGCACTCATTAACACTAGTCCTTAGCACACGTTCCTCATATTCATTAACTTCCATGAATTTTGACCTAGTGCTCCCTTAATGTTTTGTCCTATTACTCCTTAACACTCCTAAACATGCATTAGCACTCTCTAGCACACCTTGGCAGTCTTCAACATGCCATTCCACTTCATAGCATGCATAACAGTCCCTGACACATATTGGCGCTTGGCACTTGTTGGTGCTTGGAAAGCCTTAGCATGTATGGAACACGTTGAGATGCCTTGGTATGATTTGGCATGGTTTAATATTAAATTTATTTTAGATCAATTTTTGGAAAGTATATGAGAAGCAACAAAGGAAGACTTGGCACTTAGAATGCACTAAGACTTTTCACTTGGCACCTATTGGCGCATATTCATGTTGGTGTGCCTAGTATACCCCTCTTAGAAAAGGTAAATTGATGACTAATTAACCCTCTTATCTGTTCATTTCCTTATAGTTTAACTTGTTTCTCCCTTTTGTTGCCTTGACAGTCCCTGGCACGCATTGACACACCCTTGCACATCTTGGCATGTCTTATCACTTGGCACATATTATCATGTTTGACATGCCTTCGCATTATCTGGAACATCTTAGCATTCCCTAGCATGCCTTGGCACTCATGTCCTCACAACAAGCCTTGGGAACCCAATCAAGTCCTTGGCTACTGTAGTTCATGTGAAAACGTTGGCCTGCTTCAAGCCCAACAAATTGACCAATTGCACCTACTACAAGTAGATTGTGCCTTGTTCACCTAATAACGCCTATAACTCATATTATGCCACTCATGTCCAATCTCAACTTGTCCCACTTAACTATTTACAAAGACAAGGATGACATGATCTATCCATGGCCATAAAACAACTAAGCAACATAGCTTACACAGGGAATATTTCACATGTATGTTCAGTTCATATAAACAATAGAACATTAACTAAGAGTTTGCAAAAACCACAAGATATAAGCTGACACAAGCTAAGTGCCCCCAAAATTATACACAACAATGTACAATATGAAATTATCTAAAATAGTTTAAAACATGAGGATGTATCCAAAGTGTGCCACATCTCTAGGGTATGTAATTAATACTATGACAAAATTTCATAGAAGAAGAGGGTTGTGACCCTTAGAGAGAGGTTTATCTCTGCAATATATACCACAAATTTGGAAGATGGTTTGCATAAGTATGTGCGGAGATAGCAAATCCAAAGGAAGGTGGAACCTGAGTAGAAGATGGAGCAGAATAAATGTGCCATATGAGGAATGGATTGACATGAAGAGGAGTTGATTTTGTTGGACTGTCCATAGAGTTTTGGACAGAGATCTGAAGTAGTCTATAAACAGTTAGCGAATGGACTGTTAATGGATGATTTGTGACCCTAGTTCAGTCATATCGAAAATTTTAGAAGGATGATAAGATGAGTAGTTCAGATTTTTTCATAGATTGGACAAAAAAAAATTGGCACACAAGAATAGTGATTTTGAGAGGACTCAAATCACTATTAGGTGGAATATTTGAAGAGCCCTAGACGAGGGAAGTGTTGTGGGAACTAGATCAGTAAAAAATTTTATTGTGGTTGGGAAAATTGATGGTAGTCCAAGTACAATTGGAGGGTTGTTAGGTGACTGTCAAAGAAGAGCTCTAAGTCCTATACTTGTGAAGGAAAACAAGATCGGTAGAAGGGTGGGTGTATTGGGCCTAAGGACGTGAAAAATTTGAAGGAATAAAATAGCAGTCAAGTGGGCTAGCCAACTAGCCCTATTTCACTGTATTGTAGAGTATTGTGTCATTGAGAAGCAGGGAAACCTCCATATCCCTAGACTTGTCATCTTGGAGTAGCAGTATGGAAAAAGTGGGCAGACCAAAGAGTTGTTTACAACAGAGTTGTGAACAGCTAATCGAAAACTTTAAGTGTTGCAAACCTTAAAGGAAAAAACAGGTAGATAGAGGGAATTTTTTTTTGAGCCGAGTTCAGTAACATAAAGGAATTTAGTTCATTGATAGAGGTAGATTGAGGAGTTGCATAATTGGAGGAAATAGGTCCTACCAGATGTGTCTAAGATATGTGGATTGAAAGGGCTATGTTTGTCCACCATAAAAAATTGGCTCAAGTGTTGTCTTGTTCAAGGTACATTGGTTGTCAAAGGACTAACACCAAGTCCTAGTTATATTCCTTGTATTAGTGTGACTGTAAAGGGCCATCATCCCTAGTATGAGAGCTCTAGACTATTTTATTACAGTTTGTAATTTAACGAAGAAAGGTTTGAAAAAGTTAAAAATTTTCATGTGCACTAATTGATTCCGTGATGTGTGTAGATTTCATTATGAAAATTTGATGCGTTGTGTCACTTGAGTGTGTTTGCATCAAGACTCTAAGACCAAACCCAAATTCTCATGTGTTGTGGAAATTCAACATATGCCTTTTTCACCTAAGAACTACATGTAACTTATATTAGACTACTCATGTCCAATCTCAATTGATCCCACTTAACAAGTTACCAATACAAGGCTTATCACATACAACTGTGGTCGTAAAACAACTAAGAAACATAGTTTACATCTTGACATGCCATAACACCTGATATGTCTTAAATGCCTTGGAATTGTGTGGCATGTGTTAGCATCCACTACATTCCTTGACATGATTTTACACTCCATAACACACCGTAGCACTTCCTGACACACCTTGGTAGTTTAACATACCTTGGCATTGCCTAGCATGATCTAGTGCTTCCTTGTGTTTACCTGATACTCCCTAACACTCCCTAGCATGCATTGGAACACCCTAACACCTAACACATCTTGGCATGCCACACTAGCACTCTAGCATTCATTGGCACTACCTAGCATACCTTTTAACTCTCTCCTTAGCACACCTATAAGAGCTCATTGAAAATCCCAGTCACAAACTTGTATTCATTCATTTTCATGCATTTTTACCAAGTGCTCCCTTATGTTTCCATATCATTCCTTAACACTCCTTGGCACGTGTTGGTACACCCTAACACCTAGGACATCTTGGCATGTTGCCTTGGCCTCTAGCATTCCTTAACAATGCCTAGCATATGTTGTCAATCCCTCCTTAGCACACCTGTAAGTCACTGACACTTCCAATCCCAAACTCTTATTTGTTAATTTCCATGCATTTTGACGTAGTGTTCCCTTGTCTTTCCTAGGCACTCCTAGTTAACACTTCCTTGCATGCATTGGCACATCTTGGATGCATCCCACTCTAGCACTCTATCATTCCTTATCACTTCCAAGCATGCCTTGTCACTCCTCCTTATCACACATGGAACTCGTTTAAACTCCTTGTCACACACTATTATTCATTCATTTGCATACATTGTGACATAGTGCTACCTTGTGTTTCTCTAGCACTCCCTAAAACACCTTGGCACACATTGGCACACCCTGGAACTTGGCACAACTTGGCATGCTTTCCTAGCACTCTATCATGCCTTGGAATTTCCTAACATACCTTGTCACTCCCTTCTTAGCACACCTAGAACTTTCTAACACTCCCTCCTTAACACATGGCATGTCTTGGCATGCCTGACATGCCTTGACACTATCTGGAACATATTAGCACACCCTGACACTTCTTGAAATGCCATAGCATTCCCTAGTATGCCTTGTCACCCCCCCCTTGCGACACTTGACACTCACTAACACCCCCAACACGCCCTCTTATTCATTCATTTCCATTCCTTTCGACTCGATGATTTATGTTTGATGGGGTGCATGTCTAGAAAGAGTTCCTTTAAGAGAATTAAAAAATTATCTCACCATTACTGACATAAGTAATTGAGAGATTCTACATGAATGACATTAGGAAACTACACAATAGATTTTAAGAGTGGCATTTTTATGGTTTTTTGTTATGGTGTGAGAATGGTAAGAATTGAGTGGTCAATAAGGTGTGTGATTGCTTAGAATACCTTCTCACTCCCTCCTTGGCATGACAACTATCACTCATTGCCACTCCCTACATACCCTCATATTCATTCACTTCCATGTATTTTTACCTATTATTCCCTTGTGTTGTCCTAGTACTCCTTAACATTCCTCAACATGCATTGGCACTCTCAACTTAGCACTTTTTGACATGCCCTGCCACTTCATAACATGCATAACACTCCCTGACACACATTGGCACTTGGCTTCTAAGTAATTCAAAACTTAGGAGAAGTTTGGAAGGGTCCAACCTCCTCATCAACAACAACTTCTCTATTGAAGCTTACCCTATCAGTGTCAATATCAATCAACCTATAAACCTTATACTGTTTTTGTACCATATAATCACTAGCTTTGCTCTTTGGATCTAATTTGGTTATCTTCTTAGCTAGAATCCAAGTGTAGGAAGTAAAACCAAAAATTTAAGATGAATTACTTGGAATTTCTTCCAAACCATGGTTCTATATGACCTTCTACTTCATCGCCATCGTAGGAGATCTATTCAATAGGTATACTATTCTGAACATTGCCTTAGCTCAAAACCTATTTAGAATAGACTTCCTCTGCAACTTAAACCTAGCCATCTTTGTGATAGTACAATTTTTCCTCTCAACCAATACATTTTCTTGTGGAGTGTAAGGTGTAGTATATTGTCTTTGGATCCCATGTTTACCATAAAATTTATTGAAATCTTTTAAATAGAATTCCCCACCAGTATCATATCTAAGAGAGAAAATATGACAACCTAGCTGTTTCTCTATTAATTCTTTGAACTTTTGAAATTCATTAAACACATCATATTTTAATTATAGAAAATATACCCACATTTTCTACTGAAATAATCAAAAAATGGAAGGAAGTACCTAGCACCAGTGGTTGATGTCATGTTCATTGGTCCACATATGTCTGAAAGTACCAAATGAAGGACCCTCTATGCTCTCCAAGCTTGTCCTTCATAAAATGGTATTCAATGTAGTTTCCCTGCCTAACAAGCTCTACAAACTCTGTGGATCTTCTACATAATCAATATTGTCACCATGACCTAGACCACCTATATCTAGATCATAAATTACTAGTCTAGGAGACTCATCATGCTCAAAATCTTCCACCCCCCTTCAAGTGCAGCTACATGAAGTTTGACACCTGAATCCCTAACCCCTTCCAGCTTCTAAGTAATTCAAAACTTGGGAGAATTTTGGAAAGGTCCAACCTCCTCATCAAAAATAACTTCACTATTGAAGCTTACCCTATCAGTGTCAATATCAATCAACCTATAAATCTTATAGTGTTGTTGCACCCTATAATCATTATCTTTGTTGTACCCTTAAACCGCTAAACCACTAACACCTAAACCCCTAAGCCCTTAACCCCTTAACCCCTAAACACCTAAACCGCTAATGCTTAACCCATAACCCATTAACCCCTCACCCCTAACCCCTCAAATCCTTAACTACTAAATCCCCTAACCCCTAAGCCCCTAATCCCTAATCCCTTAACCACTAAATCATTATTCACCTAACTCCTAACTGCGCCTAAATCCCCTAACCCCTAAGCCCCCAATCCCTAATCCCTTAACCACTAACTCATTATTCCCCTAACCCCTAAATGTGCTTAAATCCCCTAACCCCTAACCCCCAAATCCCTAACCATTTAACCACTAACTCATTTCCCCCAACCTGAATCCATAATCCCTTAAACCGTAACTCATTATTCCCTTAACCCCTAAATGCACCTAAATCCCCTAAACCCTAAGCTCCCAATCCCTAACCCCTTAACCCCTAAGCCCCCAATCCGTAACCCCTTTACCACTAACTCATTATTCCCCTAACCCCTAAACCCTAAACCTTTAAATCCTAAGCCCTTATTCCCTTATCCCCTAAGCTCCTAATCCTTAATCCCTTAACCACTAACTCATTATTCCCCTAACCCTTATAACAATCCTTAAAACCCATGGGATTAGCCATTTCAAATGAGAGTAGGTCTAGTTGGGACCTACGATCATGTTAATTCATGGGTGGTAAAAACCTCTCCTAAATTTACTATTTTATCTCAATTTTATTTTAATAATTAATTTATTTATTTATTTAAAAACTCTTCTAGATAAATCACAAATTTTTTAAAGTGGACACCTTTCTATGTGGTTCATCATCAATATTTTTAAAATAAATTTATTAGAATGACATTGAATTGATTTTTGAAACTTCCTTTTAAACCATTGTTAACATTACAAAGAATCAAGGAGTGTGCTCACCATCCATCAAAACAACAATAGGTATGATATTAAAAATGATATTTGGAGAGCATAATATTAAAAATGATGTTTGGAAAAATAAAAGATGGGGTGATGGAGTATTCATTTTTAGTTTAATTTTTAGACATCAAATTAAAATAACACATCTCCCGCCCAAAACACATCTCCCGCTGGCTTAGTGATTAGGGTTTTGTTGTGGGTCTTATTCTATCAGGGCCGAGGGAAAGCTATCAATGAACAACATGGAAACAATTTCGTCTCTCTCTGCACGTGCAGTTATTTCTGCTTCCATCTACGGCAGAAAGGGCCTTGATCTGTGTAAGTTTCGAGCATTAACAACCTCTTTAATATTTTTGAAGCAACTTCTTTATCTCTGCGTCCATTTCCTGTGTATTTCTTAGTATCTTGTTTGGTTTCGTAATTGCGAGTAGAATTTCGTCCCCTTAACGGAATCTTCTTTTATACAAGGATTTCCTCTGCAGCCAATAGGTTCATTGCTGAATGATGCGTAAGAACTATGCTACAGAAATTACATTCCAAAAACTTTGATATGCATAAATTAGCATAAATTAATTACATAACCAAAAAACCAAAAACAAGATACTGGATTACGAGCTTGATTTCTTATTACCATTAATTAAAATGTTGATGTCCAAACTTGTAATTTGTCCAAACTACATTTGTCAAAACTCGTAATGACTTTGCTGAAATCTTTGTTATTTCTAGTGTACATATCATAACCGATAAATTCCCCTTTTTGGATTTTGGGTTTGTGGATTTACTGACACAATAGACTATGTGGTGATCTTCCGGAGAGCCAAACCACCAGTTAGATGAGCTAGAGAATGGTTTACAATATAGCCTGTTTCAAATCAAGGAATAAGGTTTTATTCAAATGAAGGATTAATTTTGACAGAGAATTTTTTTTACCAATCCGCTAAACCCATTAAAAACCACCTTATAGCTATAAGATTATCAAGCATAAACATGCCCTTTCAATCGAATCTGATTTTCCATATCCAAATAGCTGTAAACAAAGACAAAACCTTATGTAATTTTAACCCTTCCTGGGAACTACTTCTTTAACAAACTCAACAAAGGCATCACATGGAGGAAATTATCTTGAAAATACTCCCTGATTTTCATCTCATCTCTAAAAAGTTGCCACTAGAATCTTGAAAGGACAAATCCACTCAGAATTCTATTTTCTCTTCAGGTGCTAGGAGAAGAATTTAGATGACACAGGCCCTTAGGCCATCTGGGGAATGAGTGCCCTAATCCTAAGCCCCTGCCTCCGTACCTCACTGCATTTTGGAGGTGATTCCCAGCTCGATTTTCAGTTTCTTATCTCACCCTACCGATCATATTTTCCCAATCTGTAAAAGCTAATACATGCAGATAATAAATACGAACATGAACTAAAACTTTCCAAGGCTAAAAAGATAGTCATTAAATCTTTAGCAATCATACAAAATAGTCCTCGAGCAACTGTTAATGGTGAATACTCCTTCAGCTAACTGTTAATGACGAAAGAAATTTTCACATGGTCATTTCTGTACATTGAATGTATTATAGAAATGCATAGAATTTAACACAGTGAAATGGGAGATTCCATGGAGGAGCTTCTATAGCCATTTCTGTACACTGAAAGTACTAGAGAACTAGTACTGCTGAACATAATGAAATGAGAGAAACTTCCTACCAGTCATTTCTGTACATTTAATTTCTTCCATTAGTCAAGTAGAGATACAATAAAGTTGAAAATGGTACAATTAGAAATTAAAATATTCCATTTTCCAAATTACCCAATAAGTTTCTCTATAGACATAACAACACAGCCATACACATTAAAAATCTCTAGAATTATTGGGTATGCCGCACCAGGAGACAAAAACTTGCAGTCAAATTGACCTTTCACTTCAAGCCAACATACTGCAATTAGTTTAGCTATCTCCTTGAAACTGTAGTCAAAAGTAAAAAGTGTGTTATTAGCTTTTCTTTACATACTATCTTGTTGTTAGTATTAACCTAAAAAACAAAGAACAGAGTGTTGGATTACCTGAACTCATCCTGATAAATCCAATGTCAATACTGATTATCATCTCCCCAAGTTATATTCAAATTTCTTGCAGACAAGAATAAGCACAACTTGCCTGTATAATTCAAATAACTCCCTGCGGCAAAATTTCTGAGAAACACCCTTCTTTCTGTTATTAATATAAATCGATGAACAGTAAGGGTTGTTAACGATCCATTCAGGCTTGTTTGAAAACTTTTTTTTTTATATATAGTTTCAGCCCTCATTAGGACTTTATTACTAAGCATGAAAGGTTTGGTGGTATCACATTTCACTGACAGTTTGGCTCTAAAAGAAATTGCATGAACAATTGATGACATTTCCAGAATTGTAGCTCAAAAATAGCCATTTCTGTACATTGAAAGTACTAGAGAACTTTTAAGCAATCCATTCATGTCGTTCAACGGTTGTTTGATTCTATATTGCAAGTTTTATTGTAAAACAATGCACCAACTCCACTACTTGGTTTTGCATTTGCTCCTTCATATAATGATGGTAGCTCTAAGCGATCAAGTTTATAATGATTCATGTGATCAAGTTTGAAATGAAATTTAAGATTTCGTGAGTTTAAAAGCTAACTTGTGGCAAAATATTCTAAACCAATCTACTTGATAGATAATTGTGATTTCTTTACATTCAAGTCCAACTCCACTTGATAGATATTTGTGATTTCCTCTCGTTCATCTCCAACTCCAAATTTATATTCACAAACAGATACCAGCATTCCCATTATAATTATTAATACGTGATTCTATATCAAAAGTAATATATCTAGTTAACGATCCATTCAGGCTTGTTTGAAAACCCTTTTTTTTATCTATAGTTTCAGCCCTCATTAGGACTTTATTACTAAGCATGAAAGGTTTGGTGGTATCACATTTCACTGACAGTTTGGCTCTAAAAGAAATTGCATGAACAGTTGATGATGTTTCCAGAATTGTAGCTCAAAAATAGCCATTTCTGTACACTGAAAGCACTAGAGAACTTTTAAGCAATCCATTCATGTCGTTCAACCGTTGTTTGATTCTGTATTGCAAGTTTTATTGTAAGACAATGCACCAACTCCACTACTTGGTTTTGCATTTGCTCCTTCATATGATGATGGTAGATCTAAGCGATCAAGTTTATAATGATTCATGTGATCAAGTTTGAAATGAAATTTAAGATTTCGTGAGTTTAAAAGCTAACTTGTGACAAAATATTCTAAACCAATCTACTTGATAGATAATTGTGATTTCTTTACATTCAATTCCAACTCCACTTGTTAGATATCTGTGATTTCCTCTCGTTCATCTCCAACTCCAAATTTATATTCACAAACAGATACCAGCATTCCCATTATAATTATTAATACGTGATTCTATATCAAAAGTAATATATCTAGTTATTTCTTCTTGAAAGTTCATTTCATGACTCTCCATCAATAGCGTCACAACTTAATTCAACGCAAGTAGCCCATTTGATGGCCAAGCAAGTTTATAAAAAGTATAAACTAACAACTCCATTAAAACCAGTTTTGGCTTGAGACACAATAAAAACCAGTTTGCCTTGTCCTTCGATGACAATACAACCAACCTACACACCTTGAAATTAACCAACGCAGGTTATATAAACACATTGAACATATAGGCTGTCAACGATGGACAAACACCTAGAAAATAAGAAACCCATGATAATCAGTATTGACATTTCCAGAGTACTAGGAATAAAGTAATGCATGGGCTTGTGAAAACAGCCCTCCACCACAACCATTGTCAATCCCTCGTAAATTTACTTTTCATGGACAAGCTTCTCACGTGAGCTTCAGCTGAGGGCCATAAACGGGATCCGATTGGATGAACTCCTCCACATCCGCATCGGTCCACTTGGGCAGAGGTTTGTCCCTGCCAAAGATTTGCTTATACTTGTTCAAATATGAAAACCTCTCCATCCAAAATTCCTTCCTCACCCCCTAGAATGACGATTCCTGTTTTGATGAAGTGTTCTCTACCCCCATTTTTCTCCAAACTCCCAGTGTTCCTTTTATCTTGTAGACTATTTGAATAGTGCAAGGCTTTTCAAGTTTTATCACTGTTTGAAGGACTAACCAAATAGAACTGTAGGTTCATGCTTCCACAAGGACACACCCAAGCTTGCAGATTCGAGGGAAGTGTAACAACAGTCAGCAAACAAGTGGCCAATCCACCTTTCTATGAGCCTCCACGAGATTGTTGTACTCCAAGATTCTTGTCCAATAGGTCCGAGCTCTTTTTATTCTATATGGATCTTAGTTATGCACTTCAAGAGGATTCAAGCTCCATACAAGTGTGAATTATGCCACCACACGTCCAAGGAAAAGGCCGTATTACTCAAAATGTGAGCTTATGCCTCAATCTCATATATACATACGCTGCAGAGGATCGATGTCACATATATACATCGCATTGCAAGGGTATGGAACAATGTCGAGACCAATGATTAATGCGAAGACAAATTTCGAATGAATCTTAAATGGATAAACCCACAAAAGAAATCAGTTATCACTGAACAGAATCTGCACGTCCAAATCTAGTTGTCAAATTACAACAACATTATTACGAGTATGTTCTTGAAACAAGTTAGAAGATTTTCATTCTGCTGAAACGTTTATTTAATAAAGAGGCTGTGGGTTTTTGTGGTTTGAGACTGTCAGACGTCTTTGTTTCAAAAACCGAACTGCCAACACCTTGATTTTTCCCGAATTGTGCTCGCTTATTTATCCTCTGCGTATGTATTTTTCTGATGTTGTTTAACGACTATAGGGGTATGTGGAGACCACTGAGGCTGTTGTTTCCATATTGACTTCAACGCATCATTTATATATATACATATGTTTGGGAGCCGACAGTCATATTTTTAGTAGCCGACATCTCTTTAGTAAATCATTTAAGAACAATATGTCTGCCATGTGATATATGCATTACATCTATCTACCATGTGATGGATCATATAAGACCTTGTTTGCCACGTAAAAGATGGATCATATAAGACCTTGTTTTCCATGCAAGTGTTGTATCCATGAGTGATATATTAAACTATGCTGCTAGCGTTATGTCTGCCATGTATGGTCATAGGGAATATGTATGCCATGTTTGTAATTAATCAACGTTTGTTAATTGTTGTTAATAAGGAATTTTTATGTTGTTTCAAAACATATTTGGAACCAAGGATTATGTTTATTAAATATGTATGGTAGTGTGTATCGTAGCATAAGGTAATGTTTGGTAGTGTAAATGTAAGGTAGCATAGGGTAATGTATGGTAGTGTGAATGTATGGTTAGGGTTTTAGGGATTTTAGAGGAAGATTTAGAATTTAGGATTTTATAAGATAGGGTTTCTAAGGTTTTATGTGTTTAGGATTTACGGTTTGTGCAACAACACAGGTATTAGTATAGACTTAGGGTTTTCATTATCTTCAACAACGACATCATTCTATTAACATCAATGACAACCATAAATCAACAATATCCCCCTTTATTATTGATGGCAATATTCTTTCCCTTCAACATTCTCTCCCCCTTTGACATCAATGGCAAATGGGTTGCCCAAGTGCTCCCACAATCAAGCTGCTTCTTTTATCATATTTTCTTCATCAATAATAATTATTCATAGGTAGATACATTTCTCTCATTGTCATGGTGCTCTTCAATTAACTTCCTCCCCCTAAGCCTTTGCATATATTCATGTAAATAGTCAATCGACTCCCCCTGTCTACATAACCTCTGCTAGCTCTTCTTTTTTCCTTCGAGAAGAAGATTGCATCCTTGTGATCAAGTGGAAGACATATTCAACAATGGTAGATTGGGTGCGTAACAAATCATATTTCTTTAATGGAGATGATCTTTATATATTGTCCATGTGTGATCCATCAACAATTTCATAAGACTCTTCATGGATTGTTTCTGCAAGAATAGTCACGAGTCACCAGCCCCCCCTAATAGTATGCATGGTCTCCTTTTTGGCATAGTCTCATCTTCAAACACTTGGAATATCAACGATGAATTCATCAAGTCAACAACATGAGTTGTTGGATGTAGTGTTCAAGAGACTTCTGGATTAAACTTGCTTCCTTCTCCATACTTGTGTAACTTTCTTCTCTAGCTTGGTTGTCGTTGTTTTAGCTTGTTTAGGAATCCAAGTCAAGTTACAATCATGTGCCATATGTCCAATGCTAGGGAAATTGAAGCACTCTATCTTGTTCATGAATAATAAATCATGACTTCTTGCAAAATTTCTTCTAGGAGATTGACAGTGACCATTATATTTGTCTTTGTGATATGCCCTACAATATTTTTCCATGTGCCCAAAGTTTGTACAAGAATAACAACATCCAAGAAATATAATTTGGTACCTGGGAGATGAAGAGTTCCTTGAAGTACTTCTGAAATATTTTTACTTTGGAATTCTTTGATGATATTCATTGCCTTTTGTATTCTTGATACCATCTGTAAGTCTCCTTGGAGTAGGGTTTATTTTAATGTCATGTTGACTCTTGCCTTTGTTGGAACTGGGAGTATCATTTCTTCCTGGCTTCCTCACATCCTTGTTTTTTGAAACATTATCATCCTTGCTTGAGGATTCATCTGCATAGCCAAGCCCTGATTTATCAAGGGGGGACCTTTGATGACTTAGGATGTCATCTAGGGTTTGAGAGCTTTCCAAGTTCTTATTCAACAAGTCAACTTCCTTTCTAAGAGAGACAATTTCTCCTTTCAACTTTTCACAATCTTCAACTTTCATAACTAGTTGCTTCTTCATTTCTTCCATCATACTTGTTGCTTCGTGTGCTTCATTTTTATGGGAGATGATATTTGATTTCATTATGAAGACTTCTTCATTCTTCTTTGTTAGACTTCTCTCCATTTATTATTTTATTCTTGTAGCTTCACATGTTTCGGCCTTGAAAAGATTAATGTCTGATTTTAGTTTGAAGATTTCTTTATCCTTTTCTTCTAGTTGGCATATCATGGTGTTTCTCTCATTTTTTGCTTCATCAACTTGTCCTTCTATGAATGCAAAAGTTTCCATCACCTTCTCGGCTCCTTGTTCTTGTTTCCTTGCTTCTTCTAGTTGAGATCTAAGAGACGAGACCTCTTCCTTATATTGACCAATCTCTGCTTCATGATTGTTCAAGCTCTTAAGTCTTTTTTCAAGGTGGCTTGACAAAGTTTCTTCCTTTTTTTTTGCCTTATCCAATTGATTTGTCATAGATATGACTTCTTCATGATGCTTTCTTTTGTTTTGATGAAATTCCTCCTTAATTTTAGTGAGCTCTTCATCTCTTTCTTGAACTTGAAGCTTGACAAGGTCAACTTCCTTCCTTGTCTTGTTTTGGTCACCAATTGGTGCTTTATTCTCAAGTTCCCCATTTTCCTTTTTCAACCTGTTAATCTCTTCCATGGAAGCCATAAGTTTATTCAGGAGATCTTCTTCAAAGTATTCTTTGTTCTCTTCATCCTCTATGTCTTCTTTAGCCTTGTTTTCATCTCTCTTATCTTCAACTTCCTTGATGGATTTTGGACTTCTTTCTTGTTTTCCATTATCGTTTTGACTAGAGATCATTTTCAATGCTCCTTTTGAGTGAAGATCATGAAGTTTCTCCCATACGACTTTTGTTGATGAACATTTTTCAAAATTGGCCTTCACAGAATTTGGTAACCCATTCAAAATTTCCTTCATTTCTCTTGTATTGTACTTCTTAGGAAGGAGCTGCTTAGCGGTGGTTGCCTCTCTAACAGTTGATGGTATTGATTTTTCATTATTATATTGAAAAATTCATCATCGGGGATTAATGTTTCAATTTTATCAAGTGTCTCTTATTTCATATTCAACACAATATGGACTTTGCATGCACTCAGTTCATTGGAGCAAGGCTTTCTGGCTTGCCTTGAATATTGAAAGCGAGTTACAGAAGCGATCCCTAAAGATGGAGCACCATTGAAAACGATTCAAGCTCCTCTCATTGGATGTTTTCTAATCCCTCTTCTTCTGATCCTTCCCCTTGTCATCTTCATTTGTTTAAAAGGCATGACAAAGATACCCATAAGTCTAAGTTTCAGCCCAAAATCAATTGTAATGATAGTGGAAATGTTACGAGAATATTGTTATTATCACTAATGGTCTGCCTCATTCTAATGAGGGATGTCTTAACCAAAGAGTTCTCAACACATATTTTAGTGGCTGAGCAAAAGGAAGGATAAGGTTAAAATGATTATATTCAACAATCCCAGTTACATAAGTGGTTGTTGTGGACTTCCCAATCCATGGTGTGAATGCCTCTGCTACTAAGTACGATATTCTAATAATTCAAAAAAAAAAATGGAAAAACAATTCTATGCCCACAATTAGTCTTAATCATCACTGACTACTTCACTTTAGACAAGGATGCTTTGTTTGTGCAAAATTGTTGCATTATAGTTAATGGTAGTGATAAAAATCTTATTTCACAAGATCATGTGACTTTTCTTAATTTTCCTTCAAAATGTTAACCTTGGTAAAAAAAATTAGGGTTGGATGAAGGATAAGGAACCAATGCAAGTTATGAAGGTCCGTCAATTCACTTTTGCTATTGACCACTCTTTGATAGTATTAAGTATGATGGCACTCTTGTTGACTACTGTGGTCTTATTCCTTGGAAGGTTTTATCAACACAATTGCCATGCAAGCTATTATACATTGTCTTGAAACTTCCCTATTTTTGCAGAGAAGTTAGCTTCATGTTAGTGATTAATTTGAAAATGTATTTTAGTGGAAAAATTCACTGTTTTTGGTGGAATAGTTCATAATTTATTCTGATCTTTTTTTTCAAGCGTACTGGTCATGATGATAAATGTGTGGTTTACTTCAGAGGGTTCTCAGTTATTTCTAGATACGCTTTTCATAATTTGCTTTGAATAATTCTCTCGTGCTTTACCTTCATATTTTATCCCCTGCACAATTGCTCTTGAGGTCCATGTTGTTATGTTTATTGGTTGTTTCTGTGGAAAATTTTTCCCGAGGTTCTCCAAGGTAAATCCAAATGAAAAAAAATACTATTTTACATATTCATATTTGTTCAAGACATTCTTGTGTGATACTTGAATTTCATAAATCTAGATTTTTATTTCGTTATCTATATCAATATATAAGAACATGCCCATGGATTGTTCATATTTCTCAAACTATGGAGTTGTTCCTTTCCTGTTGCATGTTCTTTTATATTGTTATGTTGTGATTCAAATTTCTAGTTGTGCTTTCTAGTTATTATCCTATGTAGTACATGCTTTGTTAGATTATATCAAAAGTTATTCTTGTTGTCTTTTTATTATGTATATTGAACATATTATTTCTAGCAACTTTTGATCTTCCTAGATTTTCTATTCCTTTGGTGTATCTTTGCACCTTTAGGGGAAATTTCTAGTTTAAAGCCTAATTCTTTAAAGGGTACTAGCTCAATGGAAGAGCACCTGCTTTACAAGCACTTTACAAGCAGGAGGTTGGTGGTTCGATTCCATCGTGCACTGATATTCATAGGGAATGACAATGATCAGTTTTTGGTGACGGATGCTCTTTTAACCATCACCAATAATCTTATGGTGACATTTTTCGACCCTCACCAAAATATGAAATGGTGACAGTCAATGAACGCCACCATATATATGCATCAATAGTGATGACCATTAAAGTTCTGTCACCATAAATCTTTGTTGTTGATATGAAATGGTGAGGGTCACTGTTTGTCATTATTTATTCGTGACGGACCTTGATGTCACTAATGAGTTTATGGTGACGGTCAATGAACGTCACCATATATATGCACCAATAGTGACGACCATGAAAGGTCCATCACAAAAAATCTTCGTTGTTCATATGAAATGGTGACGGTCACTATCCGTCATTATAATCAATATTCGTGACGGACCTTGTATGTCACCACAACACATACTTTTGGCGACGCCACCTTTGGTGAAGTTCATTTTTTTGGTGATAGAGGCTATTGTCCGTCACCATTGCTCATATGAAATGGTGACGGTCACTGTCCGTCACTATAAATCATTATTGGTGACGGACCTTGAATGTCACCACAACACCTATACTTTCGGCGATGCCACCTTTGGTGACGTTCAATTTTTGGTGACGAAGGCTCTTTTGACC
Organism: Pinus albicaulis; assembly: GCA_034641835.2. NCBI lineage: Eukaryota > Viridiplantae > Streptophyta > Pinopsida > Pinales > Pinaceae > Pinus > Pinus albicaulis. The sequence goes on from CM076581.1 coordinate 284,588,755, forward strand.
CTCACCAATGAGCTTATGGTGACCATTATCGCCCCTCACCAATGTCCTTTTTTCTTGTAGTGCCTCGTCCCAGCTCACCACTCCTTCTATTTTTCCTGCCATTGCTGCACATCCATCTACCTACAATTGATAAAGGTTCTTAACTCGAACCCCTATCCTCTGGGTTTCACCAGTTTCTTTACTATGTAGGAAAACCTTTCCCTTTCTAAAAACAACATCGTAGCACTTGTCTTCCAACATCGCCACTGAGATCATATTCTTCTTCAATCCTAGAACATGCATGACATCCTTCAAGATGTAAGGTTTTCCAGACTCCCTCTCAAAGGAAATGGTCCTGATACCAGTCTCACTGTATCGACCATCATCGCCCATCTCGATGTGCACTCCAAGATCCTTCTCATCCAGATCACTGAAAAAATCATTATCTCCGGTCATATGGGAAGACGCACCACTATCAAGAAACCACATTGATCCCATCACACTTGAAACCAAGCATGCGATTAGTGAAAAATCCAGCTCAAAATGCAAGGCTAAGGCCTCTCCAGATGCATATCCAGCAGCCTGCTTATTTTTCTTCTTCTGTGGACAATTAGTGGCGCAATGTCCGTGTTGGTGACAGTGAAAGAACTTCACCTTGGACAAGCCCTACTTCTTGCCTTTTGCACCAGATTAAGAAGGATTTTTATTTCCCTTCCCTTTCCTTGATTTGGAAACCAAAGAGAAATTTTATTCATCTTTATTCTTTGATGAATATCCATCCCTAGTACCCCGCCTTATCTCCTCCTACACAAGATCCGACCAAAGTCACTCCCATCCTGGTAGTTTCTCCCGACCATTGATAGAATCTTCGTAACTATGCCAACTCTTCAGAAGCCCAAGGAGAGCCAAGTTCACCAAGTCTTCTTCATCAATAGTAACCCCCACACTTCCCAGATCATCTCTGCACTGGAAAAACTTTGTGAGGTACTTGGGTATGCTGTCGCCTTTCTCCATTTTTATTTTCCTGAGTTTGTCTTTAAGCGCCAACTTCCTCTGGTCGCTTCTACTTTGGAACAAGTCTGTCAAAGATTTCCACATCAAGAATCGACTAGTGTTACCATGAAGGTTGGATACTATGTGATCCTTCACACCTTCCAACAGAATCCTTCGACACTTTGTTGTCTTCTTTTGCCATGCGTCAAGTGTGGCTGCATCGCTAGAAGCAGGTTTTGGAATTTCTGCATCTATGAACTGCTTCAACCCATTATCATCCAGCAGCGCCTCCATCCTATACTTCCATGCAGTATAATTCGAGCTTCCATCAAGGGCATACTTGAATCACAATCTATTGAAATAAATTTCAATGAATGCTCAACTTCGACACCAAGAAAACACTGCAGCAAATTCAAATTCCACCAACACAAAACTCAACTGTTTCAATAATTGCAATCTACTCCAATGATCAACTGCTCTGATACCATGTATAAATTATATAAATTATGTGTTGTATTTCGAAGATTCTCCAAATCACACACTATTTTAACTTCATGCACAATGGAGAATCTATTCCACCATTAATCATCACATGCGGAAATTAAATAGACTGCAATGCACACATGAAACCATAAAAATTCACACACATTAACACAATTGTTTAACGGGAAAACCTGAAGCTAAAAACCCCAACTATATGTATATAATATATTTCATATATATCATGTAACAATCCTCATACAAAGCTGATCATGTCAAGCTCTCAATACAATACAATCGCTACACACTAATCAGGCTCGATCTAGCAAATCCATGCACCAATCTCTGCCACCTACTCACCTGCCTCTACTGTGCAATCCCTACTGAAGAATTTCCCTGAATGAACTCAAATCCACCAATATTTCACTATGAAATCCTCATTCGCATCTCCACTGAGTGTTGGATGCAATCAATGCATCACTATAGTCACAACTGATAGTCACACTTGCTCTTTCACCTACCTCTCCATTGGTCTCCACTGAAACTGTCCATGAATTATAGGTAACTGATGTATTCTTCAGTTGATTAATGAGTTATTATTTAGTGAATTAATTATTAATTAATTCACACCACTCTCACTAGTGTATCAATCAGTTAGACTAGATACAACTAACTCAATTGTATCTAACTGAGTTAACTGAACACAACTCCACCAACTACTTCTACAACTTCACCAAACTCTGTCACATGAGTTCTAACTGAAGTCCTCCATGCATTAGCTCCAGTAAACCCTCAGGAATAGCCTAATTCCTTCTGTCAGTTGTTGTGCCACATCTATGCACTTAACTAAAGTGCTCCAAGAGAATAAGATAATGTTTAGAGTCCAAATATTATTAAGAGCTAATAATATTCGACATATCTATTTTTAGACTGGCAATCTAAAAATAGATTCCGCCCATTATGTCTAAAAATAGAATTCCATCTATTTTTCCAAATTTACCAACCATCCACAAATAGCATCCTGCAACTCATAGAATATGATCGACATGTCTAAAAATAGACATAGTCTAAAAATAGACTTTGCGCCAAAAATAGCCTGCGGGCCCACTTAGTGAAGGTGACTCTTTTCACTAAGCTCATCATCTTATTAGATATCCTTTCAGTAGGTTCTTAATTTAAAATAAAAAATATTCAATTTAAAACAAATGAATTCTTACTCTTCACACATATGTCTACGTAAGTAAGTATGAATGATTACGGTCCCTCTACATACCCTTCATGAGGTATATTTAGGACAAAGTAAGTAAATTAAACTTCTCCCTGAATTCTATAGTGTTCTGTAGGCAGAGTCTATAAAGGGCCAGGTAGCCTCTAGATATCATCTTTTATGAAAGGTGACATATCTAGTAAATGCCCCTACAGTCAATCTCTGCAATAGATCTAAATATAAGTTCTTCATTTTAATGTCCAATGTAAAACAAATGCATTCTTATACACCTTTATGTCTACGTAAAGTAGTGTTAGTGATTCCACGGGTCCTCTACACCCTTCATAGGGTATAATTGGGACAGGTAGTGAACTAAATTCTACAAGTTCGATAGGCAGAGTTTGTAAAGGGCAGGTAGCCTCTGGATCTCATCTTTTATGAAAGGTGACATATCTAGTAAATTCCCCTATAGTCAATCTCTGGAATAGATATAAATTGAAATTCTTCATTTTAATATCCATAAAACACAACCTCTTTAAGGTAAATTGTGTACATGTGTCATTTCTCTCACAAAATTTACGATAAACTTTAAGATAAACCATGCATATGTCATTTATCTCATGATCTTGTGTCATTTCTCCCATGCATTTGCAATAAATGTCAATTTAATATATATTTTTATTGAATTTTTTTTTTTTTAAGGATAAGAAAACCATTAAATATGGTTGAAAAATGGAAACTATGCGTAGAATTTTCTTGCTATCCCAATCCAGGGAAAACAATGACTACATATGTGCTTTTCAATATTGAGACTAGCAAAGTCATCCAAAGGAAAATGAATATACCGGAAGAACAACAAACAACGAGACATATTATATTGGATTGATAGAAGTCTTGGGAACATCGATGGAGTATGAATCAAATGGAATTGTTGTTTTCACCAATTCTGAACTTGTGTTAAACTAGATGAATGGCGTGTACTGAGTTAAGAAGGAGAGGCTAAAAGAACTACATGGAATAGCAAACAATATTGTTAGCCAATTTCACTTTTTTAGTATAAGGCATTGTACAAATGTGAATAAGATGTCTACTGATCTATTGCATGGGGCAATGCCAATTCAGGATTCATCTATCAAAGATGAGTTAATATATGAATTAGAATTATATAGGGCAATGCCAATGCAAGATTCATCTCTCAGAGATGAATTGGTTTTGAGACACTCTTCTTCAAAAATTCAAGATTCATCTCTCAAAGATGAATTAGTTTTGAGACACTCTTCTTCAAAAATTCAAGATTCATCTCTCAAAGATGAATTAGTGTTGAGACACTCTCCTTCAAAATTTATTGATGGACATTGTAACATATCTTGGATATGTGTGTGTTGTGTACTTATAAATGTGTATTTTTTATTGACCATGTGTTTTTTTCAATTATATACCAAGTGTGCTCTCACCACACCATGTAAAGCGCAACTTGGTGAAATTCACATTTGCAACAAGTGGTGAACTTCACATTTTTATAAAATTAAAATGCGGGGACTTCAACAATTTTTTTTTTAAATGGATTTTCACTTCTTTTTTAATGACAATGTGTTTTTTTCAATTTTATACCAAGTGTGCTCCCACCATGTAAAGCACAACTTGGTAAACTTATCATTTTTATAATTTTTTTTTCTTAAATCAAGTTTCACACATCAATTAGTGCTTTGAAAGTTGTGTTTTACAGAATTTGTTTACACTAAATTACATTAATTTTCTGAAATTTATTTTGAATTTATTTTAAATTAGTTATTTAAAAAAATAATTGTAAATTTCCACCGTAGGTATATATATCATGGAGGATGAACGACGAAGATCAACATAATCTCATATCTCTACGAGAGGGGGGGATCAGGGATCGAGGGTTGTTCATGGTATTTGAATATAATCTTAAATCTCCATACATGTGTATACATATGGAATTGATTTTTTATCAACTTTGTGAGTTAAATTAGTTGTTAATAAATTTCATTTTTTATTTTTTAGGAGCTAATAAGAAGAGAAGGGTCTGTACTCCATCCATGGAGCATGCCCATGGTTCACCCAATCGTGGTATGGTTTGAACACAATTTAATCAATGAATATGTACGTGTGTATTTATATGTATGAATGTATTTTTCAATTGATTATAAATTCGTATTTGTTTATGAAGCTTCTCTCCTCTTGAGAGGTTGGTGGTGGTTCAAATCTCCTTAGAGGGCCATCAATAATTGGTAGCAGGTTGCGTGAGGGTGGTGATATTTATTCCCCTGGAGGCCAATCAACGGTTGGTGGTGCTGGTTCTCATCAGGGTCGTTCTAGTTCTCAACAATTTTGGGGTGGAGAAGATGCTAGCCAACCATGTCGAGGTTGCCATCAATTTCAATATTTTTTTCATTCGATAGATTCGATTTGTCTGAATTTTTCTGCATATGTTTTTTCTAATATATAATTATATATATTGAGTGCGGGGGGGGGTAGAAATGCTCAGAATTTTGGTCAAAAACTGGCAGTAGGGTAGATACTACCTTCAGAAGGTTGTCCAGCAACCATTATTCCCACATATACGTTAACCTGTGGAAAGAAAGCATGGGCAGAATGCACCTTAGAAAGTGTCAACAAATTCGCTGCAAAGGTGCTGAGGAGAGATCTCGTGGCTTTGACTCTACTGGTGAGGGTTGACAAGACTGAAATAGTTGCACATTCATTTGGTGAACTAGTAGATGTGTGTATGCAAATATTAGACCCAATAGTGATACATTTGTAGAAGTCATGAGAAAAAGAAAGGAAACAGTAATGGGTTCCAATAAATGGAAGGATGTAAAACAAAGAGGTACAAAAGAAATGGCGAAGTCAATGTTTAATTTCAAATAAGGGCTGAAAAGAAAGATGTTGAAGGTGCAATATTTCAAGCACCCCAATATAGCTCACTATTTGTATGATAGACACCTTGTGGCCTATGGAAGACTCCCATGGAACGATGAGGTTCCTCTTTATTTTGAAAAATTTTTTTATGCAGAATACATTTTGGAAATGAAACTCAATTACAATGACCTTCCGTCTGAATTTTTTGGTCCTGGGAAAGGTCGATTGTGTGACCGTAGGGGCACTAGGCGTGATGTTGAGTTGCCTCGCCCTGAGCCACCATTGGTTAGTCGACCTTTTTGGGTCAAAACTTTGTGGTCAAAGATGGAAGCCACTTCTCAAATTAGTCGAGAAGCAAGGGATTCTATCATCGACAATGTTCACAGTGGATTGGGTGGAATTGATGTTTGTCTCAATTGACAAAGAGCACGTGAGAATGCACGCACCAATTTTGTGTATTGTACAAATGAAGAGATTGACAACATGAGTGTTGAAGATCTCGAAATATATGCAAAGAATTGTCGCAATGGTTGGGAAGAACTAATTCTTCATGAGGAAAAGGGCACGGGAATGGTATGTGATGATGGTTAGGGTTGAATTATTTTAACACATACATGTACAATTTGTAATAAATACACATGTATATGTATACATTTATTTGTATTTACATTAATCTAACAAAAATGTATCATTATTCTTTGAAGTCTCTTAAGTCATGATTATAAATAGTATTCAATTTTTCACTTAAATATATGTTTTTAAGTTATAATCTATAAATTGAAGTTTAAAAGTTTTATGATAAATTGAGATCTTGATCTTGAGTTATTTTATACTTTTAAATTTTTTGAATTTTGGGTTCCTATAGAGGATTTCTTTTCTCCACGGACTGTAGCGATGGAGATAGGAACATCCACACCATTTCAACCATTTGAACAAGTTGTCTAACTTTTTTTTTTAATATTATTTAAAATAAGTTTATATATGCATTTTCATTTGAAATTTTTTAATATATATATATATATAGTTTATTGTTGGAGATGTTCTCGTGGGGGAAGTTGTAGAAAGCAGCTTCAACCAATGAGAGGACTCTCTGAGGTATTGCATCAATTTTTTTTATATTTTTTTTTTACATGAAGTTCTATATATTCTCACTCATTTTTAAAACATCAGAATTTTAATATTTTTAAGACATTAATATGTAGTTCCCCATTCTTCTTAGAATGCTTACATATGGTTGAGACTTCTGCCCGGGAAAGACACTACATCCATCTGTATTTGATGGACATGATTTATAGATTTGATTGAGATTTCTAGTATTAAATTTACTTTTTTATATATTATCTAGATACACCGTCATTCATATATATATATATATATATATAACTAACTAACTTGATACTTGATACTTGCGAGATCTACAATTTTTGGACATATTTTATTGTGTTAATATAATTTGTTTTGTTTTTGAAAGTTAAGTTTTGGATGGTTGAAGTACTTTTGGCATGTGAATGTGAAGTAATGTTGTTATATAATTTGTTTGGCTTTTAAAACTTAAGTTTTGGATAGTTGAACTACTAGTAATGTTGTCATCTATAAATTAATGTTTTGCTTTTCAACTACATTTGGCATGTGAAGTAATGATGTGTTATAATTTGTTTTATTTTTAAAACTTAAGTTTTGGATGCTTGAAGTACATTTGGCATGTGAAGTAATGTTGTGATCTATAATTTTTTGTTAAATTGAAGGTTAAGTTTTGGATGGTTTCAATCTACATTTGGCATCTGATATAATGTTAAATGCTTTTATTGGATAGTTGAACTATAATTGGCATGGCATGTGAAGTAATGTTGTAATATAATAAAAAAGTTTTTAAAAATCAAGTTTTGGATGGTTAAAGTACATTTGGCATGTGAAGTAATGTTGTGATCTATAATTTTTTTGTTAAATTAAAGGTTAAGTTTTGGATAGTTTCTATCTACATTTTGCATGTGATATAATGTTAAATGTTTTTATTGGATAGTTGAACTATAATTGGCATGGCATGTGAAGTAATGTTGTGATATATAATAAAAAAGTTTTTAAAACTCAAGTTTTGAATGGTTGAAGTACATTTGGCATGTGAAGTAATGTAAATTAACATTAGATATTTGAACTACAATTTGCATATATGGAATGTAGTGATGATGTTGTGATATAATAAAAGTGTAACTCAAGTTTTGGATGGCTGAAGTAAATTTGGCATGTGAAGTAATATTTGTGATCTTATCAAAAGTTTTAGAAGCTGGTGCGGATGGTTTCAATCCATTACCATATTGATAATGTTAAATGTTTTTATTGGATAGTTGAACTACAATTGGCATGACATGTGAAGTAATGTTTTGATATAATAAAAAGTTTTTAAACTCAAGTTTTGGATGGTTGAAGTACATTTGGCATCTTAAGATTGGTTTTGATCTCTACATACTCTTCTCTTGTTTGAGCGAGAATATTTCCAATGGGAAGAACATAGCTTTTCAATGCAACTAACCATATCAATTGAGCTCTAATTGAAAAAAGAGTAAAGAAAAGTTAACATGCCAACAAAACATGTCAGAAAAATAACATTCGTGGTTGTCATTTTTGTTGGAATAGCTAAATCATATTTTAAGGATTCTCCATCCAAAAAAAATTTCAATGAAGAGAATCCTTAATATGATTTAGTTATTCCATAAAGATAACAACCAAGGATGTTATTTTGTTGGCTTTTTGGTTTTTTTTTTTACTTTTTTTCAAATAGAGCTCAATTGATATGGTTAGTTGGATTGAAAAGCTATGCTATTTTCGTTGGAAATTTTTTTCACTCAAACAATACTATATAGTATGTAGAGATCAAAAACAATCTTATGATTACTTTCAAGTACAATCAAGTGTTCCAAACATTTTCCCACATGATGATACCTTCATTGACCTCTAAAAAGTAGTTCATTGGCTATATGTTCTACCTCTTTCCCATATAAATCCCTTTAATTTTGATTGGAAATATAAGAAGTAGATATATGTTTGTTGAATTGGGGTCAATTTAATTAATGCACTCAACTAGGTAGCCTTGTTGATTTATAAATTAGTAAATTGATGACATTCAATTAATTGCATTCTAGAAAATATATATTTAGTTGCCTCTTTCCCATATAAATCCCTTTAATTTTGATTGGAAATATAAGAAGTAGATATATGTTTGTTGAATTGGGGTAAATGTAATTAATGCACTCAACTAGGTAGCCTTGTTGATTTATAAATTGGTAAATTGATGACATTCAGTTAATTGCATTCTAGAAAATATATATTCAGTTGCCTCTTTCCCATATAAATCCCTTTAATTTTGATTGGAAATATAAGAAGTAGATATATGTTTGTTGAATTGGGGTCAATGTCATTAATTCAATCAGCAATTGCTTATTTGGTTATAGGTAAGTAGTCAAATATGACATTAATTTAAGTGCATTATAAGTATATATATTCGGTATATTTTTATCAATACATGGAAAACTACTTGAGCAGAGATAATTTCATTCTTACAACATATATGTGTGTGTGTGTGTGTGTGTGTGTGCACAACATTTTCATGGTATAGGTTTATAAATAAATATGAATGAACGTTTTGTGCGAGATTTTCATTCGGGAATAGAGATGTGGGTAAATCCTGAAAGTCGGAGGGTGTAATCTCTCTTGTCTGAAAGGAATCTTCGTACAAAATTATATTGTGAATGATTTATTTACATTGTGGATACTTTTGACCAGAAAATCCCACAAGAAAAACTCGGTGTGCATTCAATTCATGTATATATCCACTACGTGCAACATTTTTCATCAATGAACATAGAAAAACTATTTTCAGTCTCTTGTCTAAAAGGAATATTTGTACAAAATTATATTGTGGATGATTTATTTACATTGTGGATACTTTTGACCAGAAAATCCCACAAGAAAAACTCGGTGTGCATTCAATTCATGTATATATCCACTACGTGCAACATTTTTCATCAATGAACATAGAAAAACTATTTTCATTAATTGCATTCAAAGACATATATATACATACATATATATATATATATATATATGTATGTATATATGTATATATATATGTATATGTATATGTATATGTATATGTATGTATATATATATATGTATATGTACATATGTATGTATATATATATATATATATATATATATATATGTATATATATATATATATATATATATATATATATATATATATATATATATATATATATATGTGTGTGTGTGTGTGTGTGTGTGTTTGTGTGTGTGTGTGTGTATCCAAAAATAAATGCAACATTTTTCATCAATGCATGTAAAAAAAACTACTTTCAGTTGATACTAGAGTGTGCATGTACCAAAACAATTTGTACATGTGCAAACACTTGCACAGATAACATAACAAGGCAGCTCAATTTTTAATTGAGTACTAGAAGTTCTAGCACATATAATCCAAAGAGAATAAATTGTTGGGTAGTTCAATCAAAAAATTTCCAATGGAATGCCATCTTCAATAATCCATTCATGATCGATTTTGACATTTTCCATTTCTTAATATTCGTTTTTTTCTTTGATTGAACCTCAATCAACTTTATGCGTGTTGCACACACCAAGTGACTATATTTACAACTTATGAAATCAGGTTCATAGTCTTCAAAGTAAACAAAATTCCCACTTTGATTAGTTTGTCTGAAAAAATAACCTTTCAGTATAATAGATCCTCTTTCATATGGAAATCTGTGATCATTATAGTCTTCTAATAATTTTATTTTTCATGAAATTCTTAAAAAGCGTAATGGTACATAAATTTTTCCAAATATTTTGAAGTGGTGCAATTGCAACAAAAACATCTCCTGCACAATAAAACAAACTTAACAAAATTATACATGTAATTTATTTCTAGATCTTTATCATTAGAAAGCAATTCAAATGTTACCTTCTCTAACAGAATAAAAAACTAGTCTACATCGGATGATATTATGATATCAAATTGCCTTCTTCAAACATTTCAATGGACATTTTTCACTTTGTATTTAGCTCTATATGTTTCCAATCTTTTACATACATTTTATTTTCACAAATGTCATTGGATTTTGTGTTTTCTATGCAAACATGACTAAAACAAGAATATTTTATTTTATCCAATGCAAACACATTTCTGGACGACTTTGTTTTAATTGAATGTAATTTTCGAGTCCCTTTTATTGTTTCAACGTCATTTCCAATTGATCTATCTACGTCTTTGATCCGAATATGCCAAAAAAACCTTTATATGGAAAATTTAAAGAAGAATGTAAATATGATATCTAAATACAATCAAAGATAATCATTGTGATAAATGTACATTGTTTAAAATTAGATATCCAATAAAAATTAAATAGAATGTACCTTCGCACTTCCCTTGATCGGTTAGTCTCATGGCTTAGAGTAGTGATGCACCATTGAACAACTTCTTTCGCGTCCACAAGTCATCTTATGAGAGGATCCATTTCCAATCTTGAGAAGTGCTCATTTGGGATGCGCATAGCCGATGTGTTTCTCTTTTAACTCTTTCACATGGCAGGTCTAAGATAAATTCCATGTGTTTAATGCGGAGTTTTAATATGAAGATAGAACAACCAAATGAATGATCTTCTTGAATTTGAATTGACACGGGCATCTAGTGTTTCTATCAATTATTCTATTTGATGTTATTCGTGATTTTCCAAGGAATCATAAATTTCTCAAAACAATGTTGTACAAAATATATATTATGTGTATGATGATGGCATTCAAATGATATTATTGTGTATATCTATTTTCATTGGTGCTTTCTATATGATCGACGTTTTGTTCAGCATGTCTATATAGAATATGGACGAGCATGGAGACTTGGTCAGAATGATAGTATTCACTCTGAATTTCTTTTTGTGGAACAAATGTGTAGTTTTCTGCAAAATCAATCACTGACAAAATGGTCCCTGGTGGAAAAAATTCACGAGATTTTTTTAATTGCAAGTATTTTCATCGAGTTCTATGGGAATGCTTGGTGTATTTGAAAATTTCTGCCTCAAACTTTCTCAAAAAGTCTATCACAAAATTTTTTTCTTCTCATAATTCAATTATTTTAACACTACTTGCACCTTGAATCGATGTATGGTTATATTCATATCTCTTCCATTTCACTTTCATGTTGGAAAATTATTGACCATTTATATCAGTATGATATTTTTTTATAAATTTAGTCAAATTTCCACAATCATCGCATTTTTTACCACCAAAACATTTATTTTCGTAAAATAGTTCATCTCTTTCTCTTTCACATAGAATTTGAGATATGAAATCACAGATAGTGCAAGGAGGAGGTGAATCCTTCCAAAATGTTCTACCAAAATCAAGGTATGTGTCATAATATAACTCAAATTCCACATGATAATGACAACAACAAGTGTCGTGTACAGTGATAGGTTTTACATACCATGGTTTTTATTGAACAAAAGCACTGATTGAAACATAAATCTCACGATTCTCTTCTTTTAACTTGTTGAACAACTCTATCTGAGTGGTTTCCAATAAATTTTTTTCATGTTCTTCGTATTGATTTTATGTTATTATTCTTCACATCACATGCCTTGCAGTTAGAAAAACACGTGAAATGTTCTTCCAATATTCATATATTATTTTTTTAACATTTTCTCCAAGTCTATCTTTGTATGGTTTCCTACAAATAGCTCTCCAACAAGAGAGTTCATCATTTACATCTATTTGCAACCGATAGTTCCAATGTTTGTGCAATTTTTTTCGCAAGGTTCCTAATTCTCATGCCATAGATTTTACCAAGCGATTCTCTTTAGTACTTGATGAAACCACTACCATATGTATTTCTCTACCTACAACTGAAACATTTTTTTGTCTAGATCTTCTAATTGAATTTATAGCACTATTTATATTTTGCATCACATTTTCCTTCATTTTTTTTATCTTCGGTTGATTTTCGAATACCCAATAAAGTCGTAGCTTCTTTTAATTTCCTTAATGATAGGAGACCTTTCAACATTTGGGCTTGAAATATCACCTTTTTCTTTATGAAATACCTATAAAAAATGTGGTTAACATGATATCGTATATAATGGTCATCTTTTTTATCTCCATATGTGTGAGTGTCAACATTTTCTAACATCTCATTATCAACATTGATTTCATCTGTACATATTCGAATGAATAGTACATAATAAGTTTACATATTCAATAAATAACTAAATTAATAAATGTATGTATAATTTCAATAATACGTGCATGTGTTCAACATATATATATATATACCTTGTGATTCAATTTCTTCACTTGAATTCCTTTCAACATTTTCACCATCTTCAATCATTGGTTAAATATATCTTTCACTTTCTCTTTCAAAATTTTTTATCTCATCATCAATGTTTTGAGGAATATCTCTCTCTGTTTACATTGCAAAATATTTTTCAAATTAGTTTATCAAATAAAAATTAAACTTCACATTTTATACTATGAAAATTTTAAATATATCAAAATCATAATATTTACATTTACATACCTGCTTCAACTTCTAGTTTAGGTTGATTTTCCCCTTCAATATTTGAGAGTGCTTCTATCTTTTTTTTTGCGAGATTGTCTCATGTCTTCTCTATGTTCCTCAAGGTCTCTTTTTCGATGATATTTTATCATACAATTCCTTCGATTTCCCATGATAATAGAGTATGAATTTCAAAAATTTTACTTCAAAAATTTAGACAAAAAGATTTAATTTAAAAAAAAAAAACTCATTTTAAAATTTTTCAAAAAATACATACTCCAATCCAAAACACTTACTTTAAAAAATTCGAGAAAAAAATGTCTTATAAAAATGAAACGAAGCTCAAAATATTTCCTTCCAGGTCCTACAAAAAAATTTCATTTAAAAAGTTAGACAAAAACTCATTTTAAAAAATCATTATAAAGGATTTACTTCAACCCAAAACATGTACTCTAAAAAAATTTCACTTCAAAAAATATCAATTTAAAAAATACTTCCAAAAAATGTCCAAAAAATTTCCTTTCGAAATTAAGCCAAAATCCATACCTTCAAAAATAATGAAAATTAAGCCCAAATCCATACTTTCAAAAAAAGGAAACCCAAAAAACATCCAAAAAACTCTATCACATACCTCCAAGAAAGTGTATCCTACCTACTCTTTGACACAATTACAACTCAACTATCTTATTGCATGAGGACATGCAAAATGGTAAGTAGGGGATTATGTTGGGTCATGGAAAAGGTATGTTTTATCCTCATATTAGCTTAATTAATAATTTCCTTTCATGTGTTTATCTTTGTTCTTGTGAATAATCTAGATGAAACAATTGTGAAAGATGAATAAAATCAATTTTCAACAAATTGTATGATTTTAGCATAAAAATTAACTTTTGCTTGCCTTTATGTGTAGAAATCAGAAATTGACAATTGTAGTTCAAATGATGGGACAAAAACGGCCAAAGAAAGAAAAATACAATCTCTTCATCACACGGGATAGCAGAAGAAAAGAGAATCAAGATACTTCTACAGTGAAATCTGATTATTAGCTACGAAATCCTTAGGATCTCCTGATCTTGAGGATTCACTCTCATCTATTAGAATTTCATTGGTTTATATAAGGCTGATAGGTGAAATAGAAGAGGGCTTAATTTCTTATTTGTAACTTTAATTTGGACACAATTATTTGTGCTAAGACAGAGTATTTTCACTACGATGTTGTTATATCTTTGGTAATACGATTAATGAGAAAAATCATGCTTTATTTACAATCGTGTTTTGAATATTCCTAGCAGTCGCTTCTAGAGGCTTTAGGCCTGGTCCCTAGGAGTCTTGCTTCTTGTTTTGTGCCATACTCATTTTTTTCCTTTACGTGATTGTTAATTGTTGTATATCATTATTCCGATTGTTTTGTGATGTTAAAATTCATTTGCGTAGTTTACCTTTACCTTTGAAATAAATATTAGATTTTGTTACTATTACAATTTCATATCATTCTTTAATGAATTGTTCAAATTAGAATTAAAATGTATTGTTTTTCCTTTCAAATAATGTTATCATAGATATCTGATTCTTGATTATTGTTATTCTTCATTAGAGGTTTGAATAGTTGATTACTGTTCATTTATTGTAATTTCTCTTTTCAGCAGATAATTTTTAAGAAGTGATTCTTCAAGTGTGATTCTTGCAATTCTTAAGTTGGATTTAGTTTCTTTACAAATAAATTGAGAGTGGATCAATATTTATCATTTATGGTTTATATATGCTTTAAGGTTTTCTTTTGAAGTATTCCAAACAGAACTTCAATAATTAGAGATTAATTATTGCAACGATTTAGAATCATTCATTCTTAAATATATTTTGATTTCACTCTCCATAACCAGTGCCAATACTCTTTAAATAAACATATGAATCCTTAGTTGATAATTAATTTAGGTATTAAGATTGATTTTCATAGTCATCTTAGTGCACCAACAATCTATAGGCTCCCTTCTATAAAATCCCCCTCCCATTTTAATGCTGTGCGATGAAGGTGGTGAGAGGTTATTAGAGGTATATCTCGGAAATAGAGACCTTGAAGAAAAATTCAAGAAAAATAATTTACCCTTTACCTGTCAAATTTACTTTTGTTGAGTGTGAATTGTATGGAAAAATTTCAGTGTTCGATGATGAAAATTCACTTACTTTGGTCTTCTTATATTTTAGTTTGATATATGGACGCTTTGGGAAGCCAATTCACTCACAGGTAACGTTGTGTTGTCCTATAAGACTCTGTTGGTCTGCTGCTGAAATTAACTATAGAAAAAAATGGTTTCCTCTAGCACGATGGTGCATGCATGCCCACAACTCGATGTCAGTATTCTAATGGATCCCACTACTCTCCTACTCTTGCTGATATTCAAAATTCTCAACGAAATGGTGAAAATGAGACAAATCATACCTTTATTGGATTTTTAACCAAATTTGGAGTGTTGTGCTGACTCGTACTTAACTCGAGTTTCCTCTTAGATACCGTTGGCCCCCACTTCAGTTAATCATTTTTGACCTCGTGATCTCTTGTCTTTGTACTCATCAACTCTTACTTGATTTTATTTGACTTGCACAACTGGCATGCACTTTCACTTTTCCTCTAGTTTCACTTTACGAAAGTGGCCAAGTTAACTCGACAATTTTTTTCCTTTTAAATTTCCAAATCTTGACATTTAACTATTTTTTCCATTATGGATGCAGAAGGAGACGTAAGAGCCGATACCTGATCTTACCTAGTGTTGGTGAGGTGTTGGAGGACCTGGTGCAAGGAGATGGATCTGGTGGTGGTAACCTTAGTCTTTATTTGTTGTGTCTTCATTTTTTTATTTATATTCTCAGTGACAAACTTTTTATGAGCGAGCTGCATATCTTTTCTATGTGAGTTTCTTACCCTTTTATTTTTTTATTTATTTTGCAAGTACTTCATTGAGGGCTTCAAATGACATGGTTGGTGTTCTTTTCCCTCTAGACTATGTTGGTGGTCTCCTGGCGTAATCTACATTAGATTTCCTTCATCTTTTGGCATTTTTGTGCCACACATAGATTTCCTAGAAGAAAATTTATGATACTTGTAGCAATCTATTTCTTGCCACTTCTTGATTCATTTTGCTAAAAAATGGAGGGATATGGTTTATTGATGCTACAGAGGAGGTCATGGAATGAATGGTGTGGAGTATAGGAAAAATAAAGGGTTCCTATGCCAAGTTTTCAATGATCTAGCTTCCCAAGGTGCAACATAGGGTTTCGATAGGGAAACCTTGCACATGGAGTGAAACAGGGGTTTTGGAAGGGTAGTTGTACGAAAAACATGAACTATCATACCCTAACTAAATTTCATAAACCTATACGAAACATTTTTTATTCAGAAATGAGTTTCCTATATAATTTACAGGACTTTCCTGTTGTGTTACAAGAATCCTGTAGTTTCCTAATTTTCATTTAGCAATGAAAATTTAGGGGAAAAAATTAAATTGTTGCCAAACTGCTGGGTGAACTGGATGAAGGGATGGATGATGGAGCGACTTATTTATTTGGAAAGTATAGAATAATACATAATGAATATAAATTTCTCCTCCATATCCAAAAAACCATATTTAATTGTTATCCTGCGAAACAGAAAAACACATAAATGCATAGGTATTTCTTCTTATTTTTTTCTTTTTTTTCTTGAAGGAAAGTGGGCTGCCTCCACAAACGTTTTCAACCTAGAGGCCTACCTTGGGTGCCACAGAGAGGTTTTCGCCCAATGATTTTCATTCTTTGTTCTTTTCTTTATTTTTCTTGCTCTAGGATGCCTCATGGAGGTTTTCAACCATGGAGTTGGCCTAGGGCGCCTCAGAGAGGTTTTCACCCATGCCTCTTTATTATTTTTTTCTTTTTTTTTCTTTTTTTTAGAAGGCAATAAAAAATATGGAGTTTCTCGAGACATACACCTCCTTGTTTATGTAATTTATAAATTTTTCCCTAGACAGGGATTCTTGTAAACTTTGAGCCTGTAACCATTGACAAGTAGGGAAATTCCTTCCTCATCTATGGTTTTGATCTTAACCGTGTAATTATCATAACATTTTTCCACTTTTTAGGGTCATATCCATATTTTCATTAGTTTTCCTTTGAATTCCTTGACCCTTGATTCATACAACCACGCCCAATATCCGTCTTGAGAGGTCTTTTCCTTAATGTTCTTGTCACTCCAGACCTTCCTTTGTAGCTGAATTACCTCTGTGTGAAGGAGGGCTTACATCCTGAACTCATCCAATCCATTTAATTTTAGCAACCTCTCTTCTTGGGAATTTTATATATCTAGGTCTAACTCAGCTTTTCCTTAAGGTGTTTAATACAAATTCAACTGAATGGAGAGCTTTCTTTCCATAGACTAGGTTGTAAGGGGTGAATCCTATTGTTTTTTTCTAGGTAGTGTTATAGGCCCTGGTAGCTTGTACCAATGTGTCTGCCCAATATTTCTTGTTGCTACTCACAACCTTGGTGAGGATACTCTCCAATGCTCTGTTAGTAACTTCCACTTGCTTATTCGCCTGAGGGTGGTAGGCAGTAGAAGTATTATGATTTATCTTGTGCTTCCTCAGAATATTCTCAATGAGATGAGAACTAAATTATGCCTCGTGAACAATTAATACTTCTCTAGGGTACCCAAACCTGTAAAACACATTCTCCCTTAGAAATTATTCCACTTTCTCCTCATTCGCTACCTTCATAGCTTTTTTTTTGGCCCACTTTGTCAGGTAGTTAGTGCAGACTATGTTATAATTTTTCTAGCCAAATGGTGGATGAATAGGTCCAATGAATTCCATGCCCCATTCATCGAATGGCCCAAGGGCCACCTGAGGGTGCAAATTCATCTCATCCCTTTATGTATATTTCCCCATCCTTTGGCACTGGTTGCACCTGCTAGTGTATCTTTTGGAATCCTGGTGAAGGGCAGGCCAATAGTAGCCTTCCTGCAAAACTTTGAAGGAAATCCTGTTTGTAGAAAAGTAGCCCCCATAAGGGCTATCAGGACATGTAGAGAGGATATCAAAAAATTATTCCTCCCTCACACATCCTCTAAGAATTTGGTTAAGGCCTAGCTCGAAAATATTCCCCCCAATCCATCTAAAATGGGCACTTTTTCTAATAATCTTTCTTTTCTCCTTGAATGAGAGATTAGGAGGGAAATTTCCAGCAACCAAGTAGTTAGTTATGTCAGCAAACCATGGTGAGAGTGTTGGTATAGGAAAGAGATCCTCATCTGGAAGCTGGTCATCCACCACTCCTTCTTCACCTGGAGATAGAGGTAACCTAGATAAAAAATCTACAACAACATTCTCCTTTCTAGGTTTATCAAAAATGGTAACGTCAAACTATTGTAAAAATAACAACCATCTAATTATCCTAGCATTAACATCTGGTTTGTTCATTAAATATTTTATGGTTGCATGGTCAGTGTGAAAAAAGGTTTGATACCCAGTTACATAATGTCTAAATTTGTTGAAAGAATGGACAATGGCTAACATTTCCTTCTCTATGATAGTATAATTATGCTCATCCTTGGACAATTTCTTACTAATGAAATAGATTGCATAAGGTAATTTGTCTTATAACTACCCTAATGCTGCCCCACACCTTTTTTGGATGCATCTGTGTGGATGTGTAAAGGAAGATTCAAATTTGGACCTCGAATGATGGGGGCAGTAGTCAACTTTCCCTTAATGAGCTCAAAAGCCTATTGACAAGGACTAGACCATGTAAACTTAGAATATTTGGCCAATAAACCAAATAGTGGGGAAGCCATCTTACTAAAATCATTGATGAATCTTATATAATATCCATATAACCCTAAGAAGCTCCTAACATCTCTCTGCTTTTGAGGAGTAGGTACCCTTTTCATAATAGTGGTTTTCCTTGGGTCCACCTGTATTCTTGCTTTTGAGATTGACTGTCCTAATACAACTGCTAGTATTTTTAATAATTCATACTTTTTTGGGCTCAGGGAGGCATGCATATCAATGCACATTCTAATCACTTTTCCCAAATTCGAGATAATTCCTGGAAGTCGTCTCCATAGGGTGTGAAATAATCCATGTATATTTCAACAGAGTCATGGACTAGCTCAAAGAAAATTCTCAAGAGAACTCTTGTGAAGGTAGTTGGGGCATTGCGCAATGCAAAGGGTAGGACTATGTAAGTGAACCTACCCCAAGGATAGGTGAAAGTATTCTTATCCTGGTCTTTAGGGCCCATTTGGATCTGGTTATACCCACTGAACCCATATAAGAAGGAAAAAAAATTCTTTCCTACCAGGCCATCCATGAATTGGTGTATAAAGGGAAAATGGAAATGGTCCTTCTATGTGGTTTTTTTAAGTTCCCAATAATCAACACAAATTTTCCATTTTCCATTCTTCTTCGGGACTAAGACAAGAGGAGATACCTATTCATTTTTTGATATAGGATAAATGAAACTAGCATCCAATGGTTTCTATTGTGTTTCCTTTACTATGTCATTTAGATATGGGTTCATCCTTATTTAGGGATTTTGCACATGCTTGCATCTTTCTTTGATGTAAATATGATGTCTGCATACTGAAGGATGCACCCGTTTCATGTCCTTGAAATCCCAAGCAAATGCATCTAGGTTTTATTTTAAAATCTAGTGTAACTACTTTTCTTCTTCATATGAGATGTTTGAGTTGATTTTGAGATATCTGGATGGCCCAAAATCAACAACCTTGGTGGTTTCATAGGTTGAATTGAATCAGTGCAATTCCATCCAAGGTTGGCTTTCAGACTCTTTGACTAGGTTTTCAAGTGGATTTTTTATGGGGGACAGGTTTTGAATGGCATGGTCAATGATTTTGTATTCATCAAGCTACCCCCCTCTAAGAACAACATTTATTCTACAAATAGGGGTATTTTTATATACCTCATCTTCTTCATCCTCCAACCATATAGGTATATCATGATCAATGGAAGGCTGGGTTGGAGGATATAATACAAGTTTTTTAGACAAGGGCCCATTTTTAATTGTCATGTTTCCAACCCGGTAGCTGATATAAGCATCTGTAGTGGCTAAACAAGGTCTCCCTAAGATGAGAGGATGTCCATTGAACTTGTTTTTTGGTTGCAGAACCAGGAAATTAGTAGGATACTCCCAAGAGTCAATTGAAACCATAACATCCTCAAAAAATTCTTCTAGAGTTACTATGGACCGATCTGCAAGTTGTAGAACTCTTGCGGTTTTCCTCAAAGTCCCTTGGAGGTTGAGTTTCAACATATTTTCCTTAGTCATGACATTAATGGTAGCTCCTATATCAATCAAAGTATTGGGGACTATAACAACATCTATGTGCACATCTACAAATGGACTACCAGGGTCCAGGTACTTGGAAGGATCACCCTTTCCAACATTAAGTCAGACAGTTGTCCTATCACATTGATGGTGGGGGTATATTTCTTCTTCCTGCAAGTTTTCTTGAAGAACATTTCCTTGATGAGGCTATTGTAAATAGGGACATCATTAATGTCCTAGGAAAGTTGTCACACAAATTTTTCAACTCTCCAAGAATTTCAG
The DNA here is from genome assembly GCA_034641835.2 of Pinus albicaulis. Classification (NCBI taxonomy): domain Eukaryota; kingdom Viridiplantae; phylum Streptophyta; class Pinopsida; order Pinales; family Pinaceae; genus Pinus; species Pinus albicaulis. Next base: position 284,609,460 of record CM076581.1, read on the forward strand.
TCACCTCTACGGTGTGCTGACAAGGATGGATCAAGTGCTTAGGAAAAGGAGGTTGTTGGATCTGAGTGTTAATTTATTCCTTTTCCTCCTCAACCTCTATAGGTTCATATAGAGGGTGGTTTTATGAGAGTACTCTTCCAGAACTGAGATTAATATCCTGTATCTCCACAACATAAGCTGGTTAGGATGTATATCCACTATAAACCTGTTGTGCCTACTTGTTGTTTAGGTTTGAATTTGGCTGTGCAGGAATTTGAGGCAACTTGGGTGGAGTAGCATGAGTAATTCGAGGTTGAGGTTGGATTGGAAGCATTAGATCAGGTGGTTGATTGTGTTGAGGCCTCTAACCTTGGGATGGATTGTTACAGTGAGTTTTTTTAGGAACATACTATTGAAATGGTTGGTTCACAGGCTGAGGATGATATGGAGGGTTGTATGGCTAAGTAGGAGGTGTAGGCTAGGATGGAGGAGTGGGGGTGTACCAAGGTTTCATGGGTGAACTCTTATAATGATAATAAGAGTAAGGTGCACCTTGCATACCCTATTGATATGACCTAGGGCCTTGGGGCCTTCTCTGGTTGATGAAACAGAGTTTCTTTATCCCTACTTCCCGACCTTGATATACAAATTTAAGTCCAGGTAAGGAGGGCCACCTGTCTGTGGCATTATTCTCCTCATAGACTAAGTACACCTCTATGACACTTAGTGGAGATTTATTTCTATGGTGATTTTTGGTACATCTAGGTTAAAATATAGCTAAATATTTTTCTGCTTCCTCTTGTTTCATTTTTACCTAAATTGTGTCCATTTGTATAGAAAAGGTGTGCAACATGTCACTCTTGAAATCCTCCAGTATATTTCCAATATCATGTTTGATGGAGGTGGAAGAGGAAGGCATATTAGATTTATTTTTTCCAGCTCTTCCTTTCTTCCTGATTTCCCTAGAATGGTTCCTAAAGACTGTCATGATTGTTTCATAAGGAAGTTGGTAGATATCTCCTCCCGATAATATATTAAATTTTTCTATCACCTCCTCTCTGATCACTCAGAGAAGTACTAGTTTAAGTGATCAAAAATCAAGGGTACAATTAGCTCTCTTATAGTTTAACTGAAACCTCTCTTCATAATCTTCCAAGGATTCATCAGGTCCTAGAGTCATCCTGAATATATCATCCTTAGTTTCCTTGGATGTACAGTAGTATTTGTACTTGTTTCTGAAGGCCGCTTGCATCTATGCCCGGGTAGTGATTTTGCTCCCAGGTAGACCCATGAACCAGTGCAAGGCCACATCCTTAAGGTTGGATGGGAATATCTTCAGTTTATGATCATCTGAGGCATATCCATAGGCCCTACAGACAATAAAAAATTCAAACTTGAATGTGCTAGGATTTTCTAGGGTAAGGCCATGAAATTGTGGAAGAGCTGAGTGTTGTGAAACCAGCTCCAAAAAGAGAAGAAAAGAGATATCAACGCCTTATAAATAAGCCACTTCGATGGGGCAACCTCCAATACATTACATGAATGAACAATCCTTTGATTATTCAAATTAAAAAACCTCCTTTCTATATATAGGAGTCCATGGGGCCATAATGTAATCCTAGTAGGGCGACAATGAAATCCTAGCCGACCTCACAATAATAATTTAAGGGCACAATAATAACAATATGGAGGTTACAAGGGTACAATAATAACAATAAGGGATTTGCACTAACAACAATAAGGGACTATACTGGTAATATAAGGACCTAACATGCCCCTCTCCTTCAAAAAAGTTTTGTCCTCAACACTTGAGTAGCTTTGCGTGCTTATATATAAAATTCTCATCCTCCCATGTAGAATCTTCAGTGGGTAAGTTCTTCCACTTAATGAGATACTCTAAAATTGATCGATTCCATAGCTATCGAGTTCTTGTTTCCGTGACTGTTTCAAGTTCCAATATGATTTTTCCTTCCTCATCAAGTTCTAGCAATATTGTTTGAACTGGAAGATTTTCACCTATAACCTTCTTTAAGCATGAAACATGGAAAATTGGATGCACTTGTGAAGAAGCGGGAAGCTCTAATTTGTATGCCATAATACCAATCTTTTGTAACACCTTGTAAGGACCATAGTACTTTGGCAATAATTTATTATCCTTCCTAGCTTTCTTGAGGGACATTTTTTTGTATGGTTGTAGCCGTAAAAATACCCAATCTCCTACATCAAAATGTCTCTTACTGTGATTTTGATCTTCCTGTTGTTTCATTCAATTTTATGCCAAATTCAGGTTGTCATTTAATAGTTGGAGAACTTCTTGTTGATGCTTGATGTGATATTCCACTGCTTGAACCTTCGAATTTTCTCTTAAATATGATGTGATGGATGGTGGATGATATCCATAAAGTGCCATAAATGGGGTCATTTTTGCTGCAGTATGGAAGGAAGTGTTATACCACCATTCATCTAGAGGTAACCACTTGACCCATTGTTTTTGTTTATCAGATACAAAACAACGAAGATATCATTCGAAACATTTATTTACTATCTTATTTTTACCATCGGATTGAGGATGATAAGATGAGTTATGAGCTAATTCACTACCCAAACAAGAAAATAACTCCGTCCAAATATTTATAGTAAAAATGGGATCTCTGTCGCTCACAATAACCCTTGGGTTTCCATGTATCTTTTGAATTGTGTCCATAAATGTAGTAGCAACTGTACTTTCTTTAAATGGATGAGATAATGCACAAAAGTGTGCATACTTGGTAAGTCTATCAACTACCACCATGATGACACTCTCTCCTTCGTACTTAGGTAAACCAATGATAAAATCCATTGAAATCTCCTCTCAACATTGACTTGGAATGGCTAAAGGTTGTAGAAGACCCGGGGTCTTAATTGTCTCAATTCTATTTTGCTAGAAAACCAAATATTCCGCCACAAAATGTTGAATATCAGATTTAAGGCCATCCCAAAAAAAATCTTTCTTCACCCTACAGTGAGTTTTTAAAAATCTTGAGTGTCCTCTTAAAGGAGAAGTGTGCAATTCCAAAAGAATATTTTGTTTTAGTTGGGAATTCTTACAAAGATATAAGCGATCTTTGTACCATAAGGAATCATTTTTCCAACTAAATGTATCAGATGTACTACGATCTTGCTGCAACTTTTGAATGAGTGTCGACACTTCTTTGTCCTTCTTCCATTCATCTCTTGCTTTGGTTATCCAATCTGGTTGGGTAATAGAAATGGCACAAAGCAATGCTTCCACCTCTTCATTATTTCTCGAGAGTGCGTCTGCAACAACATTTAGCTTCCATTTTTTGTATATTATTTCAAGGTCATAACCCAACATCTTTGTGACCCATTTTTTCTACTCTTTTGAAGATAGTCTTTGTTCCAAAAAGTGTTTAGGACTATCATGATCAGATTTTTCCTTGAAGTGTCTTCCCATTAGGTAAGTTATCCATTTCTTTAGCGCATGCAGTATTGCTAACATTTCCTTCTCATAAATAGGTTTCTGTAAATATTTTCTTTTTTTTGGACGACTCTCAAAAGAAATGGGTTTTCCTTCTTGCATTAAAATAGCACCAATTCCATTTCCTGAGGCATCACATTCCACAATAAAATTTTTTGTGAAGTCTGGCGTAGCTAAGACTGATGTTAGGCACATTGCCTCTTTAAGATGTTCAAAGGCCTTAGTTGCTTCAAGAGTCCATGAAATTGCATCTTTCTTCAATAATGTTCTTATAGGTGCTACTATTCTCCCATAATTCTTAACAAACTTTCGATAATACCCTGTTAACCCGAGAAATCCTTGCAACTACTTTATTGTTGTGGGGAATTTCCATTCCTTAATGGATTTAATTTTGTTAGGGTCTACCTTAACACCCTCGTGAGATACAATATGACCCAGATATTCCACCTCTTGTACTCCAAAGAAACATTTGGATGTTTTTGCATATAATTGTTTCTCCTGCAATAGTTTGAGCACCCTGTCAACATGTTGAACATGATGCTTCCAAGACCTGCTGTAGATTAGTATATCATCAAAAAATACTAGCACAAATTTTCTAAGGAAGGGTTTGAAAATGGAATTCATCAACCCTTGAAATGTATAAGGTGCATTGGTAAGGCCAAAAGGCATGACCAAAAATTCATAATGAACCTCATGAGTTCGAAATGTTATTTTCGGAATATCTTCAGTCTTCATTCTAATTTTATGATACCCTGAACGAAGATCCAATTTGGTAAAATAAATTGCTCCATGTAATTCATCCAATAATTCATCAATCACAGGAATGGGAAATTTATCTTTAATGGTGAGCTTATTGAGCTCCCTATAATCCGAACACATGAGCCATGATCCATCCTTCTTGTGTACCAATACTACAGGAGCAGAGAAAGAACTTTGACTAGGTTGAATTATACCCGCCTCTAATATTTCTGTAATCATATGTTCAATTTCTCTCTTTTGGACATAAGGATATATATAAGGCCTGATGTTTGGAGAAACACTTCCTGGAATCAAATGAATAGCATGAAAATGATCACGAATAGGTGGGAGTCCTTTTGGAGTTTCAAAAACCTTGGAATGATTGTCCAAGACTTTTTGGAGATCTGTAGAAATAGATAATTTTGATGTTGGAACTTCTAGTGAGCATAATTGTGCAATTATGCCTCATTGTTATTTCTTTAGAAACTTTTTCATGACATTAGAGCTTATTATATATCTTTCTCAGCTTCCCTGCAATACCCCATAATTCTACTTCCTTTCCTTCTGAAAAAAATTTCAAGAAAAGTTCTAGAAAATTAAAAGCTACCATCCCCAAAGATTATAACCATTGTACTCCTAGTACAACATTAGCACCTCCCATAGGAATGGAAAGCATTGGAATATTCAATACATATTCCCCCATGGTTAGCTTGATATTATGGCATTTTCCAAAGAAATTTATAGTTCCTCCATTTGTAACCATCACTTAACATTCTGGTGCTAGGTATAGGAAACAATTCAATTCCCTGGCTACCTTACAATCAATAAAATTATGGGTACTACCTGAATCAATCAAGACTATTACCTTTTTCTTCTTGATATGTCCTTCTATCTTGAGAGTTTTAGGAGTGGTAATTCTTTCCAATGCATTATACGATATGGTTGGACTCATTTCTTTGTCTTCTTGGGTTGGTTCCAGGTGTATATCCTCTTATTGTTCATTTTATTCTTCCTCTTCACAATCTATGTAAAATAATTTCTTCTCAGCACACTTATGACCTTTAGTGTATTTTCTATCACAACTATAGCAAAGCTCTTTTGCTCTTTTTTCTTCCAATTGTTGTGGTGTCAGCCTTGTAGGTTGTGGAAATATAGCAGTAGAAACACTTCCCTCTTTATAAAAGTGAGTGGTAGGCTTCCTTGTCACCATAATTTTACATTCAATTTTTCTTGCCAGCCTGAATGCCTTCTCCAATGAATCAGGTTCCAAAACTAGAACTTCATGTTGGATGTTATCCTTTAAAGTACCTATGAAGAGATCAATCTTGTGTTCCTCTGGAATATCAGTTACCCTTATATGAAATTTTTGGAAGTCCTCAATGTGCTCCCCCATTAAACCCTTTTTCTTGAGATTTGTAAATTGGCTAAAGGAGGTGTTGCTCTTTGTATCCTCATAATGTGCTATCATTTCCTCCGTAAAAATTTACCAAGTTGCAATCTGTATTTTGTTCTAAATGTAAAGTTGCAATATGTACCTTTTTTGTGTTTTTCACATTATGGAGATCAAAATATTGCTCCATCTATAGTATCCATGTTACAGGATCCTTTCCATCAAACTTCCTCATATCCATTTTTGGAATATGGTGGTTCTTCCCGCCAACATTAGATTTTATGAAATCATGATTAACATTTATTTTCTTCTCATCATGAGTTTCCTCTACTATCTTTTAACCATTAGGAAACATTTATGTATAAACTTTGTCAAACATTCCATGTCTGCTTTTATATCATTCTTCATGTTTTCCTTTTTATATTCCATGCCAGCTTCCATGCCATCTATCTTAGATTCCATGCCATTCTTCAAACCATCCATCTAATATTCCATGCCTTTCTTCAAAACTTCCATGTCATTTTTTGTTGCTCTTTGCGAGAGAGAAATTTGTTGCACTTGCTCTTGTAATTTTGATATGTCATGTTGTATTCTTCGTCTTCATGAGTCATAGTAGAGATTTCTAAAGGCTTAATGGATTTTGAATTCTTTTTAGGGGCCATTTTAGAATCCAATTCTAATATCTATTCTACAATATGCCCTTGTAATCAATTCAACTTGATTCTTCAAACAAGACTTATTCAATTCAGAAAAAAAATACACACCTTTTACTTGCTTTTGAGGAGCTCAATATTGAAATTGAACTATCTCTATAATTGTGGAGCCTCAATATCTGAAATTCAGCCCTGTATTAGCCCTCTGAAGCTTCCTTCAAATTCCATAGGTCTGATCTAATTTGGATTCTTAAAGGAAACTTTATGTCCAATCTCCCACAATGACCCAATTTTGGACTTGTTCAGTAGACTAAAATTGTACGACTTGCCACGTGTCACTATTTCCTCCTTGGGCTCTAAAATTAATAGAACAAAAAATACAGTTTGTGCACTTGCGGCCCTATTTTACAGCATTCCAATCTGATGCTCAAAGAGAGAGCTATGAAGATTTTCCCACGATCACCTCTTTGAGATGAAATTCAGAAGCCTCAAAAAGCCCTAACTTCCACAGATCATATCTCTGAAAATATTGTGAACCAATATCTGAAATTTTTTGACGATGTGCCTCAGGATTGTGGCTTTGCACTCTAAAAGTTTCATCTTCTGAACCTTCGTAGAAAAAACGTTATTACGCAAATACCACAATGACCTGTTTAGGTTAAATTCAGGAGCTTGCAAAATGACCTAACTTGCACAAATCATATCTCCGAAAATATTGCTAACCAAGCTCTGAAATTTCTTGAAGATGTTCCTCAGGATTTTGGGTTCGCACTCTAAAAAATTTAGATTCTGAACCTTCGTAGAAAAAAATTTATAGCGAAAATACCACGCTGACCTGCTTGGAGTAGTGAAACCCTAGAATATCAAAGCTCTGATACCAAACATTGTGAAACCAGCTCCAAAAAGAGAAGAAAATAGATATCAATGCCTTATAAATAAGCCACTTCGAGGGGGAAACCTCCAATACATTACATGAATGAACAATTATTTGATGATTCAAATTACAAAATCTTCTTTCTATATATAGGAGTCCATGGGGCCATAATTTAATCCTAGCCGACCTAACAATAATAATTTAAGGGCACAATAATAACAATATGGGGGTTACAAGGGTACAATAATAACAATAAGGGGGTTACACTAACAAAAATAAGGGACTATATTAGTAACATAGGGACCTAACACTAAGGGGCTAATGTTTTTCATCTTAGTTTCCCCATATGCCTTTATAATGGGAAAGGCTTCATGGGTTTCTGTGTGAGACAGCCACTGAGGAAGAGTGAAGGATGACTATGTGGTGATGTGGGGGTTTTAGGTAAAACTTTTCCTTGAGTATCCATACTCCTACAACACATGAAAATCAGATTTTTTGTATTTTTTTTCAATATTTATGAAACAAAATGAAAAAGGAAAGAATAAAAGAATGATAAAGAAAAATAAAAGCATCTAATAAACAACTCTCCGACAACGGTGCCAACAAGTAGTGAGCCCTAGTAGTGCACTAAGAATGTAGAAAATCCCAGAGGATGAACTTCTTTAATTTATCAACCCAAGGTTCAAACAAATTTGGAGGTGACGGTGCTACATACACAGCAGATGCATTCTACTCATGTCATCATCTTCTGAGCTTTACCAAAGGGTGCTACTTCTATGGTTTGTAGGTGAAGTTTGTCACACTTATGAAACTTATGAAATCAAGCCTAGGGCTACAAATGATTCAAATCCATGGCACTATCAGTAAGCACAGAAATATAATACAAAAAAAAGTACATCTAACTATTCTGCAATGAAATAAATCTACATATTATACTATGATAAGAATTGAAAAGCAACCTAGGCATATTTCATTAAGTACATTGATGAACTGAAATGGCATAAAGGAAACTAATATAATCACACTTTGTTTGGCTAGATGGATAAACACACTCTGCTTACACTATGCTCTATATATCATGCCTTTATTCATGCAACTACTCATGACCTAACTATGCTTGAAAATGTGTTCTTTTGTAGCTAGGAGAAGAAAGTGCTAAGGTGGCTCATAGAGGTCATGAATAGATAGGCGCAAGTTCGGAATTGTTCTAGTGCTTTTTTTAGGTTTATAATAGGGTGATGGTGGTTTCTGGACTTAAGGAGGGGCCCACAAGTGTTATTTCAAGTGATGTTATAGGTTTCCTGTAGTGCTACAGGAAAGTCTTGAATTGCTATAGGAAACAGTCTGAGGGAAATCTGAGGCAAAAAATAGGTGCAAAAAGGGTAGGTAAGGTGGTGTGAAGATGGATTAGGATGAGTGGAAGGTGGCCCACCCCTTGGCCAAGCTCAGAACCCTTTGGGTGATCCAAGTGGATATTGGTGGTCACCCGCCTATTCCACTTGGGGCCCCACCATTGTCTCTTTCAGTTTTTCAGTTTCGACACAACTTACTATTTTTAGCAGTTTTTCGGGTCCTGAACTTCCGGAGCCGTTTTGAGGCCCTAAATGACGTTTTTTGGGAAAACGGGGAGAAACATGCGTCCTTGGACCAATGTTTCTCACTCAAAATTTGTATTCCTTGGATAGATATTTCTAACGAGGTATGGAATGCGTCAAACGAAGATCGTATGCCAAAGTTACGTCCCCAGGAAGTTGAAACACCAATTTACCCCAATGGGGCCCATAGTTTTGACGCTCCATCTCCTAGGGTTAGGGTTTTGGATTTTTAGGATTTACCATTATTTCTAAATAATAAATAGGCCCTCGAGCCTCATTTTAACTCAGTTCAGAGGCCTGTAGCCACCACATCTCTTCTCAGAGATAGCTACTAGCGCCCTAACTAGTTTTATTTCCATTCTGTCTGTAAGAAAATTTCAGTTCTTTGATATTAATGAAATGAAGTTTTATTTCTGTTGCATCTCTGTATTTATGGTTATATGTTTATTCTATTTTGTTCATGCATAAATCCAAATCAGTGGTATCAGAGCGATCTGCTTTTTGTCGATCCTTCTTTGCATGTCCCCAACAAGTTCGGGGTATAAGGAGTTAGGGCTCGATCTGGTGGAACCTTTGCAAGATCAGCCTCGCAAACCTCGATGGACACCCATGCGGGATGAAAAGAAAGATGAGGGAGTAGGAGATCCTATGAAACTATTGCTCGAGGAGGCCCTCGAAAAAAAAAGGAACGCGATGATGGATAACTTTGCCCAGTTCCTTCAATGGCTGCCCACCGGTGGCGCATCTGCATCCAACAGCCACTCTAGAGGTGCGACTCCTTTTAAGGTACAAGTAAATTTTGACATTCCCATATTTGGGGGTAAAATAGATGCATATGTCGTAGATATATGGTTGAATCTATTAGAAGGATATTTCTTGGTTCATGAATTTTCCGACAAGTATTTTTGCACTCCTCAAAGATGCCCCCCATGTCAAGGACTGGTGGGAAACCCACTGTGAGAAAAAGGACGAGACAGAACCCTCTCTGTTCTCGGCCATACCCACTTGGAATTATTTCCGAGACACCATCAAGGAACAATACTATCCCGTGGGGAGCTATGAGGACAAGTACATACAATGGACCACGCTGCGACAACAAAGGGATCAAGATGTGCATGAGCTGACGAATCTGTTCCATACCCTGTGCACCAAGTTGGGTATCAAATATTTAGAGAAACATCTGGTGCTAAAGTATCGCAGTTGTCTGCACAGACACATTTAGGAGGAAATGGAGTTCCTTGACATATCCTTGCTTGGTACGACATACCGATATGCTGCCAAGATTGAGCAGAAATTCAAATAGAAGAAGCGAGATATTAGATCTGCGAATCAAAAGCAAGGGAAAGGTGCTCCCAAACTACAAAACAATTGACAGAGCCAAGGCATGGTGACTCAAGACAACTTGTCGAAGCCACAAGCAAAGAAAAACACCTCAAAGCCAAAGAAGGAAACGGGAAAGTGGTGTGAGTTCCATAAGAGCTCCACTCACAACACAAGTGAGTGTTGGGCCAAGCAGTCGCTGGTGGCCGACATGCGGGCTTCTGAGTCGGATGCATGCTCCGACTCTGAATCAGAACCTGACAAGGGGAATGACAAATGGAAACAAATTATTGATGTGGAGCCCAATGCCACTGCTGCCACTACGAAGATCCAGAAGGAGGAACCGGAAGATCCAGAGGAGGAGGAATGTCTCTCCCACTCCCATATGTGGGTAAAGGGCTCCCTGGTACAGTTCATTGTTGACAATGGGAGCCAAAAGAACCTCATTTCAGCAGATGCCATGAAGCGGTTGGGCTTGCCGACCACAGCTCACCCACATCCGTACAACATCGAGTGGCTTCACCAAGGACGAGATCTCCACGTCAGCCAGCAGTGTCACCTTCCCTATAGCATAAAGCCCTTCATGGATGAGGTATTATGTGACGTTGCTCCTATTGATGTTTCTGATGTATTATTAGGACAACCATACTTGTGGAAGCATCATGCTGTGTATGAGTCTTGGCCTCATGCCGTTATTGTTACTTTGGGAAATAAGTTGTACAGGATACCAGAGGTACCACCTCCTGCCGCTATATCTTTGGTTATTGAAAAAAATGTAGTAAGCTCATTTCCCAAACCAGGAAATTCATTTTCCTGATGATCTGCCCCCAAGGCAAGAAGAAGATTGTGGCCACGACCTCCAGACAAGGCTCCTATGCATGACAACAACAAATGGATAAGGTTGTGGAGGAGTATGGGGACATCTTCACCTGACCCACAAGGGTTCCTCTACACTTTCAGGTCAAGCACCCGATTGATCTGACCCCAGGGGCGTCACTACCCAATGGACCGATCTATCGGCGCTCTATTCTAGAGAACAATGAAATCAAGAGGCAGATTTAGGAGCTTCTACAGAAAGGTCACATCTGACCAATTTCATCGCCCTGTTGGAGCCCGATCGTGTTGGTACAGAAGAAGGATGGGACGTGGAGCCTCTGTATTGATTGATGACATGGTCCCACGGATTGATGACCTTCTGGACCAACTCAAAGGTGTAAAATATTTCAACAAGATCAACTTGAAGTCTTGGTATCACCAGGTACCAATTGAACCCTCCGATGTGTGGAAGATTGCCTTCAAAGCCAAGGAAGGCCTTTTCGAATGGCTGGTCATGCCTTTCAGGTTGACGAATGCTCCCGCAACCTTCATGAGGATGATTTACGACATCTTGTGACCATTCACCAACTCATTTGTAGTGTTGTACTTGGATGACATTCTGATCTTCAGCCAGACTTGGGAAGAGCACCTTCACCACATCTGACAAGTCCTTCAAACACTGCGACAACACAAGTTGTGTGCCAATTTGGAGAAGTGAACTTTTGGCATGACCCAGGTTTAATATCTGGGATACATTATTGGTGAAAGTGGGGAGCATGTGGATCCAGCCAAGATCCAAGTCATTCAAGATTGGCTAGCCCCAACCACTATAACAGAGCTTCGCAGCTTTCTGGGTCTTGCTAATTTCTACTGTAGGTTCGTGTTGGGATTCTCTCATATCACTTGGCCCTTGAGTCAAGTCACCAAGGGAGGAGCGAGAGAAAAATTATTTTGGTTGGAACCTCAACAGAAGGCGTTCACAGAATTAAAAAATCGCCTCTGTTCTGCCCCAGTGCTCACATTACCAGACTTGCAACAACCATTTGAGATCGATACATTTGCCTCTAACTATGCTATTATGACAGTTCTTACTCAACAGGGACATCCAGTGGCATATCATAGTGAGACATTGTCTGACACAGTTCGCAAGTATCCCACTTATGACAAGGAAATGTATTCCATTGTGCAAGCTTGTTGACAATGGAAGCATTAAATTTTGGGGAAGGAAACAATCATCCGCACAGACCACCAGCCACTGCAGTTCATACAGACACAAGGGAAGTTGCAGAATTATTGCCACCAGAAGTGGTTCACATATCTACAACAATTTCATTTGAACATCAAGTACAAGAAGGGTAGCACCAATAATGTTGCAGACTGCCTCAGCCGACCACCGATCTTGGCACTCAGCACCGTTCTCAACTCTTGTGGGCATGAGACTTCTGATTGGATGCTTCTCTATGATATTGACCCAGAATTCGGCCACACTTACAAGGCACTCTTGGGGGGTATGCAAGTTCCAAATTTTCACCTCCAAGATGCACTTTTATGTCACCTGGGACACCTTTGTGTTCCTTAAACCAAGCGTGCCAAGATGATATGGGAAGCACACTACAATCGAGTTGCTGGGAATTTCAGGGTCAATAAAACAGTAGCAATACTGCAAAAGTATTTCTATTGGCTGAACCTTCGAAAGGATGTCGAGAAGCACATAAGATCCTGCACTGCTTATGCCATTTCCAAACCGACGATCAAGAAGCAAAGCCTATATACTCCGCTACCTACCCCTAGTCGAACTTGGGAATCCATCTCCATGGATTACATGTTAGGCATGTCTTCTACTAAGCAAGGAAATGGCTGTGTTTTTGTGGTCGTCGACAGATTCTCGAAGATGGCCATTATGGCGGCCTGCAAGAAGAATATCACAGCAGAAGCCACTGCTAAAATCTTCTTTGAATCAGTGTGGGTGCACTTTCGGATCCCACAGTCTATCATATCAAATCTATATAGCAGGTTCCTCAGCACATTTTGGTCCATCGTCTGGTCAATGTTGGACAACATGCTCACCAAGTCCACAGCTTTCCATCCCCAAACAGATGGACAGACAGAGGTTGTCAACAGAATGATTATACACATTTTGCGCATGTATAATTCAAATCATCCATGCACATGGGACAAGAGCCTCCCATAGGTACAACATATTTATAACCAGGCTCTCCACATTTCGATCGGCCATAGCCCCTTTCAGGTGGGTTTGGGATTCCAGCCATTATGTCCCATTGACATAGCGATGCCATTTGTAGCTACTCAGGCCGATTCAGCTCATGTCCAGCCTCAAGTTGACAAAGAAAATAGCTTCATCGAGTGCATTCAACACATCTTTCAACAGGTTCATGATATATTTGACAGAGCCAATTCCAAGTACAAGAAATTCCATGATCAACACCAGGTGCCACACAACTTCCATGTGAGTGACAAAGTATGGCTACATTTGCAGAATGAGCGCCTCACTGGACCCCACCACAAGCTTCGCCCACTCTGATATGGGTTGTAAACCATCACCAAGGTTGTAGGGAACAATTCCTTCGAGCTCAGTATTCCACCATTCCTTGGTCTGCACCCAGTCTTCAACGTGGATCGCCTTCGTCCTTACTTCCCACCTCTACTAGACACCTCTGACATTGCAGAACAACTCACACCAACAGAGTTAAACCCAGACTACATGGAATAGGCCACCACAGATTGTATAATGGACATGCAAATCAATAACACTCGCCAACAGAAGATCCAACTACATCGGGTTGTCAAAGCTGGCCAACTCCTGCACCAAGGAAAGTGGTTCACCAGGGACCAAGTTCAGCAGAAATTTCCTCATCTCATGGAGGTAATTAACGCAATGGGGGCCATTTCTTCCTAAGGGGGGAGGAATTATCCAACTGTATATTGGTTTTCACCCTCCTATTCCACTTGGGGCCCCACCATTGTCTCTTTCATTTTTTCAGTTTTGGCACAACTTACTATTTTTAGCAGTTTTTCGGGTCCTGAACTTCTAGAGCTGTTTTGAGGCCCTAAATGACTTTTTTTTGGGAAAATAGGGAGAAACATGGATCCATGGATTGATTTTTCTCACTATAAATTTGTAGTCCTCGGATAGATCTTTCTAACGAGGTATGGTACACGTCAAACGGAGATCGTATGCCAAAGTTATGTCCTTGGGAAGTTGAAACACCAATTTACCCAAACGGGGCCCATAGTTTTGGCGCTTCATCTCGTAGGGTTAGGGTTTTGGCTGTTTAGGATTTCCCATTATTTCTAAATATTAAATAGGCCCTCGAGCCTCATTGTAACTCAGTTCATAGGCCTATAGCTGCCACATCTCTTCTCATAGATAGCTACCAGCACCCTAGCTAATTTTATTTCCATTCTGTCTATAAGAAAATTCCAGTTCTTTTATATTAATGAAATGAACTGTTATTTCTGCTGCATCTCTGTATTTATGGTTATATGTTTATTTTGTTGTATTCTTGCATAAATTCGGATCATGGGGAGGCCTATCTTCCACCCCTATTATTTTCTCACGGTGTAGGGATGAAAAATCCGAAAACAAGGATGATAGTGATTTGATGAACATAGGGTTGATGGCATATGAGATGTGAGGTTGGAGGTTCTGGTGAAGTTCTCCTTGGCTATGCTACCTATACCTGGAAGCACACTACATATTTCTACAAGAAAAATGGAAAAATTCATGATAAAGACTGAATGGAAAAGATGACTTGAATTTGTAAATAAAATCTACTCTAATCTACAAACAAAGATCTACCACATCATATTGAACATAGTCATGGAATCACATCAACTAATCTCATCCATTTCAATAAATCATAAAATAAGAAGTAGTTTTGGTCTATAGGGAAGGTCTAACCTCCTCAAGCTCTATTGACATATGTGAGAGGGGAAGTCTTGACTCGCAGCTTTGTGGAGTTAACACCTATTCTACCATGCATGTAAGAAAACTAAATCTACAGCAAAATATAAATGGAAGAAAACTAAAATAGTAAATTAAAATACAAAAAAACTAGCTATTTATTCATAAGAAAGACTAGCTAAATGACATGAAAGTAAAGAATGATCACACAAGAGAGAATGAGGCACATGGATTGGGCCCTAACCGACAAACCTAGCTCTTTGAAACTAGATCAGTAAGGCAAATTCATAATACTCATTTCATTTCAAAGGATATTAAATCAATATAAAATTCTTGAAAAACTGATTACAAGAGCCAAGAGCCTAATGGATTTCCCAAAAGTTTGAATCCTAATGAGCTCTTTCTTAGATCTGTTTAACGTAAAGGGTAGCTACCAACAGCTCCCTTGAAAATAGGTGATGATTCCACATGACTCCAAGTGAAGTATCGCTTGACTACACATGATCTTGAGTTTTCTTGGTTTCCATTGATTTGAATTTGTTGGAGGGAATCGCGAGGATCCCTTGGCTGCCTTTGGGAGTTAAGGAGGGTGGAAAACCCCCTAGAACCTCTCCTTGTTGTCTGCTCCGAGTCTTTAAGAAAAAATCTCCACAAAAATTCCATATCTTCATGATTTTCCTGCATTTAATCTTATGTTAGGTTCTAGAAGTATGTTTAGCCTCAATCACCACCTACACTATCATCATAATACCATAATATAATTAAAATGCAAGAAAAGGGACCTAATAAGGAAAAAATGTGAGCCTTAAACCCTCCAAATGTACCTAATGATGGAGCTCATAACTAACCATATCCATTTCATTCTTAGCAATAAGTATTTGACTCTTATTACTACAACTATATTCTAGCAACTAGCATTTCCTACATATGTAAGATATTACATTTTCTTAACGATAACTTTCTTAATTATATAAAGCTAGGAACATACACATTATTTTCATTTTTAAATACTCAATAACCTCCTACTACCTTATACTCTTTAAAAAAAATTACATCTTCCTATATAAATCCTTCTTTTAACTATAAATAATTCTTGCATATAATATAAGAATATAAATTTCTACCCTTCATATTCATTTTATGCATATTACTAGTTGTAGAATTCATGACATGTACCCTTTTTCTAAATATTTCAATAAATTTATTTTATTTTCATTTACTGTAACACAACTACTAGATCCTTGCAATGTAAATGGCATGTATATTTTAAACATAGGTTGGCGAGTAGATGATTCTTTTATGGTTTGTGTGGTTGTGTACATGAGTGTTTGTCTTTTGGAGTTGGTATCCCAATGCACACACATTGCTAATTGTATATGTGTTTTAATGGTAGAAGGACTTGAAATAAAATTATGATAACACATTCATGTTAATAAAATAATATAATGGTTACATAGTGATAAAATGTAAATAGTTTGGGTGGGTTGAGACTCCATGGGTGATATAATGGGACTCGTATGATTTTATAATCATTAAAAAAGAGAACATGCATACAACCAATCTTCATTAAGTGTCGTCAAAGAGTGTTAAGTGTAAATAAAAGCATGTGTATAGAGACACGAATATTGCCACTATGAGGATTCATTCATTCTACATTATTTCATTTAGTAAACGAAGAATGGAAAGAGCTATGGACAGGAGTCTGGAAGGGTACCTGAAAGACCCATGAGAGAAGCGAACCTCTTGGAAGAAACAAGGCTCAATAAATTTCCTTTCCAACCAACTAAGGTGCCTTGGAAGTTGGGGGCATAACACAAGGGACCACAAGTATGGGTGTGAATCACTTAGGTGGAGGTTAAAAGGGACTATGATCTTGCTAGTTAGATGATTTTCTCTTTGGTACCATAAATGTATGAGCACCTAGAAGGGTACCTACAAGCCCCATGAGGGCAGTAGAGCTCCTAGAGTCATAGGAATCTAGAACACCCATGACTAATTGATATACAACTTGATGGTTGATGTGAGCCTGCAAGTTAGAGTCTACCAAATTTTGAATCTTGGTTACTTGATGGTTACTATGCATGTACTAGAATTTACGTGAGCTAATGCCCATGGATTTAAAACCCCAACTTGGGGTTGAATCACTATTAAGATAAAATGAAGGGTATGATCTATGGGTCAATGAAATATTGAAGGTCTACAAAAAATTGGGAACAAATTAGAAGATAAGTATTCATCTTCGTTATTTATTTTTGCTGCAATGTTTTAGTGAAATGTGTCTAAATGTTAATTTAAAGAATTCAATTATGCCAGGAATTATCGAAATATATTTTCATTGTAGTATACATAAGGAGGATAATATTGGCTACAAAGGGAATTACCCAAGGGATTAATATGATGTAATAATGTAATAATGATAAATAAATGGGAAATAGTTAATAAAGCAAGTTGTTAACCCATTTTATGCAGAAGACCACAAGTAGCTAGAGAATAAAGTGATAATCCCATTGTATTAGATGTATGGTATTGAGATACGCATGGTATTTAACCATGTTATTGTATGTATGAAGCCTATACAGAGGCTAGACACTCTCCATTCAGATATGTTAAGGATTATTGCATTGACCAGAATATGGATTGTGGAGAGGTCTCCTTCCTTAAGGAGTAGTTATATGGTGTTACCCTACCTCAAGGGTTTGATATTAATAAAGAAGCATTTATATTTTATACTCTTGGAGTGATATTGATAATTATTCGACATATTTTTTATTTTATTATATTTTCATGTCATATCTATTACAATTCTCAATAATTATGAAGATCGTTGCAAGAATATAAAATAGAAATACTTCTTTCTTAATATCAAACCTTTGAGGTAGGGTAAGACCATATAACTACTACTTAAGAAAGGAGACCACTCCACAAGCCATATTCTTGTCAATACAATAATCCTTGACATGTCTCAATGCAAAGTCTCTAGCCTCTATATAGACTTCATACATACAATACCATGGGTAATTATCATGGGTCTCTAAATACCGCACATAAAATACAATGGGCTTATCACTTTATTCTCTAGCGACTTGTGGTCCCTTGCATAATGTGGGTTAAACACTTTATTTATTAACTATGGCCCATTTATTTATCATTATTACATTATGACCTCATAGTATGCCCTTGGGTACTTCCCTTTGTACCCCATATTATCCTCCTTAGGTATATTACATTACATCCCCCTTAAACATGTTTCGTCCCTGAAACATGGGACAAACATAAATAATAAGATCTACTCAAAATATTAGTCGACTGCTACCATGCACGTGCATAAAGAAATCCAAGACGAAGTTGAACACTCGATCTAGCTGATGCCTAGCTCGCTTGAGATGGAAGTTGGTTTTGGGGGTTCCTCTATGTTAATGTGTTGTGGGTGGATAATTGCACCTTTGTATGTGTCTTCTAGGGGTTTTTGTCCTTGTTTCTAATTTTTTTCCACCTTTCTAGTTTTTTTATTACTGGGTGATGCAGGTAGTGATATGATGAAGCTTTAACTGATGGAAAATATTTCATTAATTCCTCCATTATTGATGCCTTAGTGGTATCTGGTTATTTTTCGGGTACCTATATTGATGTCTGTGTTTGGTTTTCTACCATCAAAGGTTAATCATTTGATGTGTCATTGTTGTTTTGTTATTATGCCTCCACATTATCTTCCTAGTTACTAATGGAAATATGCTATAATGTAATTTTCTTCTTTTTATATGAAAGCTTCAAGAATTTATTTTGTACATTAATATTAATAGTACCAACTGAATCAATCCAAGGATAACCCAAAATAATATATTCCTAATCGATGGTCACCCTCAAGGCCTTAAATATTTTCATGTGTGCCCCATCAACCTATGTGCTTTCAATATGCTATGCTGGAACTTGCAAGCGTGTGGAAATTTTCAGATTAGTTATATTTTTCTTGTAAGTAGGGTGAATAGCCACAATGATATTCTCATTCTGAATATATACATGAACCTGTAATATGGATATATTAGTAGAAAATAACCCTTTATATTTCTTATTGTATTTCTTTTGAATATGAGACTGTTTGTCCAAAATGATTTTTTCAAGTTTTTCTCGAGGAAGTCGTCGCACTAAATTGTGAAGTGAGAACCACCATTTATAAGCCACATATTTCATATCATGAATTGTGTAGATTATAAAACAATATGGGGATCTATACTTGTGATATTGTATAAATTATTCAATATTAGTGGCATCACCTTTTCCTATAAAATTCATCTTGCTATAACCCTTAAAATAAAATGATGTTTTGTAAAAATTTACCTACTTTGGGTGACAAATTTAAAATTTCCACAACTTCATCAATATGGATAAGTATCATTATTATATTCTATTTTTGGAAATGGATTTCACATTATTCATCGTCACATGTGATTGAAATCACAATTTCGGCACTCTGGTTACTGAGATTCGCATTGTAATCGTCCCGTCATCACAAAAATTTCTGAAAAAAAACATTGATTTTAAATCAATGATATATCCCTCATTTATACTCTAGTTCAACCGAATTTTTTTTCAAATTGGGTAATTTTTAAACAGGAGATAATATATACAATAATATTTCTCAAAGGATTCATAAAATCTGAAAATTTTGACAGGAGAGCCACCATTCGTGAATTATCGCGAGAAATATTTCTACAACACAAGTAATTTTAATTCAGTGATATCTCACTCGTCGGACTATGATGCAGGTGATTTTTTTTTTTAATTTGGTATTATTTTTCAAGGAATTCAAATATTCTAGTAGTTTTTGTAAAATTCCTACCAAAATTTTCACATATTATCTACAAACTCGCAGCCAAAAAATATCCTGCAAAAAATGAAAAAATAATTCTTCTGGCTTTGCCCAAGAAAGTGCTATGATACCACTTGGAATAGATGTGAACTAAAAATATAATAAAAATAAAAATATACCAAATAATTATCAATGTCACTCCAATAATATAAAATATAAATTCTTCTTTATTAATTTTACATCTTTGATGTAGGGTAACACCATTCAACTACTCCTTAAGGAAGTTGACCACTCCACATGTTATATTCTTATCAATACAATGATATTAACATGTCCCAATGGAGATTCTGTAGCCTCCATATATGCTTGATATATATAATACCATTGGTAATTACCATGGGTCTTGTTATCACTCTAGTAATTTCTTAAGTTGTGGGATTTCAGTTTTTAGTCTAAGAAAACTAGTGCTAACCACAAACCTACTTCAAATCCTAGTATCTAGCCTTCCTAGAATTCAAAGACGGCTCTATATTTAATATGTATCTTTGTTTTTTATTTAAAATACCAGGCTAGTTATGATAGAACAATTGGTTTTGTTTTTAAAAGGTTTTGGTGGGAAAAAATCGCTTGGAGGTAAACTATAGAGAAATCTACTTGTCCATTGGGCTATGGAGTCTAAATCTAGCTAGCAGCACTAGAAGTTAAGGCAAAAAAGGGAAAAATGTATTCAGGGAAAGTTAGATAACCCTCAGGGATTTGGGAAAGTGTTTTTTTTGGTGAAATTTTATGATCAAGATAAAGGGCTTATGAAGGATCCTTTGATCCAAAATATGGAAGAAGGAGGCGGGGGTCAAACGGGGGTAGGAGCAATTAAGAATTCCTAACATCAAAAATCAGTAGAAAATATTAAAAATGGTAACTAGTTAAAAACAGGGAGCATAAGACTAACCTGTAGTAATATTCCTAGTTACTCCTTAAGATAGAACAAACATATCATGCAATTCATGAAACTCAGGAAAGAAAACCATGAAAAGAAGAAAATACTTCACTCAACATCTTATCACAGGGATCCTGAATTATGATGCCAGTTTAGCTTTGTCCAGTCTGCTACCTCAAAATCAACACATAATATCCTCCAATGTTTCAGCAAAAAATTCTATAGTAAAGTCTAGCAATTTTATTCCACACTCAATACTTCAAATCTAGAAGTATTTATACAAAATGTAATTACAAATATCCTAGGAGACATCTAGTAATATCTTTAGGAAATAGAAAATATATTTACAAAATAAGAGGGACAACTGCTTAACAAACTAGCAAGTTGTCCTCTTATCCAAAATAAATAGAACTACTTTATCTAATCAAGGAACTTTTGAGTGATTTGTTGTCGTAATTTGCTGGCTGCTAGAAAATATCTTCATTTGAGTTGCCTTAGCTGATAGTCTTTCATATGATACTCTTTAATGTTTCTCTTTAACTCTGATACACTTTTGATTGATATTTCCACTGTTCTACTACTATAAAAATATTTCTTTCTGCAGTAAAAAATCAACAAACTCTCCTTTTGATTCATTTTTTCTTCTTGACTGTTTTCAAGGTAATTTCTTCACTATTTTACCTCTCATTTTCACATTAAATCTATAAATTCTTGCCACTATTCTTCACTGGGAATTTCGACATTCTTAATCTTTCTAAAATTCTCATATCCCTCTGTGTATTTATAAAATTTGGGTTTGAACACAAAAAGATGTTTGATTTGATGTTGTAGAAAGAACAAATCTTCAAATTGTTGAAGGAGGACTTTACCTGTAGAAGTGCCTTGTGGCAATGGTTTGCTGACTTGCTCCTTGGAAAATTCTCTCACTTTATTATCATAATATTTTTGGAGCATTAGTTTTTCATTAAAGACATGATTGTCTGGCAAGCCCTTTTGTCTTAAGTTTGTATATTTCACCATAAACTTTGTTATGGAAATGTTCATTGATTCACACTTTTCTTCTAGGTAATTCATTAAATTCTTCTTTGTTACCACTTTCTTAATCTGTAAAATGGTCTCTGTTCTATCCAATACTTGTAATTATTCCAATTTTTCTCGGTTCTTGCTGTTCAGGAGTGTGATGAGTTTTAAAGCTTGAGCTGGCTTATCAGTGAATTCATCCTTGGTCTTCTGAATATCTACCTGAGCTGCTAACAATAAGTATCTTTGTTCATATATAATCTGAATTGAAGGCCATTGAGTGTGAATGCCCTCAATTCTGTTTGTCCATAGATAATTCTTGACCAATGAAATTTGTTTAGTGAATTTTAGCACTTTTTTTAAGCCCTTGATTTTCTCTCCAAGTCTAATTTCCTTCTTCTCATGGGTTTTAGCATTTATTTGAGCTAACTTATTTTTGGCTTCAATATTTTCAATCATTTTCTTTAGGCTATTGATTTCATTAGTTTTCAAGGACATTTCTTCCATAGCCTTAACGATTTGACCTGCTCCATCTGTTTGTTGGACCTATGTTGTAGAAGAATATGTGTTTGAAGTAGTAGTTGAAATCACTGGCACTAAAATTTCCAGTGGTCCCTTTGGTGCTAGATTTTCTCCTAATGTGGAAGCCACTGCTGTGGTAATCACTCGTATAACTAAAGGATAATAGGAGTGTTAGTCTCTTTCACAGTTTATTTCTCCTGTACAAGCTGGTCCATTTGAGATTCCATTTCTTTGATTTGAGTAGTTAGTTTGAGGATGAGCTTCATCATCTCTTCTTTTTCACTTTTCTCTTGAAGGATTTCTTTAGTCTGTGGATGCTCACTTTGAGGAAGCTTAAGTTGTTTCCTCAAAGCTGCAATATTACCATTCTTTTCTTAATCAACAATTCTGCTGCCTGCACATTTGAGGGATCATATCCCACCTATAAAATCAAATCCTCTAAGGCTTTAATCCTTAGGTCCTTTACATACAAATATCCTTTGTCTAGCTTCATTTGATCCTACATGTTAAGAATAGTATTCTGCAACTTGGTAGCACTCATTGCCTTTGTCACCACAGTTAAATACAACATTTCAGAGCTATGTCTGTGGAATTCAATTTGGTCTAGCTCATGCACATTTTCAGTGTCTACTTCAAACTCAACCTTTTTATAATCTGCCACTATCTTTGGTGTTGAAGTAGGTGGTCGCAGAAATGACATAATCATTTTTTTTATAGAATAGTCAAAGGTTGTCAATAGCCTATTTTGATTCCCTGGTTGTTTCTTGAGGAATTGAGAATATATATCTGATTTAGTTTCCTCATTCTTTTGCTTTATCTGCTTAAATTTTTCTTTTATATCTAAATCCTTTTCCTAAACTGTCTATGAGGAAGAGGCCTCCATATTTTTTTTCTCCGTCATCTGAGTATCATATTCACCTGTTGTTTGATCTTTTTCAATCTCTGCAAGAGTTTCATTGATTATCACTTTACCTTCATCATTATTTACCTCTGGCTCTTTTATATCCTCAACATCAATTACCTTTTATTTTCCTATGGAACTGAAATTAAGCCTTTTGTTGTAAATCAGTTTGAATTTTGTTTCTGTATTTGTTTCATCTGTGTAGGTCCCTTCTTCTCTGCTTCTTTTGGCTGAAGTTTCTAGTGTCTTTACAACTTCAAAGGCTTTTGTTGTAAATATTTTTCCTGTCGTCTCTGTATTAATTATTGTATCTATCAGTGTGTTCTCCACCCATTCTTCTTTATTGGAAAATTTTTCAATCTCTGCCTTGGGCTCATGTATGAAGGGTGTAAGTTTAAATTTTACCCTTAAATTGCTTAGGATCCCTTGAGGATCATAGTTACATGGAAAAATTTGTTGAAATTTGAATTCTACCAATCTCTTTGAGATCTCTTTTTCTGCCTCTCTATTATTTATGATAAAAGGACCAATCTGATTCTTCAACTTGAATTGAGTCTTTTTCCTTGCAGCTAAGAAGTTGATAGAGTCATAATTAAGAATCTATCTTAAATATTCCAATGAAAAAATTATGATGCTCATGTATTCTGGAAACTTATAATGTAATAAGTTGGATCCAAAAATTCTTATCTCTATATGTTTTTCATAAAGAAACAAGTCTCCCATTTTAGTCTATTCTGATAGTTGTAAGATCCTCTTCATTTTTTCATTGACCCTCAACTAATCTTCTTTGTACAAAATGTTCGTTGCTGGATGGAGGAAAATGTCTGAAAAATCTGTATAAGTGAATTCATTATTTTCTTTCCTTAGCAAGGAATTCCAGAAGACAATAGATAAAGGTTTACCCTCCAAGTCCATATTTTGCAATGCAATTGGAAAATATTCAGCTTGGAAGAATAAAAACAAATGAAACAAATAGGAAAAGTATCTGAAAGCCCCTTCAGTGGGTAGTTTGGTAAGTTGATGATGAATACTGTCTACTATGAAACTGGCATAATAAAAAATGACTGTTGGAGGTTGGCCTAGAGATAAGGTGGATTGGAATCCAAGAATGGATTCATCAGTGAATCCATCTGTAAAGTATCCTAGTATAAAAGATAGCATTGAAATAATATGACTTGACCCTTCAGGAAATTCGGCAGTGGAATAAGGAGGGTTCAAATTATGAATGTCAACATGGGAAGGCGAAAATTCTTGAAATATCATAAACTTCTTTGGGTAATCCAAGCTTAAGTACAAATTGTTTAAAAATTCAATAGATAGGGGGACTAATTGAGGATCAGACTGTAATTACAGCCTTTGATTTATGGACTCTGCTATAAAAGTAAAAATGATTTCTCTGTCTGCATTAACAATGGCCCTTTGGTCTGTTTCATAATGATTTTGACACAGTCTAACAAGGTCTTGTCCAGGGTGGGTCAATGGAACTACATATTGGGGCAAATGAGTCTCCCAAATAGGCATTTCATCTTTTTCCAAGTACTTATCATAGCGCCAATTATGTATTTTTAAAAGGTTGAATTCTACCACAGGGTCAACAATATTGTAGTCCATATCAGTTAATGGAAGGGTTTCTTCAGCAGCTAAGGGTGACTGGAGTGGATTTACTGATACAATGGATTTAGCAGTGAGAGCTGGAGTAGCTTTAACATCTTTAGGAGTTGCAGATTTAGGAGGTTTGGATCCTCTAGGCTTGGTTGGTTTAGAACCTCCAGGTTTAGCTGTGATCTGATTTTTGGTCATTTTGGATAACTACTGCAAGCTTAAATTATTTGCAGGAGTTAATTTTCTTTATCAGAGGATATAAACTGGCATAAGACAGAAAACGAGGGTTTCCTGAATAGATTGGCTGCAAAAGGGGGGTTTTAGGATATATGAAAGATTTAAACCATTTTCTGTATGTGAAATTGATCTTCAGAGATCACAAATTGAGGAAATTGGCTTAAAAATTGGTTTTTTCGGATTCGAAACATTCTGGAAAAAATTGGCTAGGTTTTGGCCTCTTTTTTGGTGTTTTTGGGAAATTTCTTCAGGTAAAACCCTTAATTAAAAAACTCATTCAATAATTCTTGGTCTAAACTTTGAAATTGTAGGTTTTGATTGTCGAGAAATACCTTTAAACGCGGGTATTTGGTTGCTTGAAAGGTTTTTTAGAAGATATCGGTTTAATCTGAGGAGTGGTCTAGATTACTGGTGCAGTTGAATGGCTTTAAAGGTCTTCAAGGGGGAATCTGTGGTCAATTTTGACTTTTTTCGAGGTATAAGTCAATAATTTTGATCAAAAGGGTTTTTTCTCAGTCGAGCAGAAGATTTTTACAGTTTGAAATGCACAAATAAACATCAAAATGATATATCAAAGTTTTTTAAACTTTGATTTTTAATTATCGTAGATGTATTAATGCAGGTCTTATCAAATGGCAGGAGCGGTTTGGATTTTCAAATGCGAAACCTGCAGCAGTTTTCGCATTCGATTATGGTGGTAAGATATTTTAACACAAAAAAATGTGCTCCAACGCAATATTGACACGTCGCTAGGGGCAGAAGGGGTAAAACCACCCATTTCGCGCTCGATTGGTGTTGGAAAGGGCATTTGAATTTTCTACGTGATATTGATTAAGAGCCATTGGATCTGGAGTATTGGAGCGAAGGGTCATGATTTCATTGAAATATGTGGGCAAAAAAGATGGTGGGACTGAGCTTTACATGGGTGGTGGCGGTTAATCAAAGGTTTCATATATGTAAATTTGGGGTTATAAATATGGTAAAAAAGGGTTAAATGACGGTGTTTTCATATATAAAAAAATTTTATATATAAGGGAAGGTGCATGAGGC
The DNA here is from genome assembly GCA_034641835.2 of Pinus albicaulis. Classification (NCBI taxonomy): domain Eukaryota; kingdom Viridiplantae; phylum Streptophyta; class Pinopsida; order Pinales; family Pinaceae; genus Pinus; species Pinus albicaulis. The sequence goes on from CM076581.1 coordinate 284,635,304, forward strand.
AGGGTTAGGTTTCGTAAGTGTATTACAAATGATTGGGGGGGGGGGGGTTAAACCTTTATAAAATATTTAATCTGTTGTAATACCTTAGGATAAAAAATGATGAGCGGTGCAATGTTTTTGCGTTTTCCAAACACATAAAATATGCGTGGAAAGCCATATTTTCATTATTTATTTTATTTATATAGTTGTTAGACTTTTTTGAATGGTCTAATAACTATAGGCGGCGGAGTATTTAATTAAATTTAGTTTTAGACCAAAGGGGGGTATTATTTGGGTTTTTAATTTAGCATGTGCATATTAACTTTGGTCTAAAAACTTTATAATAGTGGGTTTTAGGGGTTTTTTTAGATAAAGGGAATTATATAGATAGGATAAGGTATTTTTAGGGAATTAATAAAGTAAGTTAGAAGTTAATATGACAAGGGGAGATGGAATACACAAAAATACACTAAATGACCAAGTAGATTGAATAAATAAAAGTATAGCATATTATTTCATCATTTCACCAATTTACTTAGGATAGAGTGTTTTTTGAAGGTTTTTGTATTTTTTATGAATGAAGGAAGTTAATTAAATGGGATTTTAAGCTTCATTAAGTAAGAAGGATTCTTTACTTATGAAGATGACTTAAATGTATGAATGAGGGAGAAATAATGGTAAAGGGGATTTTATCATAAGAATTCAACATTTTCCACTATCTAGTCATTGAGCCTTGGGTCCAGTCCCAACAGAAGTTAGAGAAATGCTCTGAGCTTCTTTGACTGGAAGTATAGAATATTGAATACCTACAGGGGGACGGAAATTAGTGATTTTTTCCCGGTGATGAATATTACATTATTTTTCCCACTTCTTTCTACCTACCCAACATTAATCTAACATTTTTTCTTCCTTTTAGAAGTTTCATTTAAGCTTGATACCTTGAAACATTTTATTCTTTTTAAAGAATAAAACTATCTAATTCTACCTTATTTCATTTGAGGCCTCAAATTAAACTGATGAGCTCCTCATTATTCTCTTCCTATCTACTGATTTGTCAGGATTAAACTGTCTGACAAAACTTTATTCACTATCTAATACATGGAAATTGAAAACATGACAAGTCAGGTTTAGAAAGTTTCACTCATCATGGATTATGGAATTTATTGACACTCTACGATAATCATTTGAAAAAATCAAAAAGTAGTGGCATTTGGACTTGCACACTTTCATATTTTATTTTCATCTTTTTCTTTTGGGGTCTACATATTTTTTAAGTCATTTGATCTTTCTTTTAGGAATTTTTACCCTCTTTTTTATTTCTAATTTTTTGATTTTTTCAAAATATGGGAAAACAACTTGCAGAAATCAAGGTATGTACATATTTTACAAGACCATCCAAGTCAATTCAAAATTATGAATCCTATATTTATAGGACCCTAATAGTGGCTTCACATGGGGATGGCATTTCCTAGTGAAATGTCAAGAACTCTAAGACTAGTAGACTTCAATTTTGACCATAATGATCGAGTAATTGTATTTTGTTTTCTGCAAAAACTCATATTTATGACATTTTTCTCTTCAAAGCTTAGGGCCTTCTCTCCGGGCTTCAAATTTGGAAAGAAAATATCCAATCCAATATAAAAATTCAATGGATATTTACAATGATGTAAAAAGTAACTGGGACTAAATATTGGTTAACTCAGAAGAATAGTAGTGTTTGAGCATTCTACCATTAACTCGTCCTTCTTAAATATATGTTCCATCCAAATATTTTATGAAGAAAGAATTGTTACCCCTATATCCATAAATTACATAAGGTCCTTTCCATAGAAATTCAAACTTCCCATGCTTACCTTTGTCCTCTCTCCTGGAATCCCACTTTAACACTTGATCTCCAATGTAAAAGTCATCTTTTTTAATTCTTTTATCAAAAAATTTCTTGATTTTATCATGGATGATTTGGGATTTCTCATAGACTTCTTCCCTTGTTTGTCGTAGATGAATAGTTTGATTTATCCTCTTTTGTATATCATTAATTTCTACTTTTGATTCTTGAATGATCTTCATTACTAGAGCACCTAAGGATGATGGAAAAATTTCATCCATTCCATAAAAAATTTGATAAGGGCAAGTTGCAATTGACTTTTTGGTAGTAAGTCTATCTGCCCATAAGGCATAGACTAACATTTTATTCCAAGTCTTTTTTTATCTTCAAGTAATTTTTTAATGATATTTACAAGACTTTTATTTGAATATTCAGCTAGGCCATTACCCTGAGGGTAATAACCAGTAGAGTGGCCTAGGTTAATATGGTACTTGTGACAGAAGGCAATCATTTTCTTAGATTCAAATGCTGCTACATTATCAGTAATTATTTTCTGAGGGCATCCAAATCTAGATAAAATGTTATTTTCTATGAAAGAGATAATGACTATGTCAGTGGCTTGTCTGGTAGGAATGGCTTCAATCCAGTTAGTAAAGTAATTTGTGGCAGTCAAAATCCACTCATGTTGGCCAAAGGATGGGGGGTGAATTTCTCCAATGAAGTCTAAACCCCATTGTTGAAATGGCATCTCAGTTGAAATTGGTTTTAAGGGTAAAGGTAAAAATTTCTTTTTTCCTTCAAAAATTTGACATTTGTGACATGAAGTAACAAATTTTTTAACATCAGCAACTAAGGTAGGCCAGTAAAAAATAGCTCTAAGGATCTTATCTACAATAATTTTCCAATATAAATGCCCTCCACAGTCACCTGCATGAAATTCTACAAGAATTTTGTCAGCTTCTGCTTTCAGTAAACAATTTAGTAATATCCCACTATGTTCTTTCCAAAAAAGCACATTATCTAAAATACAAATTCTCATTGCTTTAAGTTTAAGAAACCTGGCTTTTTTCCTTGATAATCTAGGAGGAGCTTGTAAGTTTGTAAGTAGAAAGATGATATCTGAGTACCAAGGTGAATCTAGAAAGGCTTCACTGATCATTGGAGTCGTGATCTCTTCCTAGTCATCAATCTTAGCAATAAAATTGATGTCTAATGCCTTGCATTTGGATTCAGCCATCAATCTGGCTAATCCTTGTTCTTTAATGAGTTTTTTTGGTTTAATTTCTATGTCATATTCTAAGATAGTGGTAATCCACTTACCTCTTCTTCCATCAGGGCCATCCTGAGTAAGAATGTCTTTAACTACTGAATTAGGGACATAGGAAATTATGTGGGAATAGAGAATGTAAACTCTGAAATATTTTATAGCTTTAACCAAGGCTAAGGCTTGTTTTTCCATTATGTTATATTTCAAAGGTGCATCTCTAAGAGTCTTACTGAAAAAATCTATAGGTTGTTCAAAACCTTGATCATTCTTCTACAATAAAACTGTAGCAATGGTATGTTATGATGCAAAAGAAAAAATTATAAAGTCTTCCTTGAAATATGGACTGATTAAGGCTGGTGTTTTAGTTAAAGTCTATTTTATGGAATCAAATGACTGTTTGGCTTTAACTTTCCATTTTAAAGTTGAGTCTTTTTTTAGCATATTGTTCAATTCTCTAATGATTTCAGCTAAGTTTGAAATAAATCTTCTCAAAAAGTTAATTTTACCTAAGAAAGCTTATAATTCTTTGATATTTATAGGAGGATGAATGTTCAAAATTTCTTCTATCCTAGCAGGATCAATTCTAATTCCCTCTTTTGAAATTATATGTCCTAGTACCTTACCTTATTCTAGTCCAAAGAGTGTTTTCTTGAGATTTAAAGAGATGCCAAACTTCCTACATTTAATAAATACCTATCTCAAATGATCCAAGTGTTCATTATTTTTTTTGGAAAATACAGTAATGTCATCTAGATAAATTACCAAGAATTCATGAATCTCCTTAGCAAAGGCTACGTCCATAGCTCTATGAAAGGTTGCTCCTGCATTCATTAGATCAAAGGACATTTTCACACACATGAAAGTGCCTCAAGGAGTGGTGAAAGTTTTTTTAGCTTGATCTTCCTTTTGGAATAGGATCGAGTTGTATCCTTAGAAACCATCTAACAAAGAAATTCTAGAGCAACCAACTACCCTTTGTAATATATGATCCATATTTTCTAAAGTGTAATTATCCTTTAAAGACACTTCTTTAAGATTTCTAAAGTCGACACATAACCTAATTTCACCTGTTTTCTTTCTTGTTGGTACTAGGTTTGAAACCCAATAAAAATATTTGATTTGTGTAATTATTTGAGCATCATACATGCGTTTTACTTCTTTTTATATCAAAGGTAATAGAACAGGATTAATTCTCCTCAAATTTTTTTTGAATGGCTTCTGATCATCTTTTATGGGAATTTTTTTTTGAATTATGTTTGTGTCATAAGCTTTAAGATCTTCATAACTCCAAGCAAACACATCCTGATATTCCTTTAAAAGATCAATGTATTGTTCCTTTTCTTGTTGAGGTAAATATGTAGACAGTTTAATCCTTTTTGGTTTTAATTGTGTCCCAATGTTACATTCCTCAATGTCAGACCTAACTGGTTCCATTTTAGGCTTTTTAGGCACATCATTGGAATCAAAAAGGTCTTCCAAAGGAGTTAAACCTTTAAGCAAAAAATTATCTTTCAAATCTAACATGTCAATTTCTTCTTCAATGATTTTCTAAACATCTATATTCTCTAAGTTATCTATATCAAATTGAGTAAATATAGTTGGTTTGTTAAATTTATGTACATCTATGTTATCTATTTCACAATCAAAATCTGAATGTATATTACAGTCTGTATCTTTTTTACAATTTTGAAATTCTTCCTCATTATTCAAAAATGGTAAATATGTTCATCCTGAGAGAAAATCTACCAGTACTTGAAGTTGTCTAGGATAATTGGTCTATGTTTAATCTCAGCAGTATACTTATGAGTTGGTTGGAATGGTAAGTTACAAGTACTAGCAAAAGTTGCTAGACAATGTGCTTGAATGTTTTGTTTTCTGGGTATAGAAGCAAACTTGCATTCCAATAAATCATCTGTTAAATCAATTATAGTACCTCTGTATATGGCTAGTCTAGGGTTATAAACAAAATCATCTCCATTTATTTTCTTTATGATTAATTCTAAATCTTGCATGATTAGTAATCTTTTTCCTCCTAAATTTCTAATGATTTGGAGGTCTAGAATAAGTGCCTCATACTCTGCCATGTTGTTGGTACATTTGAAGTTGAGTCTGAAGGCATGTCCTTCTAAATTATTAGTTTACATATTTGTAATCCATACTCCTGCTCCTGCTCCTGATTTTTTTACAGATCCATCAAAGTCTAACTGCCAACAGGACTCATGAAATATGTTGTCATTGTTTGGTTTTGGCTTTTTGTCAATAATTTCAGTTTGAATTTCATTGTTATCAGAGTTACACAGAATAAAAGAGTCAAGATCATTTGGTGTAGAATAAATGGGGTAATTTATGGATCTCTCAGCACTACTGACCATGAATTTCATTAAAGTTTCCCTATATAGCTTTTTTGGTTTACCAAACACTGATATTGTAGCATATATCATGTCCAATTGTAGAGATCCCTGCAAATTTTCTCCCCATGAGCGAGAAATAAGCATACCATACTTTGGTGGGATGTCAATTATTACAATGTCCATTACCATACTTTTACCAGGGTACTGAACTAGATTCACACACAAGTCTTTAATTTATCCTAAGCACTTAGCTTTGCTAGAGTCAAATGAAAAAAAATCTTTATAAGGCCTAGTTATTTCTAGATTAAGAGTTTCTGTGATAGCTTTGGGCATTAAATTATGGGAAGCTCCTGAATCTAACATAGCATTGTGTAAAATCTAATCATGGATGATAAGAATAATATAGAAAGGAGGGAATAATCCATCTAAATAATTTCCATTCACATTAGGGCCAAAAATCAACTCAGGCTGATCATCATTCAAATTAATTGCATCTTCACCATCATTCATATTCAAAGTTTCAATTATAGTTGATTTGTATAAGTCATTTTTAACCAATTCTGTTAAAGGAATAGGTATTTTTAACTTAGAAATTTCAGACTGAAAATTGAATGAGGATTGAGATTTACTAATTTGAACTAATTCATCTTTAGTAACTGTAATCTAAGTTGGGTTATCTTGATTTTTAATAGCTGTATTTTTATCTTCAATTGTTTGGTATCCTTTGTCTGAGTTTCTTGAGTTTTGCTGCTTTTAATTTTATTTTTAGGGATTGTTTGTGTGGCAGCAAAAATTTTATTAGACTTAGGATTATCAGCAGGTGTTCTGGAATTATCTGTTCTAGGATTTGTTGATTTAGAATCAGCAGAAATATTTTTAGGATCAGAATTTGTTGTTTTTACTGAATCAGAGGCTTTAGGAGTATTATATTTCTGTGCATCTTTGGAATATTGAGCTACTTCATCAGTAATATCTACAATTTTGGGACTTGTTGATTTTTTAGGACTGGAAGGATTGGAATTTTACTTATTTTCCCTTGGGAGAATTTGCAAAACTTTTGTTTTGGGGGCTTCTACATTTTTATTATTTTGATTTTGGGTATTTTTTTTAGTATAAGATTCATTATTTTTCTTGTTTCTAAGGTTATACTGACAGTGAATTTCATTAATAGAAAATTAATAACCTTGTTTGTAGTCAAAGGATTCACTGGAGTTTAATTTGAGTTGTTGAAGCTCAAATAGTTCTAGATCTTCCTGAGTGAGGAAAATGGTGTTGTTTTCATCTATTCCCATTAGATGATTGATTTCATCATCATCTTCATCATTATTTTGGGAACTTTCAGCATAGTTCTCTTAAAATGGGGGCCTAATGTTTTGGTCTAGAGTAGCTTCTTTAGCTTTTCTAGGGTTATTATTTTTTCTAAAATTGGGATTTCTGATCTGAGTTTGATTATCCCATTGAGTTTTTATATCTAAATTATCTAGTATTTCTACCACCCTTTCTGAAGTTTTAGCAATGAAATCTAATTTAACATCTGAGTTTGAACTTTCTTCTTTGATTGTAACTCTTCTTTCATTTCTAATTCTGGCCTTCCTAGCTAAAATGTTAATTTCTACACTAACACCATCTATTTGCATATGTTCTAAGGTTTGGGCATCTCTTTCCCTTAATTCTTAGGCCATATCTGTATCAAATCCATCAGGGAATTTGAGCAGAACCGAGTAAGGTGTAGGTTTGAGAGATGTAGGAATAGAATTATATACACCATTATACCTAGTGCAATAGTCTTGGACAGACTCAGCAGGAGATGTTTTCAAAGCATCAAACTCAAAAAAAATTTGAAGGGGGTTCTTTTTTCTTTCCCATTTATTTAAAAATATTCTATGAAATGCAGCTAAATCAACTATACTACCAACAGCTAAATTTCTGAACCATTTTTTAACTTCTGTCAAATTTTGGTCAAATAACCTGATCTAGACATCTGACTCATCAATCTCATAAATTTCATAGTAATCTATCATTTTTGTTACATTTTGTTGAGAAGTATATTGTGAAATGCCATCAAATTGTGGTACATTTTTTTGGTAACCTTGAGGCATATCATGGAGGTTTTGGGGTAAAACCAGGGGAGCAAACCTAGCAGCCATGGCTTGAAGCTTTGCTGAACTAGGAGGTATAACAGTAATGATAGGGGCAGTGCTGGATATGGCAGCTGATGAATTAACAAATGTAGTTGAAGAGTTGGGAAATGAATATGGTATTTAAATAGAATTGCTAGGAAATAAAGATGTGGTGCTTATAAAATCTGAATGCAAAGTAGTGGATGCAATGGATTGAGTGGATGAAGGATATAATATCCTAGGCTGCAAAGGAAACTTAGGAATGAAATGGTCTATAGATGAACTTGCAAAAGTATCTATAAATTAAGTAACAACATATAAATATGAATCTACTATTGGTATTATTGTTGTGTGCAATTGAGAAACTGGAGGTTTTATGTAAGACAACAAATGAGCTAATTCAATAGCTTCATTAGTATCTTTAATCAATGAAACATTAATATTTTCAACTGTATTTTGATATTCAGATTTATTTGACTTTGTTTTACTGAAATATTTTTTTGTTTTAAATTCAAAAATGAAAGGAAAACAGGATCTATAACAGTATTTTTCAAATCATTTTCATATTTAGTTTTAAAAAATGAATATTCAAACTTTAGATCAAAATCAATATCATTTAAACTCACTAACACTTTGGGTAAATAATTGGCTTTTCTTAATGGTACTTGAGTTTCTAAATTGACAATTTGTTTTTTCTTTTTTTCCAATCTGTTCTAGGTTACCTACTATAACTGCAAGCTTAGGATCCGAGTTAGACCTGGTATAGTAGGTTTTCCTAGAAACCAGAATGACTATTTTGAATACCCACAACCTATTAAAATAATCTTAAAGTAAAAATATAATTGAAAGATCTTCCTTTAAGACTAAATTTAAGAATGGAGATTGGTTAGTTCCCCAGTATGGTCGCCAGTATGTTATCACTCTATTAATTTCTTAAGTTGTCGGATTTGAGTTTTTAGTCTAAGAAAGCTGGAGGTAACCACAAAACCTACTTCAAATCCTAGGATCTAGCCTTCCTAGAATTCAGAGAGGGCTCTCTCTTTAAGGTTTATCTTTGTTTTTTATTTAAAATATTAGGCTATTTATGATAGAATAATTGGTTTTGTTTTTAAAAGGTTTTGGTGAGAAAAATTCACTTAGAGGTAAACTAGAGAGAAATCTACTTGTCCATTGGGATATGGAGTCTAAATCTATCTAGTAGCACTAGAAGTCAAGGCTAAAAAGGTACAAATGTATTCAGGGCAAGATAGATAATCCTCAGAGATTTGGGAAAGTGTTTTTTTTGGTGAAATGGTATGATCAGGATAAATGGATTATGAAGGATCATTTGATCTAGAGGAAGGAAGAAGGAGGTAGGGGTGAAATGGGAGTATGAGCAATTAAGAATTCCTAACACCAGAAATCAGCAGAAAACATAAAAATGGTAACTAGTTAAAAACATGGAGTATAAGACTAGCCTGTAGTAATATTCCTAGTTACTCATTAAGATAGAACAAAAATATAATGAAATGCATGAAACTTAGGAAAGAAAACAATGAAAAGAAGAAAATAATTCACTCATTAGCTTATCATAGGGATCCTGAATTATGATGCCAGTTTAGCTTTGTCCAGTTTGCTACTTCGAAATCAACACATAATAGCCTCCAATGTTTCAACAAAAAATTCTTTAGTAAAGTCTAGAAATTTTATTCCATACTCAAAACTTCAAATGTAGAAGTATTTATACAAAATGTAATTACAAATATCCTAGGAGAAATCTAGGAATATCTTTAGGAAATAGAAAATATCTTTACAAAATAAGTTGGACAGCTGCTTAACAAATTAGCAAACTATCCTCTTGTCCAAAATAAATAGAACTACTTTATCTAATCAAGGAGATTTTGAATGATTTGATGTCCTGCTTTGCTGGTTGTTAGAAAATATCTTCATTTGAGTTGCCTTAGTTGATACTCTTTCATCTGATACCCTTTAACGCTGCTCTTTAACTATGATACACTTTTGACTGATATTTCCACTATTATACTGCTGTAAAAATATTTCTTTCTGCAGTAAAAAATCAGCAGACTGTCCTTTCACTTCACTGTTTCTTCTTGACTACTTTCAAGGTAATTTCTTCACTGTTTTACCTCTCATTTTCACATTAAATCCATAAATGCTTGCCACTATTCTTTATTGGGAATTTTTACATTCTTAAGCTTTCTAAAATTCTCATCTACCTCTGTGTATTTAGAAAAATTGGGTTTGAACACAAAAAGATGTTTGATCTCATGTTGTAGAAATAACAAATCTTCAAAGTGTTGAAGGAGGACTTTACCTATAGGAGTGCCTTGTGGAAATGGTTTGCTGACTTTCTCCTTGGAAAATTCTCTGATTTTATTATCATAATATTTCTAGGGCATTATTTTTTCATTGAAGACATGAATGTCTTGCAAGCCCTTTTGTCTTAAGTTTGTATATTTCACCATAAGCTTTGTTATGGCAATGTTCATTGATTCACACTTTTCTTCTAGGTAATTCATTAAATTCTTCTTTATTACCACTTTCTTAATCTGTAAAATGGTCTCTGTTCTATCCAATACATGTAATTCTTCCAATTCTTCTCTGTTCTCGCTGTTCAAGAATGTGATGAGTTTTAAAGCCTGAGCTGACTTATCAGTTAACTCATCCTTGGCCTTCTGAATCTATGCCTGAGCTGCTGAAAATAAGTCTCTTTGTTCATATATAATTTGAATTGAAGGCCATTGAGTGTGAATGGCCTCAATTATGTTTTTCCATAGATGATTCTTGACAAATGAAATTTGTTCAGTGAAAGTTAGCTCTTTTTGTAAGCCCTTGATTTTCTCTCCAAGTCTAATTTCCTTCTTCTCATGGTTTTTAGCATTTATTTGAGCTAACTTATTTGCGGCTTCAATATTTTCAGTACTTTTCCTTAGGCTATTGATTTCATTAGTTTTCAAGTACATTTATTCCATAGCCTTAACAATTTGACTTGCTCCATCTGTTTGCTGGACCTGTGTTGTAAAAGAATCTGTGTTTGAAGTAGTAGTTGAACTCACTCGCACTGTAGTTTCCAGTGGTCCCTTTGGTGCTATATTTTCTCCTAATGTGGAAGCAACTGTTGTGGTAATCACTAGCATAAATAAAGGAATAATAGGCATGTCAATCTCTTTCACAGTTTCTTTCTCTTGGACAAGATGATCCATTTGAGATTCCATTTCTTTTATTTGAGCAGTTAGTTTGAGGATGAGCTTCATCATCTCTTCTTTTTCACTTTTCTCTTGAAGGATTTATTTAGTCTGTGGATGCTCACTTTGAGGAAGCTTAAGTTGTTTCCTCAAAGTTTCATTATCTTCATTCTTTTCCTTAATCAACAACTATTCTACCTACGCATTTGAGGGATCATATCCCACCTGTAAAATCAAATCCTCTAAGGATTTAATCCTTAGGTCCTTTACATACAAATATCCTTTGTCTAGCTTCATTTGATCCTACATGTTAAGAATATTATTCTGCAATTCGGTAGCACTCATTGCCTTTGTCACCAAAGTTGAATACAACATTTCAGAGCTATGTTTGTGGAATTCAATTTGGTCTAGCTCATGCACATTTTTAGTGTCTACTTCAAACTCCACCTTTTTATAATCTGCCACTGTCTTTGGTGTTGAAGTAGTTGGTTGCAGAAATGATATAATCATTTTTTTTGTAGAATAGTCAAAGGTTGTCAGTAGCCTATTTTGATTCCCCGGTTTTTTCTTGAGGAATTGAGAATATATCTCTAATTTAATTTCCTCATTCTTTTGGTTTATCTTCTTATATTTTTCTTTTATATTTAAATCTCTTTCCTAATATTTTTGTGAGGAAGAGGCCTCCATATTTTGTTTCTCCATCATCTGAGAATCATATTTACCTGTTGCTTGATCCTTTTCAATCTCTGCAAGAGTTTCATTGATTATCACTATAGCTTCATCATTGTTTACCTCTGGCTCATTTGTATCCTCAACATCAATTACCTTTTCTTTCCTGATGGAACTGAATTTGAGCCTTTTGTTGTAAATCAGTTTGAATTTTGTTTCTATAGTTGTTTCAGCTATGTATGTCCCTTCTTCTCTTCTTCTTTTGGCTAAAGTTTCTAGTGGCTTTACAACTTCCAAGGCTTATGTTGTAACCATTTTTCCTGTTGTCTCTGTATTAATTACTGCATCTATCAGTGTGTTCTCCACCCATTCTTCTTGATTGGAAAAATTTTCAATCTCTGGCTTGGGCTCATGTATGAAGGGTGTAATTTTACATTTTACCCTTAAATTGCTCAGGATCCCTTGAGGATCATAGTTCCATGGAAAACATTGTTGAAATTTGAATTCTACCAGTCTCTTTGAGATCTCTTTTTCTGCCTCTCTATTATTTATGATAAAAAGACCAATCTGATTCTTCAACTTGAATTGAGTCCTTTTCCTTGCAGCTAAAAAGTTGATAGAGTCAGAATTGAGAATCTATCTTAAATATTCCAATGCAAAAATTCTCATGTTCATGTATTCTGGCAACTTATAAGGTAATAAGTTGGATCCAAAAATTCTTATCTCTGTATGCTTTTCATAAAGAAACCAGACTCTCATTTTAGTCTGTTCTAATAGTTGTAAGATCCTCTTCATTTTTTCATTGACCCTGGGCTGATCTGCTTTGTACAAAATGTTCATTGTTGGATGGAGGAAAAGGTCTAAAAATTTTGTATAAGTGAATTCACTATTTTCTTTCCTTAACAAGGAAGTCCAGAAGACAATAGATAAAGGCTTACCCTCTAAGTCCATCTTTTTCAATGCAATTGGAAAATTATCAGCTTGGAAGAATAAAAACAAGTGAAACAAATAGGAAGAGTATCTGAAAACCCCTTCAGTGGGTAGTTTGGTAAGTTGATGATGAATACTCCCTGATATGAAATTGGCATAATAAAAAATGAGTGTTGGAGGTTGGCCTGGAGATAAGGTGGATAGGAAGCCAAGAATGGATTCATCAGTGAATCCATCTGTAAAGTATCCTAGTATAAAAGATAGCATTGAAATAATATGCCTTGACCCTTCAGGAAATTTCGTAGTGGAATAAGGAGGGTTCAACTTAGGAATGTCAACATGGGAAGGGAAAATTTCTTGAAATATCATAAACTTCTTTGGGTAATCCAATCTTAAGTACAACTAGGTTAAAAATTCAATAAATGGGGGGACTAATTGAGGATCATACTGTAATTGCAACATTTGATTTATGGACTTTGTTGTAATATTAAAAATGATTTCTCTGTCTGCATTAACAATGGCCCTTTGCTCTGGTTCATAATGCTTTTGACACAGTATAACAAGGTCTTCTCTAAGGTGGGTCACTGGAACTACATATTGGGGCAAATGAGTCTCCCGAATAGGCATTTCATCTTTGTCCAAGTACTTATCATAACACCAATTATGCATTTCTAAAAGGTTGAATTCTACCACAGGGTCAACAATATTGTAGTCCATATCAGTTAATGGAAGGGTTTCTTCAGCAGCTACAGGTGGTTGGAGGGGATTTACCGATACAGTGGATTTGGAAGTGAGGGCTAGAGTAGCTTTAACATCTTTACGAGTTACAGATTTAGGAGGTTTGGTTCCTCCAAGATTGGTTGGTTTAGAACCTCCAGGCTTAGCTGTGATCTGCTGTTCGGTCATTTTTGACTAAATACTGCAAGCTTAAATTGTTTGCAGGAGTGAATTTTCTTTATCAGAGGATATAAACTCGGATAAGACAGAAAACGAGGGTTTCCTGAATAGATTCACTACAAAAAGGGATTTTTAGGATATCTGAAAGCTTTAAACCCTTTTTTGTATGTGAAATTGATCTCCATAGGTCACAAATTGAGGAAATTAGATTAAAAAGTGGTTTTTTCATATTCGAAACTTTCTAGAAAAAATTGGCCAGGGTTTGGCCTCTTTTTCGGTGTTTTTGGGAAAAAAATTCAGGTAAAACCCTTAATTAAAAACCTGGTTCAATAATTCTTGGTCTAAACTTTGAAATTGCAGGTTTTGATTGTCGAGAAATACCTTTAAATGCAAGTATTTGGTTACTTGAATGGTTCTTCAGAAGATATTGGTTTAATCTGAGGAGTGGGCCAAATTGCTAGTGCAATTGAATGGCTTTAATGGTCTTCAAGGGGGGATCTGTGGTCAATTTTGACCTTTTCGAGGTATAAGTCGATAATTTTGATCAAAAGGGTTTTTTCTCATTCGAGCAGAAGTTTTTTATAGTTTTAAACTCACAAATAAACATCAAAATGATATATCAAAGGTTTTCAAACTTTGATTTTTAATTATCGTAGATGTATTGAATGCAGGTCTTATCAAATGGTGGGAGCAGTTTGGATTTTCAAATGCGAAACTGGCAACATTTTTCGCATTAGATTATGGTGTTAAGCTGTTTTAACACAAAAGAACATGATCCAATGGAATATTGACATGTCGTTAGGGGCGGAATGGGTAAAACCACCTATTTCATGCTCGATTGGTGTTGGAAAGGGCATTTGACTTTTCTGCGCGATATTGATTAGGAGCCATTAGATCTGGAGTATTGGAGTGAAGGGTCACGATTTGATTGAAAGTTGTGGGCAAAAAATATGGTGGGACCAGGCTTTACATAGGCACTGGGGGTTAATCAAAGGTTTCATATATGTAAAGTCGGGGTTATATATATGGTAAAAAATGGCTAAATGGCGGTGTTTTCATATATAAAAAACCTTTATATATAAGCGAAGGTGCATGAGGCGGGGTTAGGTTTGGTAAGTGTATTAAAATTGGTTTTGGGGGGGGGGGGCGGTTAAACCTTTATAAAAGATTTAATCTATTGTAATACGTTAGGATAAAAAATGATGAGCAGTGTAATGTTTTTGGGTTTTCCAAACACATAAAATATGCGCGGAAAGCCATATTTTCATTATTTATTTTATTTACATAGTTGTTAGACTTGTTTGAAGTGTATAATAACTATAGGATACGGGGTATTTAATTAAATTTAGTTTTAGACCAAAGGGGGTATTATTTGGGTTTTTAATTTAGCATGTGCATATTAACTTTGGTCTAAAAACATTATAATAGTGGGTTATAGGGGCTATTTTAGATAAAGGGAATTATAATGATAGGATAAGGTATTTTTAGGAAATTAATAAAGTAAGTTAGAAGTTAATATGACAAGGGGAGATGGAATACACAAAAATACACTAAATGACGAAGTAGATTGAATAAATAAAAGCATAGCTTATTATTTCATCATTTCACCAATTGACTTAGGATAGAGTGTTTTTTGAGGGTTTTTGTAATTTTTAAGAATGAAGTTAATTAAATGGGATTTTAAGCTTCATTAAGTAAGAAGGATTCTTTACTTATGAATATGACTTAAATGTATGAATGAGGGAGAAATAATGGTAAAGGGGATTTTATCATAAGAATTCAACATTTTCCACTATCCAGTAATTGAGCCTTGGGTTCGGTCCCAACAGAAGTCAGAGAAATTCTCTAAGCCTCTTTCACTGGAAATATAGAATATTGAATACCTATAGGGGGAGGGAAATTAGTGATTTTTTCCCGGTGATGAATATTACATGAGTTTTCCCACTTCTTTCTACCTACCCAACATTACTCTAACATTTTTTCTTCCTTTTAGTAGGTGCATTTAAGCTTGCTACCTTGAAACATTTTATTCTTTTGAAAGCATTAAACTATCTAATTCTACCTTATTTCATCTGAGGGCTCAGATTAAACTGATGAGCTTCTCATTATTCTCTTCCTATCTACTAATTTGTCAGGATTAAACTGTCTGACAAAACTTTATTCACTATCTAAAACATGGAAATTGAAAACATGACAAGTCAAGTTTAGACGTTTAAGTCATCATCGATTATGCCATTTATTGACACTCTGCCATAATCATTTGCAAAAAGTAAAAAGTAGTGGTATTTGGACTTGCACACCTTCATATTTTATTTTAATATTTTTCTTTTGGGGTCTATATATTTTTTAAGTCCTTTGATCTTTCTTTTAGGACTTTTTACCCTCTTTTTTATTTTTGATTTTTTGATTTTTTCAAAATATGGGAAAACAACTTGTAGAAAGCAAGGTATGTACATATTTTATAGGACTATCCAAGTCAATTCAAAATTATGAATCCTATATTTATATGACCCTAAGAGGTCTCTCAATACCGTACATCCAATACAATGGCTTATTACTTTATTCGCTAGGTACTTTTGGTCCCTTGCATAAAGTGGGTTAACAAATTAATTTATTAACTATGGCTCAATTATTTATCATTCTTACATGATTGCATCATATTAATCCCTTGGTTACTTCCCTCTGTATCTGATATCATCCTCCCTAGATATACTACAATAAAAACTAACACTTCATTTCATTAATATCAACGAACTAAAATATGCTTACAGACAGAATGGGAATAAACTAGCTCAGGTGATGGTAGACTATCTATATGAATAGATGTGGTCACTACATGCCTCTAAATCATGTTACAATGAGGCCCGCAGACCTATTTACTATTGAGAAATAATGAAAAACCATAAATATCGAAAAACATAACCCTAGGAGATGAAGCTCCAAAACTATGGGCCTCGTTTGGTTAAATTAGTACATGAACTTCTTGGGGTTGTAAATTTGGCATACGATGTCCATTTGATGTGAAAAACACCTCATTATAAATATTTGTCTGATGAATACAACTTTCGAGTGGAAAACATTAGACAAATCCTAATTTTCTTCCCGGTTTTCCCAAAAAACGTCGTTTAATGCCCCAAAACTGCTCTAAAAGTTAGGACTCGAAAAAAATGACAAAAATAGTAAATTTTGCTACAATTAATGAAACGAAAATAATGAAGAAACAATGGTGGGGCTCCAAGTAGAATATATCGGTTGCCACCAATACCCACCTAGATCATTACCAATGAAAAGAAATTTTTGTTGAAATATAGAAAACTAATGAATAATTATATGATATATTTATATTCTTGTTATGCATATGCACATCTTCACCAATTGTTATTGATTGTTAAAAAAGTATACAAATACCTCCAAAAATTACTATCTTTGATAGGTATATATTGGACATTCGTTAATGAGATAAGGTTTTAATGAAACCTAGAATAAGCTCAGAAATTTATGGTCGGACTAAACATAGTACTTGGTAGATGGTAAAGAAATTTGAAGACATTTCAACAATACATATCTTAGCGGAAGGAGGTGTAGGAGGTAGCTTTAACATGTGTGGTATGGGTTTTTTGGCCCCTTAATTTTGATGATGGACATGATGGTGGAAAATTTAAGAAAAATGTAATTAGATTTGAACCACAAATCTTTGGGAACAAAAGGATAACTAGAGGAAACATCTATTGCAAAGGAATATAATTGATGGAATCCCTTACTTTCATAAGACAATTATTGAGCATTGACATCAATCACATGGATATGCGAGAGATCAAGAAGAATATGTTGATAAAACTTTCTATGTGATGATAATCTAAATCATTGAATCGGTTCATGTAATTCAAGGGAGAGTATGTATGATGTAAAGGGTTGATTAGTAGTTGGTCTTTGAGGGATTAAATCTTTTCTTGGTTACATATTTATAGAGCCTTATGTCCATATATTGACTGAGTGCATAATATCGTACAATAATGTATTTGTCCATTTGAATATCAACGGAATCGGTCCACATTTTCAAATATGTTTTATACTATCAACAATGTATTTTTAAATTGCATCTATTTCCTTACATTACATTCTTCTATGTTTGCATTTTCTTTTATACTATTGTAATATATTGTCTGTCTTATATATGATGATCTATGATAGCTATTGTGAATAACATATATGTTTTAAGCTCTTTTACTAATGATAATTTTCTCTAGTTTATTATTAACTCTCTCCTAACAACATTAATTTATGAAAATATAATTTCTAATTCATAACAATGCACCTCGTTTTAGTAATGCCTCTCACCCTTCAACAAGTCGAAATAGGTCTATCTTTTTAACTATTGCACTCCAAAAGCATGAAAAGAGTAAATCTCTTTGTGGGAGTAAAACTCTTCATGAGTAAAATAAAGAGAGCCACTTTTAATAGCATATAAATATATTGTTTATTTTTTTATATAGGCTAAGTAAACTAAGCTATACAAGTACTTGAATCCTATTATCACAACAAGATAATGAGAGAAATTGTGCGGAATGTACAAAATGAAGGAAGATACCTGGGTTTTTTTTCTTTATATTATGTAAAAATTAAATGTAAATGTGAAACTAAAGAAAAAATTATATTTACACTTGTAACATATATTCAAAACGTGATAAATGACAAAAATGATTAAATAAAAATGAAATAAAAATCAGATTAAAAGTAACCGTGAGCTAGTCAGGATTCTAGGCCAAGATGTTTAAATCCTAAATACCATAAGTTGTGAAAAATAATTTATTAATTTAATTCAATACGAGAGGTATAAATAAGTATAGATTGTATAAAGAACATGTCGATTTCATTTAAAATGATAGGAATATATTAATAACAGGTCTCTCTGAGGACCACTGACTGGTTCTAAGACTCAGACTACTGCAATATACAAGTTCATATACAACAACCAAGGAAAACACATGAAAATGGTAGAAAATTTGTCCTCAAAGAAATTTATATGAGTGTCCAGCTTGCTTTCTGCAGAATAATCATAGTTAGCAATGATAAAAATAGAAACCAGGCCTTCAAAAAAACAAATAAATGATAAAAAAGCATACAAGATACCTTCAGAAATCCTTGAATAAATGAGGTAAGTCACCTTAATTGGTCTCTCCTATAGAGCTATAATTTTTTTCACATTTAATATGAACTCTTTAATTTATGGAGAATAAATTCAAAATAACAAATAGCAACCTAGTTATTTTGCAGCATACCTCTCTTGAAAACTTTCTCTCTCTTGCCATCATAGTTCTCTCCTTTAAATAGGCCTTTATTTGTTTTGATAGTTTCAATATTAAAAAATAAAATTAGTTGTTTTCCTAATTAGTGTGATTAGTATTCAAGGGAGAGACTTCTAAAGAATGGTTTAGGATTTTTTTAAGTTAAGGATTAGACACTAATAGGTGGGATCCTAAATACCATTCAATTAAGCCTCATCGTACTTATAAGTTAAATTGAAACCATCTATCTATTTTTCTCATAATTTTTGACCACTAATAAAAATTCAAAATTTTTCCATTGTCGGAAAAGAGAAATTTTCTTTAGCAATTTCTTTATTCAAATAAATTATTCCATTGTCAGAAAAGGGAAATTTTCTTTAGAAATTTCTTTATTCAAAGCTCTATAGTCAACATAAGGACTAATATCCCCATTTTTCTTCCTAACCAAGACCAAATTGGCTACCCATTCTGAAAAATTCACACAGAAAATGATATGAGCATTCAACATTTTACCTACTTCTTTATGGTTGGTTGCTTCAAGAGCAGGGTTTACAGGTCTTTGGTTTTTCCTAATAAGATTCACAGTTTTCTTGATTGGAGGATCATGGTGTAGAATATGAGGATCAAAACCCCAAAGGTACTTAGAAAGGGAATTCAGCATCTCTTTTCCATGATAAAAAAAATTGGGCTCCAATGTGTAATATTTTAATATCATTAGGAGTTCAAATGTTGATATGAATGATTTTAGTAATATTTCTATTTCATTCCTCTATCTGATTATTTTTGGATGTGGAGACATCACTAGGTGAAATTGAGTTTTCCAGAGGAGAAATGGTTGGAGGAAACTAGTTGTCTTTTAGAGAGATGATTTGATTATAATTATCTCATTGGTTCTGAAGAAATGCGAATATACTTTTTTCATCTTATAATACTTTCCAATCTTCTTAGTTATTTGGAAGAAAAGGCCTATATAAGGATTGGAAAATAAAGTCAAGACTATCAGAAAGTGTTTGTTGTGAAATTCTAGAAGCATAGGAAGAAATTAGGTTAGCTAAAGAATTCAATTCACTGCAGGCATGTACTAGTGAAAGAATATAATATAAAAATATTTTTCCAGACTGCTTGAGTATAGCATTTGATAATATTGTTGTTAGGAGAGTAAGTTTAACAATAAGTTAAACGTCACTGTAGGCAGCTAGGACTTGACATCTTGAAGCAAGAGCTTGCTCTATTAGAAGGAGGCTCACTTCAAATTAGGCCACATTGTTAGTACAATTGAATTCAAGTCTATGGGAATATTGATATAGCTTTCCTTGAAGTAAGTGTAGAAGGATACAAGCACCATTTCCCTCATAGGATGAGGCACCATCAAAGTGAATTTGAAAAATTTGGTTGTTGAATTTAGGTTATGATGGAGGAGGAATATCATCCTTCGTAAAAATGGAATGGACACGCATGCCTTGTTCGACATAATTAACATATGGTTTAGGTAAGCCTTAGATATAAGGAGAGATACGTCCTTCCAAAAATATGATCATATTTTTAGCATTTTTTGGAATGGTCGTGTGTCCCATGAAGTGATTGATATCCACTACTTTGGACATGCCAATCTCTACTACGTATAAGTGAGTAATTCAAGACATGCATGCAAGTACATATATGTTACAATGTGTTCTAAGTTCAAGATAAGGGAAAATGACTAAAGTGATGTCCTTGATAGTGCCTATGGATTCTTGTAGAGAATTATTGAAGCTTATGATATTCCCAGGGGTATCATCAGTGCATTGTAATCGCATTTCTTCCATCATGATTTTAGGTATAATATTTGGGATATAACCTCCATCTATGAGAAAATAATGAGTGGCTTCATCATAAATTTTGAAGAGTAAATTCAATCGGATAATAGCTGATATTGGTTTGGCCATTCATCCAACACCCTAGGTCGGGTTGTTTTAGATATTGAACATTCATAAGTAATAAAGACTAAAAGAGAACTTAGGATGTTCTCCACATTACAGTCAAAACAAGATGTTGATGGTTTTTCTTAGGATAAGTAATCTAAACTATACAACTCCTTGAATATTGTTATCACAACAAGATAATGAGACAAATTTATTAGAATGTACAAAATGAAGGAATATGCCTGGGTGCTTTTCTTCTATATTATAAAAACATTAGATGTAAATGTGTAGCTAAAGAAAAACTGAAATATGCACTTGTAATAGATATTGAAAAGATGATAAATGATCAATAGAGATTGAAGAAAATTGAAAGAAAAATCAGATTTAAAGTAATAAGGAGCTAGTTATGGTTTTAGGCCAATATGTTGAAATCCTATAGAGCATAAGTTCTAAAAAATAATAGATGAATTTAACACAATGCGAGAGGTATACAAGAATTCATATCGTATAAATAACAGGTTGATTTTATTAAAAATTATAGCCAAATATCAAGACCAAGTCTCTGTGAAGGCCATTAAACAGTTCTAAGACTCAAACTATTGCAATGTACAAATTCATATACAACAACGAAGGAAAACTAATCAAATTGTCAGCAAAATTATACTTAAATCAATTTACACGAGTGGGTAGCTTTATTTATGCAGAAAAATAACTGTCAGAACTGAAAAAAATGGAAATTAGACCAATCAAAACAACAAATAAATTATTAGAAAACATGAAATATGCCTTTGGAAATCTTTGAATAA
Organism: Pinus albicaulis; assembly: GCA_034641835.2. Classification (NCBI taxonomy): domain Eukaryota; kingdom Viridiplantae; phylum Streptophyta; class Pinopsida; order Pinales; family Pinaceae; genus Pinus; species Pinus albicaulis. The sequence continues at coordinate 284,656,519 of CM076581.1, forward strand.
ATGAGGGAAGTCACCTTAACTAGTATCCTTTTGAGAGAGAATTGTTTTGACCATTAAGATCAGTTGTCTAATTTAAAGAGAGTAAAATCAGAGGAATAAATAACAACCTAGTTTTTTTATAGTATACCTATCTTCACAAATATATATCTCATTTATTTATATATATCTTGTTGTTTTAAATAGGCCTCGAGCTATTTTGAAATTTTGCAATCTTAGCAAATAAAATTAGTTATTTTCCTAGTGAGTGTGAATATAATTAATGGGACAGACCTCTAAAACCAGGTTTACGAGTTCTTAAAGTTTGGGATGTGAGACCATTAAACTATGCCGAATTTTTCTTAAAAGTTAAATTGTAACAACGATGGATGAATAGGAATGGGCATATCTAGACGACCTTGCCTTGAATGGAGAGGTTGTATAAGAATGAATTGTTCCTAACCATAATTATTCGAATTGACTAGAGGGGTATATGTTTGGGAGGGAACAAGAATACTAGCATGACGAAGCTCATGACAAAGCTCCTAAGATACGGGTTTCAGAATAATTTTTGGGAAACCATAATAGATTGGCCATCTTAGAGCGTAACAACTCTTTTAATAATTACAAATTTGAGTTAAAATTAACTAAGATACTTGGTCCCATTTCCTCTTTCACACCCCCGTGTTGATTTCTATTTGTACCCCCTCTTCTCATGCCTCTTCCCTTATTTTTGTTAAAAAACTCATTCTCCAATATATATTAACCCAATTACTTGCAGGTAATAAGAATATAAACCATTCATCAACAAATATAGAGAAAAATTAGTTTCAAACATTGACTAGGGTGACACATTAAACTAGAAATGTAACATATCATGACATTTTATTCAAAATCGTTTAAGCCAACTCAAGGATTTAAATATAAAATCAAAGATAACATATTCCAGTATACAAGATGTAGGATTTTCAATCACACATCTAAAATAAATGGCTTCAAATTAACATCAAACCATGGGAAATAATAATGTTTAATCAATTAAAAGCAAAAATTTTGTTCCATACAATCATTTAGCAATCAAAAAGTTTTTAAGACATATATATATGAGATTCTATAATACAAAATGAGCCCACATGTGTCCACACTGATTTTCTGCAATTATTTTTACAAAGTGTAAATGAGAGGGAAATGTGATATTTAATTTCTCTATTGTGGAGAAGGATCCATAAAAACCCTTCATATTAGAAAGCCAAGGTGTTTTGGCCGAGGTCGCAGGACCTCAAGAGCTTCCTGGGCAACATGGTGCAATGAAATATAAAAATAATTTCTTAAGATTAATTAACAACAGTTTCGAAAATATGTAACCATAATTTTTATTGAACACATTAATAAATTTTTTAGTTAACAAATTTATGTATTCATCCTTGGTCAAACAAATATGAAAACACAAATATTATCCACCAAAAAAATGGCTATCATGTGTGGTTTCCTTAGACTTAGGGTTAATCCTAAAGGGCTCGTTGTGTTTCCATATGCAAGGTGGAGAGTGTAATCAACTCGACGAATTTTTTGTGGTAACAAAAATTTAGGCTTTGCATCAACAATAAACATAATGTCTTCATTAATAAAATGAAAGGAGAATAGGCACAAATGAAGAACACTTAAAACTCTACATAAATTGTTTATTATAATAGTTTAGTATACGAATACCTGACAAGCAAGGGTCATAGGGACCACAAGGTTTGCAAAACCATGAACTCATGTCAATGGCTCTTAAAAGAAATAAAGAGAAATCTACTACGAAAATTTCATGCAGAGCAGACCAAACCCAAGAGAAATAAATGAAATGAAAACCCTTGGAGGATTCGGGAAGGTCATGAGGAGGGTGCATGGGTCAAGAAAATGGTTGTCAATTTTGGAGTAATCAACTATCTCATGAGTCCATAGGATTGTAACAGTGCCATGCCAAAATATTCAATCAAACAATTGAGCACCAAGGAAGATATCCCATGCAACTATTTGTTTGCGTCATGGAGGGAATGATGTAAATACATCCAATCAAAAATGCCCGTAAGAATAAATAAGAAAACATTCATGTTTAAACATCGGTTATCGATGTGGACTAAGCCATGCATCAAATATTGCAAAGCTTTAACTTCAAATAAATGAACTGCATATCATTGCCGCCCATATCATTACCTTTCAATTAATCAACAACTAATTTATACAAAATTTTCCGGTGAGGATTCCGGCGGTAATGACCAAGATTTAATTTTCTAAAAATATCATTGCCCAAAAAATATAACCATGCAATAACTATAATCAATAATTTCCACAAGAATTGAACTGTATTATATGTTAAGAATCTAATATATAATATCATTTTTATCTATGCGTCAAAGTATGGAGTAGTGTTACACTTTTTGGTAAGAGAGGACGCTTTTAGGTGAAAAAATAATGCCTTGATTAAGCATTTTAAGCACTTTATCAAGTTGAGCACTAAAAAGACAACTAAAAATGATGCCTTGATTGAGCATTTTAAGCGCTTAATCAAGTTGAGCACTAAAAAGACAACTCTATCGAACTTGAGTAGTGTTACACTTTTTTGGTAAGAGAGGACGCTTTTAGGTAAAAAAATAATGCCTTGATTGAGCATTTTAACGGCTTCATCAAGTTGAGCACTAAAAAGACAACTAAAAATGATGCCTTGATTGAGCATTTTAACAGCTTAATCAAGTTGAGCACTAAAAAGAAAACTCTATCGAACTTTAAAACTATCTTTTAATTGAGCTCGTATGTAACCCTAAGTTAGGAGTTCAATCGATATTTATGGATTGATCTAGCCTTAAATATGAAAATTTTAAAATTTATGTAAATATCAATAATGATATGCAAACTATAAAATTTTAAGTATTTGATAGTTAAAAAAAATAAAAAATTACTAATTACATTTGAATATGTAATTAGCAATGATGTGGATTAATTTCTCATTTCATTTCTATGGTTTTGGTGTATAGATTTGAAAAGGGATTCTATCCCACTTGCAATTATAAGTGTAATATTCTTGTATTTATAATTTGGTTACTCAAAAATTAGTTTTTAATCTGACATAAAATTTCAATGATATAATTTAAATAATAAATTTATTATAAATATAATTTAAATAATAATGGATTAAACATAAGAAAAAATATGAATTTGATTTTAATAAATATTATAATTTTTATATGTAACAACTTCCACTCAAAAATGTGCACTGATACTGAAATGTATATATATATATATATATATATATATATATATATATATATATAATGAAGTAATATCCACTTATTTAAATGAATGGAGTAATAATTAATTTAGTCGCAATAGTTTTAATTTAGAATTAATATAGTTGTAATGGATACAATTGTATTTCTGGTTATAAATATCTCTCAACCTATAAAATGTGAGTGCACTCGATTTTGTCCTCAATATATACAAGTGTTAAGAATACATAGAATTCTTTTAATGAAATCATAAATTTTCAAATATTATTTGACTAATTTGAATTTCAGTAATTTAGATTTATTTAAATGCGGGTATGCAATTGTTTTTAAGATAATAATATTATAAAATTTACAGAAATTTAAAGTAATAATTTGAAAAATATAATATATGTTTTTTGTTTTTTAGTAACTCATGAGTAATATGATATTGAATATTTATAATTAGTGTTTAGTTTTCTATTATAATGTCAACATATTTAAAGTTAACTGGAAGGTGAAAAATTTATAAATGTTAGTGAGATAGTTTAGTTTGTTATTTTTTTTTAAGTTACTTATTATAATTTGAGTTATTTTGATTGAAAATTTTCACATAAAAATAATTATGAAATTAGTAAGGATAAGAATATGTTATATTAAAAAAAAAAAAATTATCATTTCTAAGAAGTTCAAAGCTAAAAAAGTAAAATTAAAATATTTTATAGAAAGTTATTTATATATGATTATAATTATTTTTTTCTTAAAATGAAACAAAATTTGGATTTTTAATTAAGAAAAAATAGAGTTTGGAATATATTTGAATATTTATAAAAATATTTTATGGAATAAATAAATTTTACAATACTCGTAAAGACAAGTATTGAGATCTCTCATAGAAAACCTTAGCTGCAGGAAAATCTATAAGGTATTCTCAAACCTCTTTGAGATTCAAAGTTGGCGATTCAACCAGGAGAGAGATATTTCCCTAGAATCAACTACTCTAGGTCAATATAGTAGAAGGTTTACAAATTTAAGTTGTATGGCCTAATGTTTTTAAGAAATGATGAAATTTGGGTGCGTTGTGTGGAAAAATACACCATTGTGCATGGAGTCTAAACCTATCAGGTGATATTTACCTACATATTTGATGATAAAAATAGAAAATCAGAGTAGCAATAATTCTTTTGACAGTTTAAGGAATTCAGAGGGAAAAATGAAAGAAAAACAATATAAAAGTTTAATGAAAAGCAAGTACTAATGCCTGAGAAATAAATAAAGAAGAGAATAAGCTATGAATCCCAATCTCACATACTCATTTTTTCACACATGAAAAAGGTTTTAAAACAGAGAAAATAGATAGGGAACTATGAGACAATAATTTCTGAAAATGCTCATGAAAACTGCATATATTTAAGATCTGCTCAAACAATACACAACGATTCCATGTTTCATATAAACACCAACCCAAAAGACTACAAGTTACAACTTGTTTCTAACATATTCTTAATTACAAACATCCAAAAATATCAGTGTATATGTAAATACATGCACATAAATATCTTTCCAAACCTCTCTGTGTATAAATATCATGTTGATGTTGAGGTAATAGATGGAGCTAAGGATCCCGAGGTCGAATTTGATGAGGTGGGATCCAAGTCAGTAACTATCCACGAGATTTTTCCTCATGAATTCCTGAAAAATAACGTCCAATGATTGATGTGAATCTCTCAAAACCTTAAAATCCATGTACAAACCTAAAGAGGTTATTCTTAACGGTTATGTTTTCTACAAAAAATCTTTCATATTTGGCAAATTAATTTCAATATGTTTAGAAAATGCTCTTGAATTTACTACGTTTTACAAGAAAAAATAGACTAAAACTCAATTTTTTGCAAAAATACACTGCTACTCAAGTTGTTAGTGCAATTTCCATTTTTTATTTTCAAACGTACGATAACATTGATACTCCCATTTCCAGTGTGTTATTTTAATTTTCAAATCTTCGTTAACACTAACACTTCTGTTGTCTGCATTTTAAACAAGTTTATTACAAATTTGCGCTAACATTCTCATTGTTAGCATTTTAAAAAATTATAGACTAAAAAGTGTGATAAAACGAACTCCATGCACACATTTATAATGACATTTTATGTCATCCCAACTCTAAATTCTAGCAAGAGACGAGCCTACTCGCACACTTCTTCGATAAATACATGACCTACAGTGATAGTTCCTCTAGTGCGTTGGTTCGGGAGATGAATTTCTGTTGCACAGATAACAATGGTTCAAGTGATGGCTTCCATGACGCCTTGCTGGGGTTAAGACCTTGGGTGAGAAGAAGGGTTGATGCCTCAGATAGCTTTGGTGGGGGCAAAACTGGAGTCATAGATTTCCCTTGCAATCCTAGAATGTGAGCAGTAGGGTGCCGCTTCTTCTTCTCACCTTAAATTCTTACTCAAGTAATGATAAGTCCTTGAAGTTTCTAGAGCAAGCATTTACTATTCAGCATGAGGTATCTCCAACTTGTTTCCATACTAGCTCTCAGAATTGGGGTGTAAAATTGGCATATAGTCGGGCTTGTCATGAGTTATGCTTATTTTTATCAATGATATTAACTTATGTTGGTTAGAGCGTGTTTTACTAGGCTTCATTACACTCCCTTGGGGGCCTAGCGTACTCCAAACAGAATTTGTGCTTAAGTGGCATAGTTGATCATGTTGGATTGGAGAAGCAATCCTATATCCAATGGCATATGAGTTTGACATTTTCAATTTCATATGATATTGTTTATCTATTTTCTTTTAAACATAATTCTTGAAACTTTTTGGACGATTTCAAAGGGGCTGAATAAAAAATCAAAAACTATACAAAACTAAAAAAATTCAAAAACTTCGTTCTCTCCATGTGAATGTTATATATATATATAGACTAAGTTATGTTACGTGAACACATACATACCTCTTAAGGTTTGAAAAAATTTGAAAGGACAAACATTTAATTTAATGAAAATCGAAATATTATAATAGACTAAATATTTTTGCAAAAAATATTGTTAGGAAAACAAGATAATTCTTGATATATTTTCCTTTTACAATCAAAATTCACAATTCTTATATGATTTTTGAAGGCTTAAATTCAATAAAAGAGTAAAATTTTGAAATTTCATCACCACATTTGGCCCAAAAGTATAACCAATATTCATACAGTTGCCCTATCACAATACCCATAACATTTATTACAACATAGGCCATACTCTATAAATTTCATCCCATGCACCACAATTAATCTCACATTCCGATGAGTAACTCCTCTTGGCATAGCATTCATTCCTTGTAGTAGTCATAGTTTCTAGAGTTTTGAATAGCCTTATTAACATAGAACCATCTAAAGAAATAGAATGTGACATATGCATAAATTTTTCTTCCAAAAACCAATATATACAGGAGTTTTCTTTAGTGCAACTTTTTTTACTTTCCGGTGCCTGAATATCGCTGAAAAAATTGAGGCAAAATCTTGATTTTATTTTTTTTAACTAGTTTTTAAACTGTATATATGGATTCAACACTCAAGTCCCTAGGGAAATTTGATTATGCAGGGGTTACCCATTAAAATTATGATTTCAATAAATTTTTGTATGATTTTAGAGAAATTAGACAGGAAATAAACAACCCCAAAATGTTATGAAACATAATATCCAACCAACCACATAGGTGATATAAATATGGCGTCTTATCTTTTTCTTTGTAAATTTAGCAATACATTTCCATTTTTTTATTTATCAAAATATAAGAGGGTTGTAACAAATCAAAAATCAATAGCCTCAACCTGCCCAAAGGAAACTAGGTCTATCAACCATCTTAAGGATTTAAATGCCATCCAGTATTGATAAAGTTTTAATCTCATATATACTGTTGATTCCATTCTATTGTATCTACCAAAGCCTAACAAAAAATAGTAAATGTTATCCGCCAAAAGCATAAAACTTCAAAAAAGGAGAAATTGTGAATCAGTCATCTAAGGATTCGATCAATGTTGGGGCTTTGACACTGGAGCTCAACATGTCTAGTTGATGCATAGTTTGAAGTTGCCTCTCAATTTTTCCCAGTCGAGTTGTTGCATGATCTTGAGAAATTCGAATGTCCTGAATTTCCTTTTTGATATCCTGCAAAAGTGAAACAACCTGTGGGTCTCCTGCCATTTCCAAAAGGCTCATAACAAACTTTGATAGTACACATTTGAGTGTCCAGTATGTGTGGATAAACTCGTGAAAAATGTACAACCGTCCTCTTGTATTCCCAGGATCATTAATGAAGTCCATTTCATTTTCCCAATTTTCTATCTCTTCCTCTTTGTGGCTGCAGTCTCTCTCCCATCCCTGAATGAGGTTGCGGATTTGAGGCGGATACCTGTAGTGTATACTTCAAAAAGGTTCTCCATAACCTATTTTTTGGATTTCCTGCCTCTCTTGCTGGAGCCTGCCATGGGTTTGACCAACTTCTGTTTTCATTTTTCCCTGACTTGTTGTTTTGCACAATGTCCTTTTGCCATTTTTGTCTGTCCACATACAAGCAGGATTCTAATTTACTGTAGAATCTCAAATAGAGATTTGAAAGGACATTTTCTTACTTTAGATATGCTTTTATATGGAAAGATAAATTCAATTTAACTATTTTCATATAATTGTAGGTAGGGCCCACTACATTGCTTTCCCTGTTGAGGGTGGTAGACATGAAATTTGTAAGACTAGACTGGGAAAGGAAAAGTTTTATACGATGTAATTCCATAAACCTTAACCCACTAAGACTCAATTGCATATTAAAACGACATAAAAAACTCAACGAGCAAAGGCTTTCATCACCCACCCAGGTATTACGAAGATTGGGGTCTACCAAATAAACCCAAAAACCTACAGAAAGTATATTTTGTGACCAGAGAAATAAGATACTGAGCGCGGGATATGGCCACCACCAATATAGATAGCAGTTCGGTCCTGCGTGACCATGCTTCCAATCTCATAAGCTCTAGATACAAAAACCCTCTTAACAGAAGACCAACAGAACAACCTTCCTAACATTGTAGAATTATAAACCATACCTGGAATAGAAACATAAATTAAAATGACTGGAAAAGGGGTTTGAAATCAGGGATTGACCACAGGAGTCAGGAAAACCAGCAGGACAAGTGCATTCATCAAACAATGTGAAAAAACAGTAAATTGTAAATTTCTTGTATCATAGAGCTTGCAACCGACAAAAAATAGATTGCAAAAGTATATCAGTAACTGAAATTGATCAAACAACCATAAGGATGGGTTGCATGCAGACTATTTAGCATTCAGTTTCCATATTTAAAATTAAGACAAGGGTCTGGAACACGAGAATTGCACCTTGGTGTAGGAATCCTGAGACCGACTATGCTATTGCACAGCCAATTGACTTCAAAAATCATGTTAAGGGTATGGAGAAGATTCAAAACATAACATGTAGCCAAAAAAAGTCACGATACTTCTCCCTTCGCATCTTCACCTTCATCCAACTGCAGTCCGAGAACAATGCAACCTTTTCGGCCTGGAGCATGCCTTAACCCATGTTCCCGTCGGCGTTATTTCCAATATCCACCTAACAATATTAGTTGGATCCCAGCTACTGCTACGGAAATCATTATGATCCGGTGTGTGACCGTGCCCTGTCCCTTCATGGTGTTTCCTTTATATAGGATCACCCATGTGTTGCACGCTCGCCGACACATGACAACTCCGAAATTCTCTGTTCTACTTCGTCGTGGCACCCCGATCGAGGGTCTCGGTGTCAATAACATTCCTTCTCTCTCTTGATAATGACTTGTAATGGGTGTAAGTAAATATCCCATGCCCTATCATATTCATTAATATCCAGTTCGCATCCATCATGGCTGCAACCCCAATTGGCTAAGTAATATGTTGCCTCATTCCCAGCTCTTCGCACATGCACTGGGATGAGGTATCTAATTTCCTGAATGATCAAGCTAATCTCATGGATAATTATAGAAATCCTCCAACTTTGGCTTATATTCTCCCATGGGGTTCCTTGCTGCAGTTTCTGTATTATCCCTATTTCCATAGTCGAATCCCTTCAACAATGAATCTTTGATATTTTTCATGAACATCAATTATGAGCCCTTGTTTGACCACCATTAATTATGCCTCATTCTTTATGGAAAACCCTAGCTCCATCGAATAATCTCTACAAACACAACCTTCGGAATTCTGAAATATTCGGCCTGCTCCTGCCTGTCCTAGGTTTCCCTTGGAGGCCCCATCGTAGTTTAGCTTCAGGAACCCTGGTTGCGGTGCCTGGAACTTGTCTGAATGATTTTTCCTGATCTGATTATTTTTCCATAGGTTTCGAGCCAACATTTGGGGTTTTTAATTTAGCATGATAAGGATGCGGGCTTTGTTTCCATTTCCAGTTCATTCTTCCTCGCTCCATTTTTCAGCAAGAATGTTTTCCCAGATGTTTCCAAGGGTTACCTACCAGATACGATCGTGATGTTTGGTGTCCTCCCTAAATATTTTGTAGTTCCTTTCTTTCCAGATGGCCTAGAGGAGAAATCCCATCGATAATCGGCATGCTTTGTTTAGGACTACACATGTGTATCCCCCTTTCCTCCAATTGACGATGATCTGGGTGATACTGGTGTTATCCCTGTTAGTTTGTTGAAATACAACTGTTATGTTCTGCCACAGTGCTTCTGCAAGGTCGCATGTATTTAGTAAGTGTTATAAATTTTCCTCTTGCTTCTTACACATTATGCATGGTGAAGACCCCTGCACCCCTCTTTTTTGCAGCTGATCCGAAGTAAGTATTTTGCGATGACTCACAAGCCAAAGGAAATGTTCTATTTTCGGCCAGTGTTTAGATGCCCATATTTTTTGCCAGAGCGGTATTGTAATGCTATGTAAATTTTTTGATTTCATGTAGTATCCTTCTTGTATTATAATCATGCATTTATTACGGTATCCCCACCATAGGATGTATTCTCAATTTGCAGAGATCAGTTTCCTAGTTTTCATTTCTTTTTCATAATTGTTCCATTCAATTGTTTGAGGGGCATTCGGCCATTGGTATTTACTTATCCAATTCCCCCATTGTCCCTCATTTTCCCCACTCCAGTAGTGAGCTACCCATTTTGTATGTGGCATATTGGTGAAGAGGAATATCTCACTCATGTCTAGATGACTGAATAATTTTTCCCTTTGTTGCCATGAGTCTTCCTAGAATATAGATATGTGACCACCTCGAAATTCCCAGAAGATGTGTTGATGAATGGTCTCCCTATTGATTTCTGCTAGGTTCCATATGTTAGATCCTTTGGGGGTGGCATCAACTTTAAATTTTCCTACAGTTGTGCGTGGAATGTCATGTTTTCTTTCCCAATTGATTTTCCATAGGTCTCTCCCTCCTTGAAGCCACCTCCACCATATTTTACCTCCCATTACTTGACTAAGAACATAAGTATTGTGTAAACACAATGCTCCTAATTTTTTCAGTTTAGTGAGCTTATCCCAGGAGAGAAGGGCCCATTTTCGTGATTTTTTTGTACCCTGCCACAGAATTTTTTTGAATATTTTTCCCATAGTGTTGCAGATATTTTTAGGGGCAGCCCGCCCAGATAACTCATAAATAGGGATTGATTGAAGAACATAGCGCAATAGTAGCACCCTTCTAGGTGCATTAAGAGCGTGAAAAGCCCAATTCTGTAACCTTTACTGGATTTGGTTTATAAGGTCTTTCCAACCCGGAATCCTAAGATAATTAAGGCTAAGAGGGATACCTAGATACTTCATGGGGAAAGAACCCAGATTAAAACCTAGAGTATGGGAAAGGAACCTCTGAGATACCTCATTGGAGTTAAAAAAGTAAACACTAGACTTGTCATTGTTAATCACAGTCCCAGATGTTACCATGAAGTCTTCAAGGACTGATAAAATGGCTTTAGCTTCCCTTAGTGTAGCTTGACATAACATCATGATGTCATCAATAGATTGTTGATGCGAAAGAGTTAAATCTGACCCCCATAGGTTCAAACCCCTTAACTGCCCCTTATTGAGTTTGGATGTAATTAAGAGCCCTAGATCTTCAGCTGCTATGATAAAAAGAAAATGGGACAAAGGATACCCTTCCAGAAGTCACCTAGAAACATTTAATGGTTTGGAAGGAATACCATTAATTAATATTGAGAAGTTGGGGGAGGAGATAAAATAAATTAGGCACTGAATCCATCTTCTCTCAAATATGAGGGCTTCAAGAACTGCTTTTAATTATGGCCAACTTAAACAATCACAAGCTTTAGACAAATCAAGTTTGATTAACATACCTTTTGCTTTAAGACTGCGAAGTGAATGGATTTATTCATGTGTCATTACTATACCATCTAGGATTTGTCTGCCTTTCATAGACCCTATTTGTTCCACAGAAATTAGACTTGGAAGAATAGGTTTTAATCTGTTAACCATTATCGTGGAAAGAATCTTGTAGACAAAATTACATAAGGCAATTGGGCAAAATCCTGTTGGGACATTTGTATTTTCCTATTTGGGAATTAATGAGATGAAGGTAGAATTCAAGGCTAGATAAACCTGTCTTGAGCGCCTGGATTCTTCTACAAGTTCCCAAATTATCATTTCCCATAAATGACCATGTATCTTGGTAAAACTCTACCGTGAAACGATCAGGACATGGGCCTTTATTATTAGACAAATTCCTGACCACCTCCTCCACTTCTTGAAAGGTAATTTCCTTGAGTAAAGCCAAGTTTTGATCTCTACTAACAATTGTAGGAATATGTCTAGTAATTCGTGCAATGGCTATTGTTCTGTTTTGCTCGGTTCCATTAATATGTCACTAAAATGAGTTACTAACATGGTATTCATGTCATTATGTTGAAGAACATGATTTCCATTAGGATATTTTAATAAAAATATTCGATTATGATGCCTTCAATGGATCATAGCTTTATGAAAGAGGTTTGTATTTTTTTTCCTTCTCTTATCCATTGCACTCGAGACTTTTGTTTCCAAAGTAGTTCTTCTTGCTTCCTTCGTTCTTCGAGTTGGCTTAGGAGGTTTTATTCTTTGACAAAAAGAGCCTCTATTATCCCATGTGTAATCATTTGTTTGTGAACACACTTCATTTCTCCTCGCAGTCTTTCCTTATCTAGTTGAATGTTGCCAAAATTAGTTTTATTCCATTTTTTTATTTTTTGCATAATATTTTCAACCAAAGTTAAAATGAGTGCATTATATTCCTACCCTAGATATGGCTGGATTCCCACCATTCTTTTTCTTTTTCCACAAAGTTAGGGTCCCTTAGCCAAAAAGATTCAAATTTGAATGGCCAAGTTTTTTTGTATTCTTTCATGTCTATTTCCATTCTTATCGGGGAGTGGTTTGACCCCAAACTTGGGAGAGTAGCTTCTTCATAGAACACATCCATACTAACTAAATTTTCTGAAGCAAGGAACCTTTCCAATCTGGATGCTACTTGATGCACTTCTCCTCTTCTATTATTCCATGTAAATTTTCCATTCACTGTAGGTATATCTACCAACTTGAGGTGTGTTATTAAATCTCTGAAGAGCTCCATTTCTGGCTCCTCTCTCCTTGTTCCTCCTTTCTTTTCTGTGAGGTCCTTAATCATCTTAAATTCCCCTCCCAGCAGCCAGTACTTCTCTTTATGCATGTTACTGAGAGTCCTTATACTATTCAAAAAATCCTCTCTTTCTCTTGGAATATGGGGCCCGTACATTGAGGATATGAGTAGGTTTTTCTTCATCTTATTTTTCTAAATAGGCCTGTAAGAAGGCGGGGCATGCCAATCTAGCCATCTGCTATTATCTCTGCAGGTTCCAGAGTATGGATATTCCCCCTGTACTTCCTCTTGATTCAATCGCCATTGTCCCATAATGAGGCTTATAAGATTTAAGAATGTCTTCTAGTTTTTGGCTAGAATGTCTTCTAGTTTTTGGCTAGAGACTTTTGTTTCATGTAGCAGCATCACTTGGGGATTTTATGATTTTAGCTTTTCTTTTAAATATTGTTGTTTACCTGTAGCAACATCACTTGGGGCTTTTCTAATTTTAACTTTTCTTTTAAATATTGTTGTTTGCCTTTATTGTTTAGGCCTCTAATATTTCAGGAGATCACATTCATGGATCAACTTTAGGGAGTTGTTGGAATACTGTTGTTAACGATATTATCTTTCTAGAATTAACTAACATCTCTCCTACTAGTTGGGTCAAGTCATGCAAGTTTTTTCTTCCTTTCTTTTTCCCTCCTTATCAATAACCAATACATTATTTTTTTTTTAACCTCATTTCAATACTAGTGATATGTGCTATGCATATGTCCGGAAGGATTTGTATACAAGAAGATATATGACTTTTCCATTTGGTTGAATAAAAACAAGTAATTGATGGTCATTCTTAACATAGATTTTTTTCAAAAAAAAGAAATTTCCAATTTAATTAAATTTTTTTCTTAAAGAATGATTAAATAGATGATGTTATGCAAAAACTTACCCATTTAATAGTAAATTACATAATTTTTTTATTGATTATTTACTAATACTAATAAATTTTCAAACAAAAATAACAACCTACCCCCACACACATATAAACATACCTTGTTCAGTGAATTAGTCGTGCCAGAGGGTCCTTCCGGCCAGAATTTTCATGAATTAGTCGTGCCAAAAGATAAACCTGCTCTTTAGATGTATGGTCCTTCTGGCCAGAATTTTCATCTCAGAGAATCTACCTATTAGGTCTTTTAAGGCATAACAAACACTATTAAGGAAGGGGTTTTATTTTTTAAATACATAATGGTTTGCTGGTGTGTTTAGTGTTGACTGTAGCACACGAATTTCTGTGTAATCTCATATTGTGGTTTATTACTCACATTGCTCGCATGCGCGCCTCTCATAAAACTTGAACACTAGTAGATGGAGAATTAAACTTGGATATGGTAATTCCTCATCGCTGCTCTATCATACTCATTCCATTTTTAATCGTACAACTTTAAAGCCACTTGTAACAATGTGATGTGGACATTCCATTTTTATTCGTACAACTTTAAAGCAACTTAATTACAGACTAATTAAGTTGCTATTTATAATTACAGACTACTCTATTTATAATTACATATAATTAATTATGAAAAGTGTTAATCAATAAAATACTTTCCATCTAGATTTATCTGCATTTTTTTTATTAATTTTACTTATTTAAATAATAAATATAAACTACTTGAAAGCAATGATGGATAGAATCACATGATTCAGCTAGATTTCTAGCTCAGAAATCTTATTTTCCACCCAAATTTGTAGGCATTTCTTTATTAATTTTGCTTATTTAAATAAGATTTCTACCTCAAAAATCTTATTTTCCACCGAAATTTGTAGGCATTTCTTTATTAGTTTTTCTTATTTAGATAATAAGTATAAACTACTGGAAAGCAATGATGGATAGAAGCACATGATTCAGCGAGATTTCTACCTCAACTTCGTTACCGTCTTAGAGGAGAAAATTCCTTTTTAAATTCTTATCTCAACTTCGTTACCGGCTTAGAGGAAAAAATTCCTTATTAATATCTTATTTTCAATTCATTTCATTGATTCACTATATCAGTCTCTACTTCTACATTGAAATTACAATCTGTAGTGTTTTTTTATATTATAGCAAGTCTGTGAAAATTAATTAGACTTCCTTTTGAGATTCTTATTGAGCATGGTATTGCATGGGAATTTTCTCTTTATCAATTGACCAAATAGTTTCTGAGCCATTTTCAAAATAGAGATTTATCTGAGTTTATTTAAGTTTTTATATTTTTTTTTGAGATTTAGACTTATTGAACGTGGTAGTGCATGGGAATTTTCTCTTTATCAATTGACCAAATATTTTCTGAGCCATTTTCAAAATAGGGATTTATGTGACTTATTTACATTTTTATATTTTTTTTTTGAGATTTAGACTTAGCTCTGAGGCCAAGTCTTTTTGAGATTAAGACTTAGCCCTGAGGCCAAGTCTGAATTGTGACTGTACATTTTAGACTTACTTCCTTAAATTGAAAATGTCAGTACTTTTTTATTTAGACTTAGCTTTGAGGCCAAGTTTTTTTTAGATTTAGACTTAGCTCCGAGGCCAAGTCTGAATTGTAAATGTACATTTTAGACTTACTTTCTTAAATTGAAAATGTCAACGTTTTTTTGAGTATTTGAAAGATTACAAATGTTTTTTACTTTGAATTATACAAACGTTTGTAGATATAGTAATATTTTTTAAAATACTATTTACCAACTTGAGAAGAAAATAAACATCTTTGTGATATTATAGTTAAAAAATATTTATAGATATAATTATGATTTTATTTTTTAATTTTTTAATTTCAGTAAATAAATATTAATTTTTATTTAATTAAAAGAACTTTTACACCTAAAATTTAACAAATGGTTATTGTTATGTTTTCATTCTTAGGTTATTTCTTTTTAGATTTATTGAATTTGACTTATTAGTTCAAGTCTATAGTATGGACTATGGCAATGGTTTTATAGTAGCAATTCTTCTATTCTGGATTAGTTTGGTGAGGTTTTGTAATCTCAGCCAAAGTGTTCAAAAAATGTTGAACATTTCTATTTTTTCATATATTGAAAATATTTTCCTTGGTATTTGATAGACCATGATTGTGTGCTCTATGATGACACTCTGTGATTTATATTTATTGGTTCAATTTCCCATCTCTATCAAGGTGATATATTGGACATGATGAAGATGTAGTCCCACCAAGTTTAAAAAAAATAATCTTAAGTTTTGAAAATCTTATTCGCAATTTTTCATTGGTGAGTGAGTCTTGGTGAAGGGTGATTTAATTTTGGTATTTATCAGTATTAGTGGCTTTCCTAGGTATTTTATGCAATTGAGGGGAGGGGTGGTGGGCATCCACACTTTCGCACCTCTACACCTTCACACCTCCAACCTTATCTTTTCATTCTACTTTCTCCTTGAACAATTTGGCCATTCTCCCTTCCTAGTTAGAGTTGTGAGTCATCTTACTTTTTTTTCTCCTCGATAATGAAGTACTTGAGAAACTTTTCTTTCTGCATGAGTTGCCCAATATTTGATTGGAGAGCTTCTTTGGTCTCTTCATGGATAGTTGAGATGTGATTACCTCTACTTATGCAACATAAGGGCTTATGTTGTGTCCTAAAATGAGTTACTCTTCTTGCTCAAAATTGAGCCTTTCCTTTATCAAAGAATAAGAGAACAAAATTACAATCCTCACTTGTAATGAATCTTCTTACACTATTCTGTGTATGGCCTATACCAAGGATATTCATGCCAAAATCAAATGTAAGGCCCGTAATGTCTTGGAACACTAACTTATATTGAAACATTATAAGTAGCTCAAGAAACAATCACAATTTCTCTCTTCTCAATATTGATTTTGCTTAATGTTCACATTTTTTTTAGGTTGGAAATATTTCACGTATGATAAAATTATATGTGTATAAAATTGAGTGATATTTTCTTAGTTAGAGGTCTAGAGGTGCTTCTGTGCACTTCTTGACAC
Organism: Pinus albicaulis; assembly: GCA_034641835.2. NCBI lineage: Eukaryota > Viridiplantae > Streptophyta > Pinopsida > Pinales > Pinaceae > Pinus > Pinus albicaulis. The sequence goes on from CM076581.1 coordinate 284,673,340, forward strand.
TCCCAAACCTCTACGCCAACACACTCATTTGATGTTTGATGTCACTGAAAGTAGTAGAATAATGTTTTGAGATATTAATGCTAGCTTCTAGATGCACTAAGATACTAATAACTTGAATATTTCCATAAGAAAAAAATTGCATTGATAAAAATGCTCGTGTTGTTGTCTCTTTGGTCGATTTTATTAGAAATTGTTCCTACAACCATGTTATAGTTTCTTTTCCAAAACCCTTAGACAAATATTAAATTTTATATTCTATTTACAAGGAAAATGGTCTTCATAGAATGAACATTATAAGTTTTCATTACTTTGTATGGATAGAATGCACTTTATTGGTTGGCATTTCACTATTGTGGAGTTCCAAAATTCAATTTAAGCTTACATTTTATGAGGCTTAAACTCTTATATGACAAATATTAATTCAATGATTAACAATCTATGTGATCCCACTACTATATGATTACATTAACAAAGGATAATGTGTTTTCATATCATGATCATTATTTTTCTAAATTTTTCCGACTCATATTGTTTACACCGCATAAACAAAACTCATCTACAAGTTAAAATTACAATCACATACAACGTTATGTATAAAAAACCTCTACAATGACTTGCTAGTAAACCTTTACGTAAGTTGGGGCAGAGGTAGGGAGTGTTTGTGCTTCTAAACCTTTCCACCTCTCAACCTCACATCTTAAATCCACCTTCTACTTTCTCCTTGAAGGATTTGACCATTGACGCTTCTTGGTTGGGGTTGTGGCCCATCTTTATTTAATTGCTTCTCAATAATGAAGCACATCACAAACAATTTTTTTTGCATGCATTGTCCCTTCCTTGATCAAATAACTTCTTTGGTTTCTTCGATGCTTGAGAATTGTTTACATACATTTATGAAACATAAGGGTTTAAGGGTTTCTATTGTGACTTGGAATTAGTTACTCCTTTTGTTCAAAATTGAGGCTTTCCATGATGAAAGGATAAGAGCGGAACATTACAATCTGTGATTGCAATGAAGTTTGTTAAATTATGCTAAGAAAGACCTAGAGAAAGGACCTAGATGCCAAAAACAGATTTGGGTAGGGGTTAAAGTACTGAAAATTCTAAAGCCCCATAATATCTTGAAACAATAGCTTATATCATAAGACTATAAGTAGCTCAAAGAATAATCACAAATTCTCTCTTCACAATGTTGATTTTAGTTAATGTTCACACTAGTTTTAGTTTGGAAATCTTCACGCTTGATAAAAGTAGATGTTTATGGAGTGGATTGATGTTTGCTAGTTATATGTGGAGGCATGCTTCTCTACACTTCTCCACACTCCCCCACCTCCGCAATAATTTCATGCTTTATGTCTGTGGAAGCAATAGATCAATGCTTAGAGATAGCAATACTGTATGCTACATGCACTAAGATATTAATAGATTGATCATTTCCATAAGACCAAAATGATAATAATAGAAACAGTAGCTTTTTCTATCTCTTTGGTCGATATTATTAGAAAATGTTTGTACAATTATGCTATAGCTTCTTTCCCAAAACCCTTAGACACATATTAAATAGTATATTGTATTTACCAAGAATCTAGTCTAAACAGAATGAACTTTATAAGTGGTTATTACATAATCTTCATAGCATGAACTTGATTAGGTCCTTTACATAAACAAGGGGTGGGGAGCAAGAGGGCATCCGCATTTCCACACCTCCAATCACCTTCCACACATGTGGGTTTGAAGAAGGGATGGGAAGTGGAAAGGAATCTTCATTTCCACACCTCCTCCCATCGGCACCTCCAATCACCTTCCATGGATGTGGGTTTGTAGAAAGAGTGAGGAGAATAAAGAGATCCACATTTCCACACCTCCGCACATCAACATCTCTAATCCCCACCCACACATGTGAGTTTGAAGATAATCATACAAGATTGAACAACATTTTAGAAGAACCAAATAAAATGAAAGGCAAATATTAATTACATAAAATCACAATTCCATTATAAATGAAATCCTAAATATAACTAAAATATAATTTACAATTTATGTTTTTATTTTTTCACTAGAATTTATGGATGTATATTAATTATTTCTGACCACAATTTTATCTTGAACCAAATTATAAATAAAATTGAAACCTAATTGACAATTAATCATATTTACATTAACATTTTAGAATAAAATTTAGTTATTATGCATTTTAATTTTTTTCACTAGAATCCAACTTTTGAATGAACTTTATTCAAAATAAAAATGCAAAAACCATAATCTAAAAAACCTACAGCTACAAAATAACCCAAAAATTCCAATTAACTACGCTAAATTTTAGTCCGACGCAATATCAACCGCAACTGTAAATGCTTCAATGGCCGACCATTGAAATTTCCTCTATATTTATTGGTCATCGAAAATAATTGGATAGCCGAGAAGTATGTGCGGACACCTACACTCTCATCACCCAATCTGTCGCTGTCTGCTACTACCATATGGTCTCCGCAGAATAATATGAATCTGCAACGAACAGAGAGCATATACTTTTCTACCTTAAATTAATGGATTTGTATGTGAATATTTCAAATTGTATATATACTTTTTATATATATAATTTCAAATTTCAAATTAATTTTAAGTTAGTTTTAAGACTTTTGTGATTTATAATTTAGATAAATGTTTTTTTAATTAATTATATTATTGGAATTTGATCGATGTTTTGAACCATCTAATCCAATTTATCTTTACCATAAAATTAATATAAATTTTTAAAAAATCAAATTAGTATGAATTTGTATGATGTAGCTTGTCTAATTAAACTTGAACTTTAATTAAAAAGCTTCTTAAAAAGAATAAATACATCATATTTGGTTCACTTGTACTGAATCCATTTTGTGTTTAATAAAGTAATAGATTAGTGTTCTTTAGATATTTTTGTGCTTTCATCCTATGTCTTCTTAACAGATTGGTATCATAGGTGAGAACGAGTTATAGGATATGAGGCAGAAAGTCCACGAATCTGGTCACACAGAAAGGCACAGGCCACATCTCACTTTTTCAAAGAGTAAAAAAAACAAACGCCTTCGAAAACATTAGCTTAAATCTTAAATTATATATAATTTGAATTTGTATATTATATATGATTATTTATGGACTAAAACTAGCAATTGCACCTAATGTTGCAAAGGAAACGCCGTAAGGACGATGGTAGAATAAGATGAGCTATAATTAATTTGATATGTCTATAAATATGTAACTATATGTTAATGTCATTGGAGATATGTATATAGAATGTATAATGTTTGAAATAGGCATTGCATTTTCATAGTTGAAAAGAAAGTTATATTAGAATGTCATTGGAGATATGTATATATAATGTATAATGTTTGAAATAGAGTTTTCATTTTCATAGTTGAAAAGAAATTTATGGTAGAATAGTGAAAGAGAGTTGTGTTTATTTAAAAAAAAAAAACAATTGTGAATTATTGAAATGTAAAAATTTTGAAATGAATTATTGAAGTTATTTATATTTATTAGGAGTTTTAATATTGTAATAATATGATACTGAAAACAACAGAGAATAAGTGGAATATGTAACGGAAAGGTTAGTTGATGGCAATTTATTTCTATTACGTGAGAGTATAAGAATGTACAATGTTTGAAATGTTATTTTGAAGAGTGTGCAATTGTAGAAATGTACATTGCATGTTAGTATTTTGCAATGAAATTATGTTTTTTGTAAAAGATTACATGTGTATCATGAAGAGAATGATTGATGTTGAGCTTGGTGAAGATTTAGGAGATATGATGATGTAGTAAGGAACCTGCAAAGAAATTTTTTTTGTTTAGAAATTAGAAGAATATATATTTATTTTAAAATGTAAAATACCTTGTTGAAGTTGACTTTAAAGAGGTTTTGTGTGAATTCTATCATAATGAAATAATATTGATTGAAATTGAAGTTACCTGTAATATGTGATTGGAAACGTTCAGTCGTAGATGCAGGTCGATCGATGGCAGACTGAAAACCATTGGAGATTTATTCGGAATTACAGGTGCCTATTTCTGGATTGCCATTCTGCTCTTTCTTTTCTCAATTTATCTCGTACGTGTATGTGGACTATACGTTTGATAGTAGATTTTATTTTAAGTAATAAATCTATAGTTGGTCGTAGTCTATATAGTGGCACATTTGGATTTGGTACTGGCAAGAACCTTTTTTGTATCTCCTGCAATGAATGAATTGTTGCATCTATCTCTGCGTTGTAGTTTTGCAGTTGCGATATCTAGGAATCCATGTTTTCTGTTTCAAAACAAAGAAATTGTTAGATGCAAATAGGTAAGAATTATATGAAAAATGTATATTTTGAACCATTTATTAATAATTAGTAAATCAGTTTAATGTTAGGAGGTAGAAATGCTGTGTGATTAAAATTTTTTGGAGTTGATAATATTTGGAAACCTTTACGAGATGATAGATATGGAATGCAGTGGTTTTTTAGCTGTGATATCTTTGAGTCCATGTGTTCTGTTTCAAAAGATAGAAAATGTTAAAATGGAATAGTTAAGATTTATATAACGAATTTAATTTTTTTAAGTATGTATTAATAATGAGTAAATTAAGTTGTTGGTAATAGGTAAAAATGATACGTGATGAAAATATTATGGAGCTGATGATATGCGTAAACCTTTTTTTGATGTTAACATATGGAATGGAGTTGGTCGTCTGTAGGAGACATTGAACGGAGACGTTCTTCTACTTGTTTTCTGCGAGCAATATTTTTGTTGTCTTTCATTTTCATGAAACGATCAAAACTGAATGCAGGGAAAATTCGAAGATTCTGTAGTGAAGGGACTCTTGAAATTGCAGTGAACGTGAGGCCTTGTCGTTCAGTTTTTCCAATGTCTATCGTTGCTTGTGGCAGAGTCATACCTTGAGATTTATGTATAGTTAAAGCCCAAGCCATTTTTAGTGGAATTTGCATACGACTGTTTCTTTTTATTGCTGGAATCGGCAAGTGAGTGGGGTTTGTTTCATCCCAAGCATGCGCGATGTATTTTGGAAATTCAACTACTACAAATGTTGGGAGTTGTGGAGGTGAAGTTGATTCTTTGTAGAAGATGGATATGATTTGTCCGAGGGAACCATTAACAAGCCCTGCTGAAACCCAAAGGTTGGAAGTCAACATTACTTTTTTCCCTTTGCAGAGGTAGACAATTTACTCTAGTTGCTCTTCCTCTGAAGAGAATGTAGAATATGTGGTGTCGTCTTCTGCGATTGATCTTGCAACTGGAGTGTTTAAAGATTTGATCATTTTCTTGTTATGCTCCAATGTTTGAGCATTTGTTGGAAATAGATGTATAGAATCATGGAAAGATTGTATTTCATCTCCAGACAAGAAAGAGTCTGTTCACGTCATAAGGATGTTGTAGTCCTCGATTGTTGGATTTGCATTTCTAATGTTTTGGAGGAAATTTCTGAAAATAACTTGAGCACAGTTCTGACCTTGTTGACGAAATATTTTGTCCAATGTGATGACTGTTGTGAATGTGTTCCACAATGCGGTTCCATAACTTGTCCCTGCATATAGTGGTATGTCTTTGACGGGTGGTAACTGACCGAGATCACCAACTAATATAATCGAACAACCGCCGAATGGAAAGTTTCTCTTTAATGGAAATTCCTCACGAAGACATTGATCAACCTAGTGAAGAAGCTTAGGTCCAATGAAGCTCATTTCATCGATTAGTATGTACCTAATATGCTTGAGTTCTTCTTGAAATTTTGCAAGATCATTGCCTTCTAATGGTGTAAGATCTTTTATTGGAAGGTGGAGAGAAGAATGGATTGTTGATGCTTGTATGTTGAATGCTGCAACACCTGTAGGGGCTAGGAGCATGATCGGTGAAGGTTTTGAGATAGCAAGTGCTATGAGAATTTCTCTGATGCAATTTATAAGAAGGGATTTCCCAGTTCCAGCAGTGCCTTGTATTATCATTAGTAGAGCAGGTAACATATCCTTCCTACTGGAGTGAGCACAAATAATATCCAGAGCTTTTTTCTGCATTGAAGATAATGAGCTAAGGCACTTTAAAGTATCTGTATTTGTTTGAATAATGTGATGGAGAGAGCGGCTATTCTCAATGAAATGTGCGCCTATTTCTTGGAGATGCAATGGAATAGTTGTATCATTCCAATTATGGTTGTTATCACAACCATGAAGACCAAGAATTTGAATATCATTTATGAGCAGTTCGTCTGTAGGGTAGAACTGAGAGAGTAGTTCCCATTCGTTTAGGTCCATGGTTTCTGGAGGATAGAATTCTTGAGTAGTTGTGTTATCATTTGCAGGAGGCTCAATATCAGATAGTGTCAGGTGTTGATTCCAAGCTTTGTAGAATGGATGAAATGCTTGCCAATTTCTGATAAATTCTTCAGTAGAATTCCCTATGTCACTTGTGATATGGTGAAATGGTTTGTAAAGCATAAGTTCAACTCTACAGAAGTCAGCATAAGAAGCGTCGGTTGTGGATGGTATTGAGGAATAGCGCGGTATGATACGAAGAATTGCTTGTTCGGGTCTTTGTTTCCATTTGTTTGTCTTACGATGCGGATCATATGACCATGATCTTGCTATTTCTATAAGTGATGTGGATTGTAAGGGAGATGGTTGATTGATATATGTATCTATGAAGTGTGGTGATGGAGGAGTTGTGGTGTTATTCTGTGGAAGGCGCATATAGATTTTTTGGCTTACATTTAAAGGGAAGAAGGAGCAACTACACAATGTTAGTGGTAATTTCTGTATCATATGACAGGTTTCTTGTGCTCCTATGTCACGATCGACAAGAGTTTCTGCAAGGAATTTTCGGAATGCAGATGTTGCTGGGTCAACATTAGGTGAAGCAAGTACAATTCTATGCAGCATGTCATGGAATGTTTCGGATTTTTTTTTCTGCTTTGGATGCATATTTCGCAATATATTTCTGAACGGCATGGATTGAGAGTACTGGTTGGCAATCAATATTTGCACACCAGATAGATAGGATGGTAGGGTTATGGGTATTTAGTCGATCATCATTGAGAGCGGGAGTGTATGTTTTTTGGCCATTGCAGTCAATGAACAAGGAGGAATGTGCATGTAATTCCCAAGGTGCTTTATATCGACATTCGAATGAGGAGCCTTTTTTCCTGAGGCATGTGTTTTCAGTGCATTTTGTGTGTCTCTCAATGCAATTGATAGGTTGTACATAATCATTAAAAGGATTTTTTCTAAGAATATTTGACATAGACAATAAGCAAGGGTCTTCTACATTTGTTTGAGAAATTGATTGGTTAGAAATTGTAGAAAGCCGAGGGTTCCAAGCTGATACGTATTTGTCGAAGAATTGTTTAGCACTATCAACTGCTTCTATGTTATCCCAATTAAGAGTTTCCATATCAGGTGCATTTTGTATCCAGAGGAAGCCATGGATGTGTGTTGATCCTCTATGTTGCCATTCATACCTGCGAAGGATGTTTTTTTGTTAGAAAATTTTGAAATAGAAGGAGTTTGATGTATGAAGAATTATGAAAGTAATGTGGTAGAGTGGATACCTGTACCAATAGTCTTTTGTTTGCAAGTGTTTCTCCAAGATAACTTCACGAAATATTGTGAACCTGTGATGCATATATAGTGATGTTAAGTGGGGGTTAGACATAATTTTATCATTCCTCCATTTATGTTGTATTGCAACATCAGAAGGTGTAATTCATGGCATGATTGCATGAATATCAGGCCATTTTGCATCAGTTGCACTTAATGTGAAGAAGAACGTTGGGCAGCCGAGTTGAGATATCATGTCTATCAGTTCATTTTTAGCTTTGTGCCAAAAATATCTTGTGCCACGTAGAGAGCTACCAAAGCGCATCACTTGTTCTGCCAATTTGTCGTCTCGAAATTGTTGTAATCAGATGTTCAATTCTTGGATTGATGTTGGGAAGCCATCTCCGATATTTTTTTTTACAAAGAAAGATGTTTTTGCTTGACTGCGATGACGCATCATCAGATTGTATATGTAGTAGCGGAAGCGAGGGTGCTTGCCAAATCTGTTATCATGGTAATGTAGAAAATGAAGTGCGTATTCATGTAACTGCACTATCTTTATTCTTGGTTGATTAGGTAGTGCAGCTCCTGTGGGGAATAGCGTTGGGAAAGCCATAGAGAGTAGACCTTCTGTGTTGTATTCATTGATTGGGGATAAGCTTATTGGTGGCCATTGGATTGTAGTAGCATAATGCGGGTTGTATTCGTGTAAATAATGTCGTATTTCTTGGATTTATGTATTTCTATTAGGTATAGTGGGAATGAAGGATGATGTATGGTGTGGGTATTGGTCTACAAAATCTTCAGTGGGGAAAATTGGTGTTTTGATTGACAATTGAGTAGTTGGATCTGTGGTATTGGAATGGTGAAGGGAGGAGGAGATATCGGTTGGGAGTTCTGGTAAGGATGCTAGTGCATTGTTATCAATGCGAGCATTCCTATAGTAAGGATCATTTGTCAATTTGTATTCTAATGCGGCAAGAACTTGGTGTCTACTTACAATGCAGTCATAAGCTTGATGGTCATTACTTTGACGGGTAACGATTAAAATATCCAAGTCTTCAACACGTCGTGGCAACATGCATGTTATTTCTGTAATGTCTTGCGGAAAGAAAATTGTGTGGCCAGTGTATTTATATTGGCCGCCACGTGCATGTGTTACTTGGATGATAGGGTTAACCCTAGCAATAAGAATTTCTTCTATTTGTGAAAGAGTAGCCAAGACAGGTGGTTGAGGACCAGGGTCCATGTTGTTTGATAATGAGAAATGGTGAATGTTTTTTTTAGACATGCATCTGTAGCAACAATAGATTTGGTTTGACATGTGGATATGGATTCTAGGATAGGATTCAAGACAAATGGAGCATGGTGATTTAGGTGCAAGCCTATCAATTCTTGCATGGAATTCACGTTGTGCATCATTAGTATGAAAATTGTTGAAAGCATGTGTAATGGATGGAGGGGTTGAATGAGGTATGGATGAATTTGTTTGAGCATCATTATTATGACCGTCGTTGAAAGCATGTGGAATGGAGTGTGGTGGCGAATGAGCTGTGGATGAATTTGGAAGAGTGGTTTGCTGTGAAGATGGTCGACTTGTAAATTGGGAAAGAGAATTGTTTTCGGAGTGAGAATTGTTTGATGGAAATTGTGAATTTCCATCGTATGTTCTTAACGATGAATTTCAACTTTTCTTTTGCCTTTTGTTTGTTTGGGAATCTTTGAGGGATTTTTTAGCATGGTAAGATGCACGTTGACGTGCATTTATTTCTTCTTTATTTTCTGCATAGTATCTTTGCGCGCATTCATCATTAGAAGTAGTAGACATTCCGAAAAGTTAATGCACCTACATGAAAGAGAGATGGAGTGAAAATGTTAGTTGGAAAGAGAACAACCATGTTATTGTATGGAAGGGGAAAAAAGAAATTGAAGTCGACAATTTATTTTTGTTAATATATTATTAGAACAACGTGTTTGAAATGAGGTTTTAGTAATTTGTAGCTATAGAGGAAGATAATAAGATGTCTAACGTGTTGATAACAATATGTTTGAGATTATATTTAAGTATTTTAGAGATGTATATGAATGTAATTGGATATGCAATGTGTAAACTTGGTTGATTTGTTGATAGGGGAAAAGTTAAAGTATTGAGATGGAGTGACAATGTTAGTTGGAGAGACAGCAACCATGTTATTGTATGGAAGGGGAAAAAAGAAATTGAAGTTTACAATTTAGTTTTGTTAATATATTATTAAAAAAATGTGTTTGAGAATAAGTTGTAGTGATTTGTAACTATAGAGGAAGATTTGACTATGTTTGTCAAAAGCGATATAGTCAAGTTAGATTGCAAGACTATTTTTGATCCAATACCCAAAAACACATGTTTCAAATACATTTTCCACAAACATTACATTGATGAAATATTACAATATAATATTCTGTGGAGAGATAATTTGCATGTAGCGTTTCACAGATTTTCTCTATGATTAAATACCAATTGGTAAATTGATAGTAATAGTTAAGAAAATAGATTATGAATTTGGAAGACATAAACCAAGTGTCTTTTCTTCCATCACATATTGTTTACAATTGGCCTGAGATCTAGTAACGATACACCATAATAACACAGATTTCCTCTATGATAGTACTTGTCATCATATTTATCTATGATATTGAAATTTTATTGATTGCTTGTAGGATGTTGTTGCATTCTGTCGAGAATTGCAAGTTCTCTTCTTTGATGATAACACATTTCAAGCGTGGTATGTCTCTAAATGTTTCTGTCTTAACTGATAGTGTGAAGATGTGATCTGTCCAGAGTGCTTTCGAGACAATTTCCTTTATTACATCAGGATCCTTAGATAACAAATAGAAGTCCTTTGCATTAACTCCAAGAATTGTAGACGCTATGTCTTCGAAAGCAACTGTTGAAAGAAATTGACCAGTGTGATCTTGTATATCTATCTTTAGTAAGTATCTGTAATCATAGTCAGTTACTTCGTTGTTTCATTTAGGGAAAAACCATGTGCTCGCATTCTTTGGAATGAGTTTCTTCATGCATTTTTTCTTATCAACAATAATGGGCATGATAGGTAATAAAAATTGTCCATCCATACTTTTGTAATTGTTCCCTTGACTTGGTAGAATGCAGGTATATCTGAGGAGTCGATATTGTAAATATCCGCAATCATTATTTTTTTGGGTTGATGGCCAAAATAAGGTGAATATCTTCTTGTCAGTGGTGTAGAAGTTATGGTGGAACCTTCTTTTCTAAACCATGACTTTAGGGTATGAGCCTCTTCGATGTCAGGATCTACAAGAATAATCGATCTTGTTGTAGTACCGACATTTTTTCCATTAAATTCGGCAACACGAGCGGACTTGATTGCTATGATGGGATAATTTCCTGTAGTACATAAGCTGGAAATTTCTTTCGATACTCCATCAAAATTATCTCCCCAAAAGATTGCATCCATGTTATATCCAGACATGTCTTGAAGATTTACTGTTTGTTTCGTAACTTCTGAGCCGTCTTTTCTATGTATGGTGCATGGATTGGAAATGCTAGTAACAATACCAAGAGCATCAACAATGGAGTTGACATTTTTTGTTCTGATATCATTGATTGATTTGATATTGAAATGCACTGTTGGGTTGGATCTATTTTCGTTGGAAACATGGTCTATGGTAGATGTAGCATTTAACAAAATTTCCCAGTCATTTTTTAAGTGGTTGTATTGTTTATTAGCCATTTTGACATTGCCTTTTCAGACAATGTACATATTTCCAACTTGGATTTTGTCTAAGAAAGAATCAGCAACATTGTTGAAACATGTAATGTGTATTTCACCACCTTCTGTATCGTAGAGGTCGAAGCCAAACACTTTTCCAGGACCATATTGATTTTGAAATTGTCGAAGAGGTGTCTTTCTTTGAACATATCCTTTTATGCACCAGTTTGAATGGTAAGGATTTATTACTTTAATTGGAATTTGGATTGGTGTAATGGATGCAGTAGGAATGTCAGACAGGGTGCAGTGCCTTTTCGACGAAGGTCGTTGGTTTGATGACGACGGATCTTCTTCTTCAGAAGTGACCGGGATACTCAGATTTTTTGGAATACCAAATAAAGGTGCAGATGTAGTACAAATTTCAAAGTCTAATAGACTTATTGACCTACATGGTAAATGATAGTAATAAGAGAAATTGTTAGACTTCAAAGTGATATGACGGAAATATGTAAATTTTAAATAAGAATTTTGTAAAAAGCTTACATTGATGGACCAATAGTTGAAGTAGTCCAATTTTTCACATGTATAATTGAACCTTTTTGAAGCAAGCTTGCTTCAATGAGGTCATTGAAAGTTATCGGAAGCATAAGGTGCTTCATATGTGTGCCATCAGAGATGGCGGTGCGATATTGTATTGTTGAACTTTGCATTGATGTAATATGTTCAAGTTCAACGATTTGTAAAATTGGTTGAATATGACTTTTCCCTGAGAGCATTAATGGAATAGCATTTTCAGTAAGATTTGTTGTCATTTTCTGAAAACAGAGATAACGAAATAATTAAAAATTCTTTATATATGGTTTTGAGTTAGATGTATAATTACGTTTCCTATAGAACTACATGAGAACTTAAAACTAAAGGTTTATTCAGAAATGATAGATAAAGATATACTTATTGCTTTAAAAGTTAGTTTTTGAAGATTAATCTAAATTTTGATATATAAAAATTATGGATCATTTGCAGGTAAATCTTAGTTAAATTAAAACTAATGATTGTGTTGAATATAAAAGAGTAAATGATAAAAATGTTGATGGTGTTAGAAAGAATCTTGTACAAAACATAGTAAAATAATATCTTCTTCAATTTATTAATATGAAACTGAAATTATTATTAATAATCCTCTATTGTAATCATTTAAGATACCACAGCACTTTTCTAGAATAATATTTAGGCAAAACAACATTTGAAATAATATTTGGTAAAAGACATCTTCAGAAATGTGAACCTTAGAATATCATGAACAGAAAGTATCATTAAAGAGAAACGATGTTCAACAAAACATGTGCAATATAATATATGGACATGAAAAATAATCCAAATGAATTATTATTAGGTAACTTAGAATAATTAAAAAAAAATATATGTGGTTTTGAGTTAGATGAAAAAGACATTTAACAAAAAAAATATTGGTATAACAGATGTAAAAGACATTTAACAAAGAAAATATTTGGTAAAACACATCTTAAGAAACACAAAGTAGAGAAACAATCTTCAACAAAACATGTGGACTATAATCCAAATGAATCATTATTAGGTCTTTTAGAATAATTAAAATTGTTTATATGTGGTTTTGAGTTAACTGTATAAATACATTTCCTATATAGATATAACTCTTTTAAAAAAATTATATCTAGTTTGTTCACTATAGTGTGGTATAACTTGAGCTATTAGGATACAACATTGACATTAATTTGATAAAATAACATTTTTGGAATAAATAAATTATTATATTTAAAAATAAATAAATTTTTATTTTTTTTTTAAATTAAACAAAACTAACTAATTTACAAATCAAATCAAATTAAAGAATAAAAATAAATCTACTTCCTAAAAATTTTCTTTATGTTCAATAAATTTACTTCTTAATTTTCAATAAATGTACTTAGAACTTTACATAAAGAAGTCATTTGAAAGAGAATTATGCACCCACTTAAATCTATTTTTATTTAACTAAAAAAATCCTAATAATTACACTGAAAACCTAAAAATAGAGTTATGCTGGTTGGAGCCATTTCCATTTTCCATGAAATTGCCTATAATGATATTTATGGTTGCCAATTAAATGAATCATTTTCATTGAGCTAAGCATTTTACAACCCAGTATGATGTCTAAAGGTGTCTTTCAGTCAACAAAGTTGAAATTTTGAAATTTTATTCATGTTGATCAATTTTTTTTTTTAAATTCACTTTCAACCAAAAACAATAAAGCTCTGTTTTTGTGTACAGACATTGTTTCCTCTCAAACAGATTGGTATTTGAACAGATTTTAGGAGGCTAATGGTGTTTATTTTGCAGTCAGCAATCAAGGTGAAATTCTAATTATTTACTTGTATGTAGATGATTTTATTTTTACAACAAATATCAATCTATCCATGGAAAGAATTTAGATTAGCAATAGAAAAAGAAAAATTGAAATGAAAAAAATAGACTTATTGAGATACTTTCTTGATATTCAAACTCTAGGCTTGTAAAAGAACATATAAGTTGAGAAAAGCAGTGTATGGGTTCAAGGAGGTGTCCAAGGCTTGGTATAGTTGTATGCCTTTAAACATAACGTTGCCAGAAAGGTCTGTTAGCTTCTAAATCCAACCTTTCCAAATTGTTGCAGTTTCCTAACTCAGGGGGGATCAAACCTGAAATTTTACCTAGTTCATATTAAGTTGACTAACTGAATTTTATTTCCCACCTACTGACAAGACCTTGAATATCTCATGCAATGTTCTTCTTAATTTTAGATAGGCTTGAAAACTGACAGAAATATGAATGTCTTGGTGGTTTTGGTTTTTATAAAAAAATGATTTTTGAGCACCTTTTTAAGTAGTTCAAAAAATTGTCAAATATATATAAATAAATACACACAGTTGACAATAAAATATATGTAAAACAATATTTTATAACCCCAATTCAATTAGGATTTTTCCAGTCAAGGCATTGTCAGGAAGGTCCATGTATGATAATTCAGTGCAGTTGCTGACCTCAATTCAATTGGGATTTTTCCAGTCAAGGCATTGCCAGAAAGGTCCATCTTCCACCATTTACTCTGACACTCTGCAATAAAACTTTCTTTTGTGGTTAGTGACAACCCATTTTAAAGGAACTTGTAGCCCCTGCTTTTGTAACATGTGCAGTGATTTTTTTCACAACTACGGCTTAGAGTGTCGAAGACAAAGTACTCATGATAATTTTATCGAAGTACAGTGTAGAATGTCAAATTTTAACACTGATTTCATATAGATTGCACATAGCCAAGATATATTTGTAGTACTCCGCATCATATCAATCACTGTCCATCAATAATCCATTATTAGTGCCACATGTCTATCTATAATTTTCCCTATTGAAGTATACCCATGAAGTAGATTAAACAACCGGTAAATTATTACATAGTTGTATGCCTTTAAACATAAAGTTTCCAGAAAGGTCTGTTAGCTTCTAAATCCAACCTTTCCAAATTGCTGCAGTTTCCTAACTCAGGGGGGATCAAACCTGAAATTTTACCTAGTTCATATTAAGTTGACTAACTGAATTTTATTTTCCACCTGCCGACAAGACCTTGAATATCTCATGCAATGTTCTTCTTAATTGTAGATAGGCTTGAAAACTGAAAACAATATGAATGTCTTGGTGGTTTTGGTTTTTATAAAAAAATGATTTTTGAGCACCTTTTTAAGTAGTTCAAAAAATTGTCAAATATATATAAATAAATACACACAGTTAACAATAAAATATATGTAAAACAATCTTTGATAACCCCAATTCAATTGGGATTTTTCCATTCAAGGCATTTCCAGGAAGGTCCATGTATGATAATTCAGTGCAATTGCTGACCTCAATTCAATTGGGATTTTTCCAGTCAAGGCATTGCCAGAAAGGTCCATCTTCCACCATTTACTCTAACACTCTGCAACAGGACTTGCTTTTGTGGTCAGTGACAACCCATTTTAAAGGAACTTGTAGCCCCTACATTTTTAACATGTGCAGTGATTTTTTTCACAACTACGGCTTAGAGTGTCGAAGACAAAGTACTCATGATAATTTTATCGAAGTACAGTGTAGAATGTCAAATTTTAACACTGATTGCATATAGATTGCATATAGCCAAGATATATTTGTAGTACTCCGCATCATATCAATCATTGTCCATCAATACTCCATTATTAGTGCCACATGTCTATCTATAATTTTCCCTGTTGAAGTATACCCATGAAGTCGATTAAGCAACCAATAAAATCAGTACATTGAGAAGTCTTTAATAAGGCTGATACTGAGTTTGTTCCAATAGATATTAAGGAATAGGAAATTTGAGGGAGTAAGCACAGCTACACTTATGTCAATCCATTTGGGAAACTCATGGCGCCTTTAAACATAAAGTTGCCAGAAAGGTCTGTTAGCTTCTAAATCCAACCTTTCCAAATCCTTTTGGGTTTTGTATAGTGACCAATCCCTTACAGCAGTTTGAGGTTGACTCAAAAAATTTTGCTTTAGAGTCTCTGAAGATTATTCTATGCATTATTCTATGCATCAAGGCATTTCCAGAAAGGTTTGTTAGCTTCTAAATCCAACCTTGCCAAATTACTGCAATTTCCTAACTCAGGGGGATAAAACCTGAAATTTCACCTAATTCAATACTTAGAGCATAAATAGACAATTCAATAAGCTTTCTCAAATTACCCAACTCAGCGGGTATACTTCCTGATAATTGATTATGACCCAAATACAAAAATTCAAGTCAAGAGCAGTTTCCCAAAAAGGGAGGAATGTTGTGCTCCAACATGTTAGAAAACAGAGACAAGTACTCTAATTTATGCAACAACCCCAATTCAATTGGGATTTTTCCAGTCAAGGCATTGCCAGAAAGTTCCATGTATGATAAAAAATTCAAAAGGAATCATCTTCCACCATTTACTCTGACACTCTGCAACAGGACTTGCTTTTGTGGTCAGTGACAGCCCATTTTAAAGGAACTTGTTGCCCCTGCTTTTGTAATATGTGCAATGAATTTTTCACAACTACGGCTTACAGTGTCGAAGACAAAGTACTCATGACAATTTTATCAAAGTACAGGGTAGAATGTCAAATTTTAACACTGATTTCATATATATATATTGCATATACCCAAGATATATTTGTAGTTCTCCGCATCATATCAATCACTGTCCATTAATAGTCCATTATTAGTGTCGCATGTCTATCTATAATTTTTCCTATTGAAGTATACCCATGAAGTAGATTAAACATTCGGCAGAATCAATGCCCTAGAAATAATAATCTTTGAAGCATGGTTGAAATATGGCCGTAGATAAATGTTTCAGTACATTGAGAAGTCTTTAATAAGGCTAATACTGAGTTTGTTCCAATAGATATTGAGGAATAGGAAATTTGAGGGAGTAAGCATAGCTACACTTATGTCAATCAACTTGGAAAACTCATGGCGCCTTTAAACATAAAGTTGCCAGAAAGGTCTGTTAGCTTCTAAATGCAACCTTTCCAAATTGCTGCAGTTTCCTAACTCAGGGGGGATCAAACCTGAAATTTTACCTAGTTCATATTAAGTTGACTAACTGAATTTTATTTTCCACCTGCTGACAAGACCTTGAAAGTAGCAGAAAGTTAACAGTTTACACAGAAGTCAACAATGAAGGGAAAAGTGTAATTATTTTCTCTTATGTGAGAAGAATGATACGTGCAAGATAAAACAATTTCAATAAAAATTATTGAGAAGCCCATTCAGCATTGGAAAAGTCCAGATCATTATAAGCCCATAGAAGTATGTTAGGGTTAGATTATTATTGTTTTTGAATTCCTGACAGGTATATTGGGAATGGTTTAAGTTGAAAAGTCGGTTCTTTAGCTTTGATACTAAATAATCTGCAACTGTGCTTCATTAAATCTTTCAATTTTAATGATATTTGATGCAGACAAAATTTGGTCTCTGTTATGGCTCTCCATGCCAAAAGTTGAAGTATATATCCAGTTTATATATACTTATACTCTTGCATAACTTGTGACATTTGAAAGTATACAGGGGCATACTAAAGAGGTTGCTGAACTGGTTCTACATAGATTCTTAACAACATACAACTTATTTCCTGTAGGGCAAGTTTAACTTGCAATATATGGCCTTTAGAGGAAATCGTTGAAGTATACCCATGAAGTAGATTAAACAACCGGTAAAATCAATGTCGTAGAAATAATAATCTTTGAAGCATGGTTGAACTATGGCCATAGATAAATGTTTCAGTACATTGAGAAGTCTTTAATAAGGCTGATACTGAGTTTGTTCCAATAGATATTGAGGAACAGGCAATTTGAGGGAGTAAGCACAGCTACACTTACATCAATCCATTTGGAAAACTCATGGCGCCTTTAAACATAAAGTTGGCAGAAAGGTTTGTTAGCTTCTAAATCCAACCTTTCCAAATTGCTACAGTTTCCTAACTGAGGGGGGATCAAACCTGGAATTTTACCTAGTTCATATTAAGTTGACTAACTTAATTTTATTTTCCACCTGCTGACAAGACCTTGAATATCTCATGCAATGTTCTTCTTAATTGTAGATAGGCTTGAAAACTGACAGCAATATGAATGTCTTGGTGGTTTTGGTTTTTATAAAAAAATGATTTTTGAGCACCTTTTTAAGTAGTTCAAAAAATTGTCAAATATGTATAAATAAATACACACAGTTGACAATAAAATATATGTAAAACAATCTTTGATCTGGTAAAATAGTATATATAAAGAAATCTTGCATATATTTGAAATTTAGTATGCACTACTATGGCTTATAGTGTCGAAGAAAAAGTACTCGATAGAATGCCAAATTTTAACATTGTTGCATATAGATTGCATATACCCAAGACATATTTGTAGCTCTCCACATCATATCTATCACTGTCCATCAAAAGTCTTCATTATTACTGTTGCATGTCATCTATCATTTTCCCTATTGAATTATACCCATGAAGTAGATTAAGCAGTCAGTCAAATCAATGTCGTAGAAATAATAGTATTTGAATCATGGTTGAAAGATGGTGATAGAAAAATGTTTCAGTACATTGAGAAGTCTTCTATAAGGATGATACTGAGTTTGTTCCAATAGATATTCAGAAATAGGCTATTTGAGGGAGTAAGCACTAATTTCTGCAACAACCCCAATTCAATTGGGATTTTCCCATTCAAGGCATTGCCAGAAAGGTCTGTTAGCTTCTAAATCCAACCTTGCCAAATTACTGCAATTTCCTAACTCAGGGGGATAAAACCTGAAATTTTTCCTAATTCAATACTTAGAGCATAAATAGAGAATTCAGTAAGCTTTCTCAAATTACCCAACTCAGCGGGTATACTTCCTCATAATTTATTATGACCCAAATACAAAAATTCAAGTCAAGAGCAGTTTCCCAAAGAGGGATGAATGTTGTGCTCCAACATGTTAGAAAACAGAGACAAGTACTCTAATTTATGCAGAAACCCCAATTCAATTGGGATTTTTCTAGTCAAGGCATTGCCAGAAAGGTCCATGTATGATAAAAAATTCAAAAGGAATCGTCTTCCACCATTTACTCTGACACTCTGCAACAGGACTTGCTTTTGTGGTCAGCGACAGCCCATTTTAAAAGAACTTGTTTCCCCTGCTTTTGTAATATGTGCAGTGACTTTTTCACAACTACAACGTAGAGTATCGAAGACAAAGTACTCATGATAATTTTATCAAAGTAGAGGGTAGAATGTCAAATTTTAACATTGAAGATTATTCTATGCATTATTATATGCATCAATGGTCCTGAAAATCATTGTAATTCTTTAATATCTGATCTATTATGTTAATTATTCAGTTCATTCGTGCTCCCACTTTGAGGCTTGAGGATTTCAGCCGAGGTATTCTCTGTTATGGCTCTCCATGCCAAAAGTTGAAGTATATATCCAGTTTATATATACTTATACTCTTCAATAACTTGTGACATTTGGAAGTATACAGGGGCATACTAAAGAGGCTGTTGAACTGGTTCTACATAGATTCTTAACAACATACAACTTATTTCCTGTAGGGAAAGTTTAGCTTGCAATATATGGCCTTTAGAGGAAATCGTTGAAATGTTGCAGATTTGCATAGAATATCAAAGATTCTTCAAGTTCATACAATTCTAGCAGGTTGTTTGAAGCTGAAGTTCATTGACATCTACATTCATGCTTTAATTCTCACTATCATAGATCTACTCTACAAATATATGATACATTCAATATTGATATTTAAGGAGATCCGAGACCCTTATTCAAAGAGCATACCCTCTCAATATGATGCCTAAGTCCTTTCCTCAAGGCAGAATATGCTTACACTAGACCAAATGTGGTAATGTTACTTCCTTCTTTCAAAGTAACCAAGTTTTCAACTATAGATGTGCTATTGTTGCTTCAATTAGTTGTTAATTGTACCAATTCTGATGTGAAAACCCAGATTCTAACATTGCATGGTTAACTTGAATTACTTATACTCTTCAATAACTTGTGACATTTGGAAGTATACAGGGGCATACTAAAGAGGCTGTTGAAATGGTTCTACATAGATTCTTAACAACATACAACTTATTTCCTGTAGGGCAAGTTTAGCTTGCAATATATGGCCTTTAGAGGAAATCATTGAAATGTTGCAGATTTGCATAGAATATCAAAGATTCTTCAAGTTCATACAATTCTAGCAGGCTGTTTGAAGCTGAAGTTCATTGACATCTACATTCATGCTTTAATTCTCACTATCATATCTCTACTCTAAAAATATATGATACATTCAATCTTGATATTTAAGGAGATCCGAGACCCTTATTCAAAGAGCATACCCTCTCAATATGATGCCTAAGTCCTTTCCTCAAGGCAGAATATGCTTGCACTAGACCAAATGTGGCAATCTTACTTCCTTCTTTCAAAGTAACCAAGAGAAGTCTTTAATAAGGCTGATACTGAGTTTGTTCCAATAGATATTGAGGAATAGGCAATTTGAGGGAGTAAGCACAGCTACACTTATGTCAATTCATTTGGAAAACTCATGGCGCCTTTAAACATAAAGAGGTCATTGAAATTTATCAGAAGCATAAGGCGCTTCATATGTGTGCCATCAGAGATGGCGGTGCGATTTCGTATTGTTGAACTTTGCATTGATGTAATACGTTCAAGTTCAACGATTTGTAAAATTGGTTGAATATGAATTTTCCCCGAGAGCATTAATGGAATAGCATTTTCAGTAAGATTTGTTGTCATTTTCTGAAAATAGAGATAACAGAATAATTAAAAATTCTTTATATATGGTTTTGAGTTAGATGTATAATTACGTTTCCTATAGAACTACATGAGAACTTAAAACTAAAGGTTTATTCAGAAATGATGGATAAAGATATACTTATTGCTTTAAAAGTTAGTTTTTGAAGATTAATCTAAATTTTGATATATAAAAATTATGGATCATTTGCAGGTAAATCTTAGTTAACTTAAAACTAATGATTGTGTTGAATATAAAAGAGTAAATGATAAAAATGTTGATGGTGTTAGAAAGAATCTTGTACAAAACATAGTAAAATAATATCTTCTTCAATTTATTAATATGAAACTGAAATTATTATTAATAATCCTCTATTGTAATCATTTAAGATACCACAACACTTTTCTAGAATAATATTTAGGCAAAACAGCATTTGAAATAATATTTGGTAAAAACATCTTCAGAAATGTGAAACTTAGAATATCATGAACAGAAAGTATCATTAAAGAGAAACGATCTTCAACAAAACATGTGCACCATAATATTTTCACATGAAAAGTAATCCAAATGAATCATTATTCGGTAACTTAGAATAATTAAAATTGTTTATATGTGGTTTTGAGTTAGATGTAAAAGACATTTAACAAAAAAAATATTTGGTAAAACAGATGTAAAAGACATTTAACAAAGAAAATATTTGGTAAAACACATCTTCAGAAATTTGAAACTTAGAATATCATGAACACAAAGTAGAGAAACAATCTTCAACAAAACATGTGGACTATAATCCAAATGAATCATTATTAGGTCTTTTAGAATAATTAAAATTGTTTATATGTGGTTTTGAGTTAACTGTATAAATACGCTTCCTATATAGATATAACTCTTTTAAAAAAATTATATCTAGTTTGTTCACTATAGTGTGGTATAACTTGAGCTATTAGGATAGAACATTCACACTAAGTTGATAAAATAACATTTTTGGAATAAATAAATTATTATATTTAAAAATAAATAAGTTTTTATTTTTTTTTTAAATTAAACAAAACTAACTAATTTACAAATCAAATCAAATTAAAGAATAAAAATAAATCTATTTCCTAAAACTTTTCTTAATGTTCAATAAATTTACTTCTTAATTTTCAATAAATGTACTTAGAACTTTACATAAAGAAGTCATTTGAGAGAGAATTATGCACCCACTTAAATCTATTTTTATTTAACTAAAAAAATCCTAATAATTACACTGAAAACATAAAAATAGAGTTATGCTGGTTGGAGCCAATTCCATTTTCCATGAAATTGCCTATAATGATATTTATGGTTGCCAAGTAAATGAATCATTTTCATTGAGCTAAGAATTTTACAACCCAGTATGATGTCTAAAGGTGTCTGTCAGTCAACAAAGTTGAAATTTTGAAATTTTATTCATGTTGATCAATTTTTTTTTTAAATTCACTTTCAACCAAAAACATTAAAAGCTCTATTTTTGTGTACAGACATTGTTTCCTCTCAAACAGATTGGTATTTGAACAGATTTTAGGAGGCTAATGGTGTTTATTTTGCAGTTAGCAATCAAGGTGAAATTCTAATTATTTACTTGTATGTAGATGATTTTATTTTTACAACAAATATCAATCTATCCATGGAAAGAATTTAGATTAGCAATAGAAAAAGAAAAATTGAAATAAAAAAAATAGACTTATTGAGATACTTTCTTGGTATTCAAACTCTAAGCTTGTAAAAGAACATATAAGTTGAGAAAAGCAGTGTATGGGTTCAAGGAGGTGTCCAAGGCTTGGTATAGCTGTATGCCTTTAAACATAAAGTTGCCAGAAAAGTTTGTTAGCTTCTAAATCCAACCTTTCCAAATTGCTGCAGTTTCCTAACTCAGGGGGGATCAAACCTGAAATTTTACCTAGTTCATATTAAGTTGACTAACTGAAATTTATTTTCCACCTGCTAACAAGACCTTGAATATATCATGCAATGTTCTTCTTAATTGTAGATAGGCTTGAAAACTGACAGAAATATGAATGTCTTGCTTGTTTTGGTTTTTATAAAAAAATGATTTTTGAGCACCTTTTTAAGTAGTTCAAAAAATTTTCAAATGTATATAAATAAATACAGTTGACAATAAAATATATGTAAAAAAATCTTTGATAACCCCAATTCAATTGGGATTTTTCCAGTCAAGGCATTGCCAGGAAGGTCTATGTATGATAATTCAGTGCAATTGCTGACCTCAATTCAATTGGGATTTTTCCAGTCAAAGCATTGCCAGAAAGGTCCATCTTCCACCATTTACTCTGACACTCTGCAACAGGACTTGCTTTTGTGGTCAGTGACAGCCCATTTTAAAGGAACTTGTAGCCCCTGCTTTTGTAACACGTGCAGTGATTTTTTTCACAACTACGGCTTAGAGTGTCGAAGACAAAGTACTCATGATAATTTTATCGAAGTACAGTGTAGAATGTCAAATTTTAACACTGATTTCATATAGATTGCATATAGCCAAGATATATTTGTAGTACTCCGCATCATATCAATCACTGTCCATCAATACTCCATTATTAGTGCCACATGTCTATCTATAATTTTCCCTGTTGACGTATACCCATGAAGTAGATTAAACAACCGGTAAAATTAGTATATAGTTGTATGCCTTTAAACATAAAGTTGCCAGAAAGGTCTGTTAGCTTCTAAATCCAACCTTTCCAAATTGCTGCAGTTTCCTAACTCAGGGGGGATCAAACCTGAAATTTTACCTAGTTCATATTAAGTTGACTAACTGAATTTTATTTTCCACCTACTGACAAGACCTTGAAAGTAGCAGCAAGTCAAAATTTTACACAGAAGTCAACAATGAAGGTGAAATTGTAATTATTTACTTGTATGTGAGAAGAATGATAGGTGCAAGATAAAAAAATTTCAATAAAAATTATTGAGAAGCCCACTCAGCATTGGAAAATTCCAAATCATTATAAGCCTATAGAATTATGTTAGGGTTAGATTATTATTTTTTTTGAATTCTTGACATGGATATTGGGAATGGTTTAAGTTGAAAATTCAGTTCTTTAGTTTTGATACTAAATAATCTGCATCTGTGCTTCATTAACTCTTTTAATTTTAATGATATTTGATGCAGACAAACTTTGGTCTCTGTTATGGCTCTCCATGCCAAAATTTGAAGTATATATGCAGTTTATATATACTTATACTCTTGCATAACTTGTGACATTTGGAAGTATACAGGGGCATACTAAAGAGGCTATTGAACTGGTTCTACATAGATTCTTAACAACATACAACTTATTTCGTGTAGGGCAAGTTTAGCTTGCAATATATGGCCTTTAGAGGAAATCGTTGAAGTATACCCATGAAGTATATTAAACAACCGGTAAAATCAATGCCGTAGAAATAATAATCTTTGAAGCATGGTTGAACTATGGCCGTAGATAAATGTTTCAGTACATTGAGAAGTCTTTAATAAGGCTGATACTGAGTTTGTTCCAATAGATATTGAGGAATAGGCAATTTGAGGGAGTAAGCATAGCTACACTTATGTCAATCCATTTGGAAAACTCATGGCGCCTTTAAACATAAAGTTGCCAGAAAGGTCTGTTAGCTTCTAAATCCAACCTTTCCAAATTGCTGCAGTTTCCTAACTGAGGGGGGATCAAACCTGGAATTTTACCTAGTTCATATTAAGTTGACTAACTAAATTTTATTTTCCACCTGCTGACAAGACCTTGAATATCTCATGCAATGTTCTTCTTAATTGTAGATAGGCTTTAAAACTGACAGCAATATGAATGTCTTGGTGGTTTTGGTTTTTAAAAAAAAATGATTTTTGAGCACCTTTTTAAGTAGTTCAAAAAATTGTCAAATATATATATATAAATACACACAGTTGACAATAAAATATATGTAAAACAATCTTTGATCTCGTAAAATAGTATATATAAATAAATCTTGCATATATTTGAAATTTAGTATGCACTACTACGGCTTATAGTGTCAAACACAAATTACTCGATAGAATGCCAAATTTTAACATTGATTGCATATAAATTGCATATACCCAAGAAATATTTGTAGCTCTCCACATCATATCTATCACTGTCCATCAAAAGTCTTCATTATTACTATTGCATGTCATCTATCATTTTCCCTATTGAAGTATACCCATGAAGTAGATTAAGCAGTCGGTCAAATCAATGTCGTATAAATAATAGTATTTGAAGCATGGTTGAAAGATGGTGGTAGAAAAATGTTTCAGTACATTGAGAAGTCTTCTATAAGGCCAATACTGAGTTTGTTCCAAAAGATATTCAGAAATAGGCTATTTGAGGGAGTAAGCACTAATTTCTGCAACAACCCCAAATCAATTGGGATTTTCCCATTCAAGGCATTTCCAGAAAGTTTTGTTAGCTTCTAAATCCAACCTTGCCAAATTACTGCAATTTCCTAACTGAGGGGGATAAAACCTTAAATTTCACCTAATTCAATACTTAGAGCATAAATAGAGAATCCAATAAGCTTTCTCAAATTACCCAACTCAGCGGGTATACTTCCTCATAATTGATTATGACCCAAATACAAAACTTCAAGTCAAGAGCAGTTTCCCAAAGAGGGATGAATGTTGTGCTCCAACATGTTAGAAAACAGAGACAAGTACTCTAATTTATGCCGAAACCCTAATTCAATTGGGATTTTTCCAGTCAAGGCATTGCTAGAAAGGTCCATGTATGATAAAAAATTCAAAAGGAATCATCTTCCACCATTTACTCTGACACTCTGCAACAGGACTTGCTTTTGTCGTCACTGACAACCCATTTTAAAGGAACTTGTTTCCCCTGCTTTTGTAATATGTGCAGTGATTTTTTCACAACTACGGCTTAGAGTGTCGAAGACAAAGTACTCATGATAATTTTATCAAAGTACAGGGTAGAATGTCAAATTTTAACACTGAAGATTATTCTATGCATTATTCTATGCATCAATGGTCCTGAAAATCATTGTAATTCTTTAATATATCATCTATTATGTTAATTATTCAGTTCATTCGTGCTCCCTCTTTGAGGCTTGACGATTTCAGCCGAGGTATTCTCTGTTATGGCTCTCCATGCCAAAATTTGAAGTATATATCCAATTTATATATACTTATACTCTTCAATAACTTGTGACATTTGGAAGTATACAGGGGCGTACTAAAGAGGCTGTTGAACTGGTTCTACATAGATTCTTAACAACATACAACTTATTTCCTGGAGGGAAATTTTAGCTTGCAATATATGGCCTTTAGAGGAAATCGTTGAAATGTTGCAGATTTGCATAGAATATCAAAGATTCTTCAAGTTCATACAATTCTAGCAGGTTGTTTGAAGCTGAAGTTCATTGACATCTACATTCATGCTTTAATTCTCACTATCATATATCTACTCTACAAATATATGACACTTTCAATCTTGATATTTAAGGAGATCCGAGACCCTTATTCAAAGAGCATACCCTCTCAATATGATGCCTAAGTCCTTTCCTCAAGGCAGAATATGCTTGCACTAGACCAAATGTGGCAATCTTACTTCCTTCTTTCAAAGTAACCAAGAGAAGTCTTTAATAAGGCTGATACTGAGTTTGTTCCAATAGATATTGAGGAATAGGCAATTTGAGGGAGTAAGCACAGGTACACTTATGTCAATCCATTTGTAAAACTCATGGCGCCTTTAAACATAAAGTTACCAGAAAGGTCTGTTAGCTTCTAAATCCAACCTTTCCAAATTGCTGCAGTTTCCTAACTGAGGGGGTATCATACCTGAAATTTCACCTAGTTCATATTAAGTTGACTAACTGAATTTTATTTTCCACCTACTGACAAGACCTTGAATATCTCATGCAATGTTCTTCTTAATTGTAGATAGGCTTGAAAACTGACAGCAATATGAATGTCTTGGTGGTTTTGGTTTTTATAAAAAAATGATTTTTGGGCACCTTTTTAAGTAGTTCAAAAAATTGTCAAATATATATAAATAAATACACACAGTTGACAATAAAATATATGTAAAACAATCTTTTATATGGTAAAATAGTATATATAAAGAAATCTTGCATATATTTGAAATTTAGTATGCACTACTACGGCTTATAGTGTCGAAGACAAAGTACTCATGATAATTTTATCAAAGTACTCGATAGAATGCCAAATTTTAACATTGATTGCATATAGATTGCATATACCCAAGACATATTTGTAGCTCTCCACATCATATCTATCACTATCCATCAAAAGTCTCCATTATTACTATTGTATGTCATCTATCATTTTCCCTATTGAAGTATACCCATGAAGTAGATTAAGCAGTCGGTCAAATCAATGTCATAGAAATAATAGTATTTGAAGCATGGTTGAAAGATGGTGGTAGAAAAATGTTTTAGTACATTGAGAAGTCTTTTGTAAGGCTGATACTGAGTTTGTTCCAATAGATATTCAGAAATAGGCTATTTGAGGGAGTAAGCACTAATTTCTGCAACAACCCCAATTCAATTGGGATTTTCCCATTCAAGGCATTGCCAGAAAGTTCTGTTAGCTTCTAAATCCAACCTTGCCAAATTACTGCAATTTCCTAACTCAGGGGGATAAAACCTGAAATTTCACCTAATTCAATACTTAGAGCATAAATAGAGAATTCAATAAGCTTTCTCAAATTACCCAACTCAGCGGGTATACTTCCTCATAATTGTTTATGACCCAAATAAAAAAATTCAAGTCAAGAACAGTTTCCCAAAGAGGGATGAATGTTGTGCTCCAACATGTTAGAAAACAGAGACAAGTACTCTAATTTATGCAGAAACCCCAATTCAATTGGGATTTTTCCAGTCAAGGCATTGCTAGAAAGGTCCATGTATGATAAAAAATTCAAAAGGAATCATCTTCCACCATTTACTCTGACACTCTGCAACAGGACTTGCTTTTGTGGTCACTGACAGCCCATTTTAAAGGAACTTGTTTCCCCTGCTTTTGTAATATGTGCAGTGATTTTTTCACAACTACGGCTTAGAGTGTCGAAGACAAAGTACTCATGATAATTTTATCAAAGTACAGGGTAGAATGTCAAATTTTAACACTGAATATTATTCTATGCATTATTCTAGGCTTCAACGGTCCTGAAAATCATTGTAATTCTTTAATACCTCATCTATTATGTTAATTATTCAGTTCATTCGTGCTTCCTCTTTGAGGCTTGAGGATTTCAGCCGAGGTATTCTCTGTTATGGCTCTCCATGCCAAAAGTTGAAGTATATATCCAGTTTATATATACTTATACTCTTCAATAACTTGTGACATTTGGAAGTATACAGGGGCATACTAAAGAGGCTGTTGAATTGGTTCTACATAGATTCTTAACAACATACAACTTATTTCCTGTAGGGCAAGTTTAGCTTGCAATATATGGCCTTTAGAGGAAATCATTGAAATGTTGCAGATTTGCATAGAATATCAAAGATTCTTCAATTTCATACAATTCTAGCAGGCTGTTTGAAGCTGAAGTTCATTGACATCTACATTCATGCTTTAATTCTCACTATCATATATCTACTCTACAAATATATGATACATTCAATCTTGATATTTAAGGAGATCCGAGACCCTTATTCAAAGAGCATACCCTCTCAATATGATGCCTAAGTCCTTTCCTCAAGGTAGAATATGCTTGCACTAGACCAAATGTGGCAATCTTACTTCCTTCTTTCAAAGTAACCAAGTTTTCGACTATAGATGTGCTATTGTTGCTTCAATTAGTTGTTAATTGTACCAATTCTGATGTGAAAACCCAGATTATAACATTGCATGGTTAACTTGAATTACTTATACTATTCAATAACTTGTGACATTTGGAAGTATACAGGGGCATACTAAAGAGGCTGATGAACTGGTTCTACATAGATTCTTAACAACATACAACTTATTTCCTGTAGGGAAATTTTAGCTTGCAATATATGGCCTTTGGAGGAAATCATTGAAATGTTGTAGATTTGCATAGAATATCAAATATTCTTCAAGTTCATACAATTCTAGCAGGCTGTTTGAAGCTGAAGTTCATTGACATCTACATTCATGCTTTAATTATCACTATCATATGTCTACTCTACAAATATATGATATATTAAATCTTGATATTTAAGGAGATCCGAGACCCTTATTCAAAAAGCATACCCTCTCAATATGATGCCTAAGTCCTTTCCTCAAGGCAGAATATGCTTGCACTAGACCAAATGTGGCAATCTTACTTCCTTCTTTCAAAGTAACCAAGTTTTCGACTATAGATGTGCTATTGTTTCTTCAATTAGTTGTTAATTGTACCAATTTTGATGTGAAAACCCAGATTCTAACATTGCATGGTTAACTTGAATTACTGTAGGATTATCTATGAATGGTTATCTTGAATTTGGGGAATTTCCAAAAACAGAACAGCAAGTATGAAGGGGCAAGAATAGTATGTATACTGCAACAAGCGTTTAAATGTCGGCTCTTAGAAAACAAAGTAGAGAATACTAACCATGTAGTTGGTTGTATCTGAATCTTTGCAGCTTCAAACCTTCTGGCAACAGCCCAGTAATTGCAGGAAAACGGAACAGCACTGCACTTTTATGACTTCAGTGGAAGTCCTCAACACTCAGCGGCACTCAGACGCAACACCCTTGCCTTTTTCAGTTCTTCACTGGAAAAAAAAATAACAGAAGAAATAGATGAAAATGAATGAGAGAAACACATTTAAAAGAAAATCAAAGAACTACCAACACCTAACTAATAACTACCAAACTGTTTTGCGGCTGCAGGTCTCCGTCTCATCAGTGCTCCTGCTCCTGTATTGCAGCAAATGATTTCTCAATCTCAGCGGCTTCCAGGTGCCCCTTACAAATGCTTCCAAATTTCGGCCATCTCTACATCAAATTCGGCCCGGAAGGAGGAGATTATGTGTGCCCCTTCTCTGCAGCAAATGCGGCTTCCAAGTGGCCAGGAAGGAGGATGTCTGCACCAAATGCGGCCCATGTCTACAGCCCGATTCTTCCAAGTGCCCCCTTCTTTGCAGAAAATACGGCTTCCAGGTGCCCATTACAAATGCGAATTCCATTTGCATATTATAGGTTTTAGTTATTTTTAACTGTTTTATATCTATCATTGAGCGTTTCTCAATCGTCTAACAAAGAATCTGTCGATCAGCAATAGGACAGATAGGTAGGTAGGAAAGTTGTTTTCAAATAAGGACGCCTTACGACGTAATTATTATTAAATTATAATTATATATTATTATATTTAATTTCAATAAAAAATAAATTATCTCATATATTTAATAGTTCATTTATTATATAGGTGAATTTGAATGAATCATAAATTTATTTTTAAAAATAATTTTACCACATTAAAATTTTAAATTAAGTAAAATTTTAAATATCTTTATTCTTTAGTGGTAAAACCTAGTACAATTTATTGAATCAAAGGAAAAACATTAATTCAATACACATAATCCAAGATAATGTTGAATTCTTTTTAATATTTTTTAATTAAATATTTGTAAAATGAATCTTTAAAAGAAAACCCATATCTCATGGATATATTAAAATCTTTAAAGACATAAATATTTCCATATCAAAACTTTACACTCTAAAAACTAAAAAGAAGGTTTTCACTTCCAGAAATTTGATCCTTCTATGTACATGATAAATCCAGTGTTAGATGAATCTAAATTAATTCGAAATTAAATGAATCTAAGCTAATTTATAGAAAGAAATGAAAAACCTGTAGAACCACCACCATATCAAGAAAAAAGAGCAAGTGCAGTAAAACACTACTTAAAAACTACTGCATCTATGTTGTAGTGTAGGAGAGGGGTTTCAATATTCATGCTTTCACAGCAGAGGCATTTCAATAGTCGTTTTTGATAAAAACGACCCTCTGGTGGCTTTCTTTCTTTCCTAGGATCTTTTTACAAACGTTGATGGCTACAAAACAACCTTTTAACAATTTAGTAAAGAATACATTATTTTACTGAGAGATTAAGCCCGCTCTGATACCATTTTGGAAATTATTGTATGCTCTGATGCTATGTTGGAACATACACAAATACAAAGAAGCTCAAAAGAAAGCAAGGAAATGATGTTCCCACAGTAACTAGTTTACATAGAGATGTGGAAATTAAATTAAAATCAATGACATAACAAAAAAATACACAGAGCCACTCTTAGAGAGACAAAACTAGAGAAATTTCTCATTTCATGTCCTTCTACTTCAGCAAGTTTTTCTACATTGTTCGATACATATGAAGACATCCTACTTAATACAAAATGGTGGGGGTGAGAATTAAATGCATTTCAATCCTGGATGGGACAGATAACCACAGAATCATCCTTCTACTGGGAAAGCTCAACTCTTCATAAAACAACGCACAGATCATTAAAAGAAGGATTTGAAATTCTATGGGTTTCGAATTTGAAACTATATCACATCCATGCCCTCATCGCATTTCGCATGGCACCAAACTTAACTTGGTGCAATAATGGAAAACTTAAATTCTTGCGATTGCGCTTTGCGATGGCACTATCACATCGCAACTTAAAACAAATATGTTGTGAGCGCTATCCTCCTAAGCCTAGTGATGTGCGGTATGGGATTGCATCACGTCGCAACTTAAAAATTTAAAGTTACGGGCATTGTCTTCCTGAGCTTTGCGACATGCGATATGCGATCGCATCACAACTTAAAACAAATAACTTTCCGATGCTATCCTCCTGAGCTTGCGAAATTTATAATTTGTGATGTTCGATGATGATGTTGCATCACAACGTCGCAGGTTTTGGAGCAGATCATAAAAGGTAAATCATAAATTGTGCGAAATGTGACATGAAAAACATTGGGAAGTGCGAAAAGGTGAAACGTAAGAAAAAAGAAAAATACAAAGGTTTGTGCCGGTTTGGTAATGCGTATGGGTTGAGGATCACACCAGATATCACATCAGTGGAGATTTAAGTTTCGACGAAGTCTAAAGAGGAAAAGTTAAAACTTGCAAAGTGAGAAGTGCGAGAAAAATGTAGGTGAACATGGCGGGTAAGGAATTAACGCAGAGTGATGGCCATACTTAAATTTTTTAGGATTACGACAAATTGTGCGAAGTAAAATAAATGTGTGCGCATTTGAATCCTATGCTTTGTCCTTCCCTGCAACAAACATTAAATTTAAGTGTGGGCTACTGCCAGCTTATTCATGGCAGTGGTTGGGAGTATTTCCAGCACTCCCCCTTAATCACAAGTATTTCCATTAACCATTCCCAAACATTTTCTAAGATAAACAAAACTTCTGTTTCCCAATGTCTTTGTGAGGATATCTGCAAATTGTTCCTCTGATCTGCAATACTGCAACACAATTTCACCATTGTTAACTAATTTTCTTACGAAATGGTATTTGGCATCAATATGCTTTTCTCTCTTGTGGAAAACATAATTCTTTGACAATGCAATTGCTTAAATGTTATCACAGAAAACTGTGGTTCCTTTTTCTTTTTCATGACATAAATCCCTCAGCATGCTTCTCATCCAAACTGCTTGACATGATGCTGCTATCGTTGCTACATATTCAACTTATACTATTGATAATATTAGATACTTCTTGGAAGCCCATGAAGTGGCTCCCGATTCCAAATGAAAAACATACCCTGATGTGCTCTTTCTATCATCAACACTTCCAGCTTAATCACTGTCAGTGTAACCAATCAGCTTAAAATCATTAGTTGCAGAGTATAGAGCACCATACTCCTTCATCCCATTGACATAAATTAAAATTCTTTTGGCTACTTTCTAATGTGTCTCCTTTGGTGTCTCCATGAATCTAGATAAAAAACTTACTACATATATTATATCAGGCCTAGTTGCAGTCAAATACTTTAGACTGCCAACCATGCTTTTGTACAATGTCGGATTGACATTCTTGCTACAACCTTCCTTGCTCAACTTCAACCCCATGACAGTTGGAGTTGATGATGGCTTGTGTTCATCATATTAAACCTTTTCAAAATCTCTGCAATATACTTTGCTTGGGAGATAAAAATTCCCTTTTTTGTTTACTTCACTTCTATGTCCAAAAAATATCTTAACAATCCCAGATCAGTCATTTCAAACTCACTTTTCATGAATTTTTTGAAATCAGCAATGAGAGAAACATCACTGTCTATAAAAATAAAATCATGTACATAAAAAACAACAATAATAATTTTACCATCATTTTATTTGATGTAGAGTGTGGTTTCACCATCACACTTGTCAAACCCATTTTCCATAAACTAAGCATAAATCCTGTTGTACCATGCACAAAGTTCTTGCTTCAGCCTATAAAGAGATTTCTGCAACTTACACACCTTGTGTTCTTGGCCTTCTATTTGACAACGAGGAGGTTGTTCAACATACACCTCCTCTTTCAACACTCCATTCAATAATGCTGACTTCACATCCATTTGATAAACTTTCCATTTTTGATGTGCTACTATAGATAAAATTGTATGCATTGTCTCCATCCTTGCAACTGGGTCAAAGGTTTCCTCATAGTCTAGTCTTCCTTGTTGTTGCTTGTAGCCTTTGAAAAATAGCCCTGCTTTGTGCCTTTCTATCTTGCCTTCAATGTTGCTCTTGGTCTTATAGACACATTTCACTCCAATAACTTATTTTCCTTGTGGGAGGTCTAGTAACTCCCATGTGTAATCTCTTTCTATTCCTACTATATCTCCATTCATTGCCTCAATCCACTTCTCTTCTCTCACTACATCTTCAAAGTGGATTGGGTCATAGACATGGGAATATAATGCAAATAAAGAATTCAGACCAGCACTACTCTCAACTTATTGTTCATAAATCTCACTTAAATTTCTGAATTTTGGTCTTCTTATATTTACTGAAGATGTGCTTGGAGTTGCACTTGAATACGAAGGAGTTGTTGATCCCTCTAGTGTGCTTGGAGAAGCACTTCCTTGGTTGTGGAGACATGTCCTATTTCTTGCTTATGGTGTGCTCTGTTGAGCTTGTGTACATGGAGGAGGAGCCACTGTTGAGGTTTTACTTATTGCAGTCTGTTCCTCTTTCTCTTCATGAGACATACATGTCCTCACATTTACTATATTCTCTAAACTTACATCCCATGCTTCTTCTTCTATGAATTGAACATCTCTATTGATTATTACTTCTTGGTTGATGGATTATAGATCTTGTAAGCCTTGGATTCATCATTATACACAAGAAATATACATTTTTCCCCCTAGTTTTCCAACTAATTCCTTAATTGATTCTAGACATGTGCATATGCCACACATCCAAACACTCTCATGTGAGTGACAAATTTCTTTGTTCCACTCCATGATTCTTATAGAACTCTATTTATAACACTTTTAGTTGGACACATATTTATGATACATGTTGCACAGGAGAGAGATTCTACCCAATAATCATTTGGAAAATTCTTTTCCCTCAACATGCTCCTTTTCATTTCCATGATGGTCCTATTCTTTCTTTCTGCAACACCGTTTTGCTCAGGTGTATACCTTGTAGTAAACTGCTTGTGAATTCCATGCTTCCTATAGAAACATAGGAAGTCTTTGTAAATATATTCTCCACCTCTATCAGTTCTCGAAACTTTTATGTAGTGTCCACTTTGCTTTTCAACAAGATCTTTGTAGTGGCAGAAGCAGTCATACACTTCACCTTTCTGTTTCAAAATATAGATCCTTGTCTTCCTTGTGTAATTTTCTATGAATGTCAAAATATAGTGGTTGCCACTAAATGATGGTGTTTGCATTGGTCCACATAATTTGGAGTGGACAATGTGCAAAGGTTCCTTTGCCCTTATTGATTTTCCTATTGTAAATGATTCTCTGTGTTGTTTTCCCAAGATGCAACCTTCACATAAGCTATCTGGTTTCTCTATGAGTGGTAAGAACTTTACCATGCCTTTTCTATGCAACAAATTCAAAACTCCGGAATTGAGATGACCAAATCTCCAATGCCATATCCAGTTCTCATATTTCACTTCCTCTTGAAACATTTGTTTTTTGATAGCTGTTACAACACATGTTTCCTTCAATTTTGATCTCATTTTGAGAGGAAACATTCTATTGCTTGTCATGTGCACTTTTTCAATGAGCTGTCTAATTGGAGGTTTATCCATGATTGTGCAAACATCAACTTTAAAAAATACATTGTAGCCCTTTTGCATGAGTTGTCCAATGCTTAGAAGGTTACATTTCAAACCAGGGATGTAATAGACATCTGGAATTAACTTATTCTCTCCCTTCTTTGTTAGAACATCTACTCTCCCTTTTCCCATGACATAGACTTTTCCATCAGTCCCCAATGTCACTTCAGATTTTAAACTTTCATCTAGATTGGAAAGCATTGCTATGTTTCTAGTCATATGGTTACTACACCCTGAATCTATGAACCATATATCTACTTTTATTTCTTGTGCTACATTACAAGCTAAATCCAAACTTTTATGGTTCTGATTTTATTTTGTAAAATTTACACTTGGTTTAATACCCATGTCATTTTTCTTCTTTCTAAATTCATTTGCATAATGACCATACTTTTTGAAATAATGAAATTGGACTTGAGATTTATCATACCTTTCTCCTTGTGCTTGATTCTGGCTTGAGCCTTGGCTTGGATTTTGATTGCTGCCCCTTCCACTTGTGCTTGCAGGGCTTCTTCTTCCACCTTCGTGTGGGCTTCTTTCTCTTCCTCGATAGTTTGATCTTCATCGACCTCTACATTGACCAAAAGACATTTCTGTCTTAAATGCATGCTCTAATGAGGAGTTTGTTTCTCTTTTCAGTCTTTTCTCATGAGACATCGGTGATTCATGAAGCTCATCCACTAAAAATAGTGAGAGATCCTTTGTCTCTTTTATGGCCACAACTATGACATCAAACGTTGATGGTAGACTTATTAAGACATTCTCTTCTATTATACTTTCTTCAAGTGTTTGACCATGAGACCTGATTTGGGTAACCACTCCAATCACATGTGTAAAGAATGAGTCTATATTATCAGATTCTTTCATACAAAGAGTTTCAAAATCTCTTTTCAGCATGTGAAGTTTTGTTGTATTCACCTTTACCATGCCTCGGTAGGTTTTTTAGAGGGTATCCCATGCTTTCTTGGACTTTGTTGTTACTGCAACCCTTGGGAAAATATTTTCATGCACTACCTATAAAATATAGAAGAGGGCTTTGGAGTCCTTCCTCTTATTGTCTCTCAAAAATCTCTTTCTACTTGTGTCAAAGCATCGTATGTTGCTACATCTATTGGTTCTTGGAAGCCATTTTCTACTAGCTCCCAAATATCTTTTGAGGATAACAAGGCCTTCATTGTAATAGCCCAATAATCAAAATTCTTCCCATTGAACTGTGGTATTTTTGGATTAGTCAAGCCCATTCTTGTTGCTGCCATTTTCACTGTGTAAACAAAAACCTTCTCCCTACTGGAGAATCCACTTCTCAAAACAACCTTCCACCTCCTCAGTAAAGAACAATTTATTCCACTAAGAGATTAAACCCGTTATGATACCATGTCAGAAATTTTGGTATGCTCCGATACCATGTTGGAACATACATGAATACAGAGAAGCTAAAAAGAAAACTAGGAAATGGTATTCCCACAATAACCAGTTTACACAAAGATGCGGAAATTAAATTAAAATCAACGACAGAACAAAAAAATACACAAAGCCACTCTCAGAGAGACAAAACCAAAGAAATTTATCATCTCATTTCCTTCTACTTCAACAGGTTTTTCTAAATTCTTCGATACATACAAAAACATCCTATTTAATACAAAATGGCGGAGGTGAAAATTAAATGCATTTCAATGCTGGATGGGACGAATAACCACAGAATCATCCTTCTGCTATGAAACGCTGATTCTTCATAAAAAAGTGCACAAAGTATTAAAAGACAGATTTGAAATTCTATTGGTTCCAACTTTGAAACCACATCGCATCCTTGCCCTCATCTCATCTCACATGGCACAAGACTTAACTTGGTGCAATAATGGAAAACTTAAATTGTTGCGATTGCAATGTGCGATAGCACTATCGCATCGCAACTTAAAAAAAAATATGTTGCGAGCATTATCCTCTTGAGCTTTGTGACATGTCGTATGTGATCGCATCGCATCACAACTTAAATAACTTGCGGGAGCTATCCTCCTGAGCTTGCGAAATTTACTGTTGGGTGTGGAGCATGATTATATTCTTCAAATCATGCTCCCATAATTGTACACTACCTCAGGGGTCCAGGGGGGCGACTGTGACTTTATGGAGCCCCCCCTTAGCGGGGGTTTTGGGGGCAGCGCTCCTAAAGCTAAAAACAGATGTAAAATTTCCTTGTAAAGGTATAGTAATTTCTAATCAATCTGGGCCATTCATTAGGCAGATGATCTAATGATATAAGTTATGTTTGATTTAGGGTTTCTTGCCCTAGAAGAAACCCTTCGTTTTGTATGAGGGTATTGTATTGCGGCTATGTATTATACGTGTATTCTTAGAACGAGAAACATCCAGGGAGACTATGAGAGAGAACAATGGATATTACAACAGATCTGGTGTAGGTTGTGTCTCTTCATTTTCCAGGATAATAGAAAGGAAGGACTCATTGTTTGGGGTGGACATAGCCCAAACTTGGTGAACCACGTATATCTTTGTCTCTCTGGTTTTATGTGTTTTGTGTCCTTGTGTTTTCCGCATATTTTATGTCTTTCAGTGCTCTATAATATATAATTTTCTAACATTTATAATTTGGGATGTGCAATGATGATGTCGCATTGCAACATTGCATGTTTTGGAGCAGAGCATAAAAGGTAAATCCTAAATTGTGCGAAGTGTGAAATACAACACGCAAAATTCTAGGAAGTGTGAAAAGGCGAAAGGCAAGAAAAAAGCAAAATACAAAGGTTTGTGCAGTTTTGGTAATGTGTATGGGTTGAGGGTCCCACTAGATATCGCATCGGCATAGATTTAAGTTATGGTGAAGTCTTAAGAGGAAAACTTAAAAGTTACGAAGTGCCAAGGGTAGAAAAAAGGTAGGTGAACATGGTGGGTAAGGAATTAACACAGAGTGATGGCCAAACTTAAATTTTTGAGCATTACGGAAAATTTTGTGAACTAAAATAAATTCCTGCGGATTTCAATACTCTTCTTTTTCCTTCCCTACAACAAACATTCAAGTTAAGTGTGGGCTACTGCCAGCTTATTCATGGAAATGGTTTGGAGTATTTAAAGCACTCCCCCTTAATCACAATTGCCACCATTAACCATTCCGAAACATTTTCTGAGATAAAAAAATAAAAATAAAAATAAAAAGAAAAAAATTTTGTCCCAATGGCTTTGTGTGGATATTTTCAAATTGTTCCTCTAACTTGTAATGCTACAACACAATCTAGACATTGTTAAATAATTCCCTTATTAAATGGTATTTTTCATCAATATTCCTTTTTATCTTGTGGAAAACATAATTCTTTGGCAATGCAATTGCTGAACTGTTATCACAGAAAATTGTGGTTCCTTTTTCTTGTTCATGACATAAATCCCTCAGCATCCTTCTCATCCAAATTGCTTGACATGCTATTTTTGTTGCTGCTACATATTCAACTTCTACTGTTGAAAATATTGGCTGCTTCTTGGAAGCCCATGAAATGGCTCCCGATCCCAAATGAAAAACACACCCTGATGTGCTCTTTCTTTCATCAACACTTCTAGCCCAATCATTGTCAGTGTAAGAAATCAACGTAAAATCATCAGTTGCAGAGTATAGAACACCATACCCCTTCGTCTCATCGGCATACTTTAAAATTCTTTTGGCTACTTGCCAATGTGTCTCCTTGGGTGTCTCCATGAATATGGATATAAAACTTATTTCATACATTATATCAGACCTAGTTGTAGTCAAATACATTAGACTGCCAACCATGCTTTTGTACAATATTGGATTGGCATTCTTACAGAAATCTTCCTTGCTCAAATTCAACCCCTTGAAAGTTGGAGGTGATGATGGTTTTCTATGCCCTGCATATTAAACCTTTTTAAAATCTCTAAAACATACTTTGCTTGAGAGATAAAAATTCCTATTTATTTTTTCTTCACTTCTATGCCCAAAAAAATATCTTAACAATCCCAAGTCAGTCATTTAAAACTCACTTTTCATAACTGTTTTGAAATCAGCAATGAGAGAAACATCACTGCCTGTAAAAATCAAATCATCTACATAAAAAACAACAATAAGAATTTTACCCTCATTTTCTTTGATGTATAATCTGGGTTCACCATCACACTTCTTAAACCAATTTTTCATCAACTAAACATCAATCCTGTTGTCCCATGCACATGGTGCTTGCTTCAGCCCATAAAGAGGTTTCCGCAGCTTACACACATTGTGTTCTTGGCCTTCTATTTCATAGTCTGGGGGTTGTTCAACATACACCTCCTCTTTTAGCAATCCATTCAATAATTCTGGCTTACAATCCATTTGATAAAATTTCCATTTTTTTTGTGCTACTATAGATAACATTGTCTGCACTACCTCCATCCTTGCAAATGGTGCAAAGGTTTCCTTGCAGTCTCTTTCTTGTTGCTGCTTGTAACCTTTGACAACTAGCCTTGCTTTGTTTCTTTCTATATTGACTTCAATTTTTCTCTTGGTCTTATAGACCCATTTCACTCCAATAACTTATTTTCCTTGTGGGAGGTCAACTAACTCCCATGTGTCATTTCTTTATATTCCTAATATCTCTTCATTCATTGCCTCAATCCACTTCTCTTCTATAACTGCATCTTCAAAGTGCACTGGGTCATCTACATGGAAATATAATGAAAATAAAGAATTCAGACCAGCACTATTCTCAACTTCTTGTTCATAAATTTCACTTAAGTTTCTGAATTTTGGTCTTCTTATATTTGCTAAAGATGTGCTTGGAGTTACACTTGAACTCAAGGGAGTTGTTGATCCTTGTGGTGTGTTTGGAGAAGCACTTCCTTTGTTGTGCAATTATTTCCTATTTCTTGCTTGCGGTGTGCACTGTTGAGCTTGTGTAGGTGGAGGAGGAGCCACCATTGAGGATTTACCTCCTGCAATCCATTTCCCTTTCTCTTCATGAGACATACATGTCTTCACATTTACTATCTTCTCTAAACTTCCATCCCATGCCTCTTCTTGTATGAGCTAAACATCTATGTTGATTATTACTTTCTTGGTTGATGGATTATAAATCTTGTAAGCCTTGGATTCATTACTCTACCCAAGAAATATACATTTGTCCCCCTTGCTATCAAACTTATTCCTTAATAGATTCGGGACATGTGCATATGCCACACATCCAAACACTCTCATGTGAGTGAAAATTTTCTTTGTTCCACTACATCCTTCTTCTAGAACTCTATTCATAACACTTTTAGTTGGACATCTATCTATGATATATGTTGCACAAGAGACAACTTCTGCCCATTAATCATTTGGAAAATGATTTGCCTTCAACATGCTCCTTTCCATTTCCATGATGGTCCTATTCTTTATTTCTGCAACACCGATTTTGCTGAGGTGTATATCTTGTAGTAAACTACTTGTGAATTCCATGCTCCCTACAGAAATGTAGGAACTTTTTGGAAATATATTCTCCACCTCTATCAGTTCTCAACACTTTTATGTAGTGTCCACTTTGCCTCTCAATAAGAGCTTTGTAGTCGCAGACGTATTCATACACTTCAATTTTCTATTTTATAAAATAGGCCCATGTCTTCCTTGTTTAATCTTCTATGAATGTCAAAATATAGTGGCTACCACCAAATTCGGAGTGGAGAATATCCAAAGGTGCATTTTCCCTTATTGACTTTCCTATTTGAAATGATTCTCTGTGTTTTTTTCCCAAGGTGCAAACTTCACATAGGTTGTCTGGTTTCTCTATGAGTGGCAAGCCCTTTACCATGCCTTTTCTATACAACAAATTCAAACCTTTGAAATTGAGATGACCAAATCTCAAATGCCATAATGATTTCTCATCTTTCACTTCATCTTGAAAAGTTTCTTTTTTGACAGTTGCTACAACACCTCCTTCCTTCAATTTTGATCTCATCTTGAGAGGAAACATTCTATTGCTTGTCACATGCACTTTTGCAATCAGTTGTCTACTTGCAGTTTTATCCATGATTGTGCAAACATCATCTTTAAAAAACACATTTTAGCCCTTTTCCATGAGCTGACCAATGCTTAGAAGGTTCCATTTCAAACCATGGATGTAATAGATATCTGGCATGAACTTCTTCTATGCCTTCTTAGTCAGAGCATCTACTCTCCCTTTTCCCATGTCAGAGACTTTTCCATGAGTCCCTAATGTCACTTCAGATTTTACACATTCATCTAGATTGGAAAACATTATTATGTTTCCAGTCATATGGTTACTACACCCTAAACCTAAGAACCATATATATTCATGTTTTTCTTGTGGTATATTACAAGCTAAAAACAAACTTTCATGGTTCTGATTTTCTTTTGTAAAATTTACACTTGGCTTACAACGCATGTCCTTTTTCTTATTTCTACATTCATTTGCATAATGACCATACATTTTGCAATAATGAAATTGGAATTGAGATTTATCACACTTATGTCCTTGTGCTTGATTTTGCCTTGAGCCTTGGCTTGGATTTTGATTGATTCCCCTTCAACTTTTTCTTGCAGGGCTGCTTATTCCACCTCTATGTGGGCTTCTTCCTCTTCCTCAGTAGTTTGATTTTCCTCGACCTCTACCTTGACCAAAATAATTTTTTTTCTTAAATGCATGATCCAATTAAGTTTGTTGCTCTTTTTAGTCTGTGTTGATGATACATCAGCGATGCATGAAGCTCATTCACTGAAAACTGTGAAAGATCCTTTGTCTCTTCCATGGCCACAACTATGGCATCAAGCATGGATGGTAGACTTCTTAAGACTTTCTCAACTATTCTCCTTTCTTGAAGTGTTTCACCATGAGACCTGATTTGGGTAACTAACCCAATCACATGTGTAAATAATGAGTTTATATTATCGGAATCTTTCATAAAAAGAGTTTCAAAATCTCTTCTCAGCATTTGAAGTTTTGTTGTCTTCACCTTTTCCATGCCCTGGTGGGCTATTTGAAGGGTATCCTA
This sequence comes from Pinus albicaulis, assembly GCA_034641835.2. NCBI lineage: Eukaryota > Viridiplantae > Streptophyta > Pinopsida > Pinales > Pinaceae > Pinus > Pinus albicaulis. The sequence continues at coordinate 284,715,163 of CM076581.1, forward strand.
TGCTTTCTTAGGGTTCGTTGTTGCTGCAACCCTTGGGAAAGTACTTTCATGCACTGCCCTGAAATTATAGAAGAGGGTTTTGGATTCCTTATTCTTATTGTCTCTCAACAAATCTCTTTCTGCTCATGTCAAAGCATTATATGATGATGCATCTGCTAGTTCTTGGAAACCATTTTCCACTAGCTTCCAAATATGTTGTGAGGAGAACAGAGCCTTCATTGTAATAGCCCAATAACCATAATTCTTCCCATTGAACACTGGTATTTGTGCATTAGTCAAGTCTGTTCTTACTGCTGTCATTTTCACTGTGTAATAAAAAGCCTTCTCACTGTTGGAGAATCTGCTTCTCAAAACAACGTTTCATCTCTTCATTAAAGAACACTTTCTTTCACTGAGATATTAAACTTGCTCTGACACCATGTCAAATATTTTGGTATGATCTGATACCATGTTGAAACATACATGAATATAGAGAATCTCAAAAGGAAATAGGGAAATTTTATTCCCACAATAACTAGTTTAGACAGAGATGTAGAAACTAAATTAAAATCAATGGTAGAATAAAAAAAATACATAGAGCCACGGTCAGTGAGACAAAACTAGAGAAAGTTCTCATTTCATTTCCTTCTTCTTCAGTGGGTTTTTCTACATTGTTAGATACATATGAAAACATCCTACTTAATACAAAATGGCAGAGCTCACAATTAAATGCATTTCAATGCTGGACGGGATAGTTAACCACAAAATTGTCCTTCTACTACGAATGCCTGATTATTCATAAAACAACACCTAGAGCATTAAAATATGGATTTGAAATTCTATGGGTTTTGACTTTAAAACTACATCGCATCCGTGCCCTCATCGTATTTCTTATGGCGCAAAAATTAACTTGGTGCAATAACAGAAAACTTAAATTCTTGCGACTGCGATGTGTGATGGCTCTATCTCATCGCAACTTAAAAAAATATGTTGCGGATGCTATCCTCCTGAGCTTTCTGACATGTGGTATTTGATCAAATCACATCCAACTTAAAACTTTAAAGTTTCCGATGCAGTCCTCCTGAGCATTGTGATATGTGATATGGGATTGCATCACAACTTAAAACAAATAACTTGAGGGCGCTATCCTCATGAGCTTGCGAAATTTATAATTTGCGATGTGCGATGATGATGTCAGATCATAAGATCGCAAGTTTTTGAGTAGAGTATAATAGGTAAATCCTAAATTGTGCGAAGTGATAAATGTGATGCGCAAAATGCTGGGAGGTGAGAAAATGCGAAAGGTAAGAAAAAAGATAAATACAAAGGTTTGTGTGGGTTTGGTAATGCATATGCGTTAAGGGTCCCACTAGATATCACATCGATGAAGATTTATGTTTTGACGAAGTCTTAAGGGGAAAAATTAAAACTTGCGTAGTGAAAAGTGTGGGAAAAAAGTATGTGAACATGGCTGGTAAGGACTTAACACAGAGTGATGGCCAGACTTAAATTTCTGAGAATTACGGAAAATTGCGTGAAGTAAAATAAAGGCCTGCAGATTTGAATCTTGTGCTTTGTCCTTCCCTGCAACAAACATTCAATTGAAGTGTGGGCTTCTACCAGCTTATTCATGATGGTGGTTGAGAGTATTTCCAACATGCACCTTCCCTTAGGTGGGTTTCTGTTCCACTCACACAACTTTAGTAACACTTAATATTCTTTGTTTAGAATCACTTGATATTTCTTAGCCTCCACCCTATTTCAATATTGTGATGTGATTCCCTGCAATACTATGACCTTGATCTTTTATTGGGTAGAGAGCAGTATGCTATAGTTCAGTATGGTCCCGATGTGTAAATATGTCATGTTCTCAAAAATTAAGAAAATAATTGTTTGGATAGAACATTAGTTTGAATCTTAAATTATATATAGTTTTAGTCTTTATATTATATATAACTTTTTAATCTTATTATGGACTAATATTATTATTAAAAAATATTTATATATTATTATATTTATTTTGAATAAATAATAAATTATCTCATACATTTAATAGCTCATTTATCATATAGGTGAATTTGAATGCATCAAAATTTACTTTTCAAAAAAACTTACCCCATTAGAATCTCAAATTAGGTACAACATCTTTAATATTTACTAAAGTCAATACAATTTATTTAATCAAAAGAAAAATGTTGATTCAATACACATAAATATTTCCACATTAAAGCTCTACATTCAAAAAAAAAAGGTTTACTCCTTAAGAAATTTGATCTTCTTCTGCTCAATGCACCATCAATATGATTTTAATGACAATTCTGATCTTAAATGGATCTAAACTGGTATGTTATATCAATTCATAATTAACTTGTGGGAAATCCTCCTCCTCATTATTGGATGTTCTTAGATTAAAGCTTTGCTCCACATAACTCCTTATCCAAGGAATAGTCACTGAGCCTTTCTCAGAAAATAGCCCCTTTAATCATAGCTCGATACACATATTTATATATATCCCTTTATAAATATTATATGGATGTTCTTAGGTTAAATATTTTCTCCACGTAACTTCTTCTCCAAGCAATGATCACTGAGCCTTTCTCGGAAAATAACCCATTTAATCATAGCTCAATATACATATTTATATGTATCCCTTTATAAATCTTATATTGCAGGGAGTAACCTAGAGTTCACTAGTAAGCAGTGGAGTTACTCCCAGCCTAACGTTGTCAAAAGAACTCAAGGACCTGACCTCCAAGTAGTCTGTGTCAGGGTCTTACATCCTCATGCAAACACAGTCATTGGATCCTAGAGACCTACCTATTCCAACAAATCGGAGTTTGGAGCTTCTATGGAACAAGCCAAAAACACCAGACCCGCCTAGTCCAATGGATCGATGTTTGGAGATTCTATGGAACACGCCGAAAACACCATATAGGTGGAAGGCTAACTTCTTAGTACTGATTTTTCTATTTACCAGACTAGATCCATCTTAACTCCGAATCTATCAAGTGCCGAGAGGGATCAAATCTCTTGAGGTTAAAACCTCTTTTTGGAGTGCAAAACATAAGGAAAGGTTTGCACTGCAAGAGATTTAATCCCTCTCGATGCTTCATAGATCCAGAGTTAAGATGGATCTAGGCTGGTTTCAGTCATGTGCTGCCAAGGAAAATCTATCGAAGATATGATTAATTTTATCAATAATATGTAAATATATCAAATATTAATATAATCATTTTAAATATGCTAAATATTTTTGATATTAACTTGGTCATTTTAATTTTAAATTTTCTTAGTTACCTCAGTTTGTTGAGATGATAAATATTGTTAATAACTTTAATGATGAAAAATGATGAAATATTTTTTTTGAATGCAAAGTGACAATAATAATGTTGAAGGATAGAAAATGTGAATAATAAGAATGTATTCACGTTACAAATAGTCTTCATTGTGATCAATCTCAAACTATTCTCTTCTACTATTCTTATTGTTACCCTAGTTAGTTTTGTCATCTTTTCATATCGATTATGTGAGAAAGAAAATTTAAATTGTAAATCATTTAAATCTTTAGCTCAAGATGTTTTAGTAAACATTATACCTTGTCTCTCATGCTCTCCAATATTAATAGGTTAAATTACTATAACACAAAAAACAATGTGCATTGTCAATACCGTTTTGTGCTTACACTAAAATCAATGCATATTGTTAATCCAATCACTTTAAAATTAATGTACCATCATATATCCAATTACATATAATCAAAAATCAACATCTACATTGAAACAAATGCATTTAATGCAAGAAATCAAATAATATTAGAAAATAACTTCTACACTGAAATCAATGCATTAAGTGCAAACAATCAAATAGGATTAGAAATAATCTACATTGAAATCGATTCATCTAGTGCAAGAAATCAAATATAATTATAAATCAACATCTACATTGAAATCAATACATCCAGTGCAAGCAATCAAATAGTATTAGAAATCACCACCTACATTGAAATCAATGCATCTAGTGCAAGTAATAAAATATCATTAGAAAAAATATTTACACTAAAATCAATGAATCTAGTGCAAACAACCAAATAGGATTAGAAATCACCATCTCCACTTAAATTAATCCATCCAGTGCAAGAAATATTCTTCCCTCTCTCCACCCTCCCTCCATATCTATATCCCCCTCTATCTCTTCTTTTTTGTCTTTCTATCTCACCGCCATAAACACACATTCTCTTGCACTCCATATATATCAATCTCTTTGTCACTCCCTCCCTCTCCCCGTCTCTCTCTTCTTCCCTCTCTTCACCTTCCATCTATATCTCTATCTTCCCCTTCTCTCCCTCTTCCCTACTAATATCTCCCTTTCCTCCTTTTGTCCTCTCTCCCTCTCTCTCCATATTCCTTATCCCTCTCTCTCTATCTCTCTCTCTCTTTCTCCACCTTTATCTCTTGATGTTTTTCTTCAAACCTCCCTGTCACTCCCCCTCCAAACCCATCTCTCTTTCCCTCCATCTCTCTTCCTTCCGCTCTTTCCCTTTCTCTCCCATCTCTCTCTCTCTCTCTCTCTCTCTCTCTCTCTCTCTCTCTCTCTCTATCTTCACCCACCAACTATGTTACTATATCACTCCCTCTCTCCTTATCTCTCATTCTCTCCCCCCTTATCTCCATCTATCCTTCTTTGTCTCTTTATCTCACCCCCAAACATATATGCTCTCTCTTTGTCTCTCCCTTGTCACTCCATCTCTTTCTCCATTTCTCACTCTCTATATTTCTTATTTCCTACCTCTCTGCCCCTCCAACTCCATTTATCTATCTCTATCAATCCTTCTCTCCTCATCTCTCTCGTACTTCCTCTCTCTCCCTTTCTCTCCTACCTCTCTCTCTCTCTCTCTCTCTCTCTGTCTCTCCAACACTCTCTCTTCCCCAATCATTCTCCTTATCTCTCTCATCCTTCCCCTCTCTCCTTTTCTCTCCTACCTCTCTCTCCCCCTCCAACTACATTCATATATCACTCCCTCTCGCCTTCTCTCCCCACTTCTCTTCATACATCCTACTTTGTCTCTTTTTTCACCCCTAAAAATACAAACTCTCTCCATCTCTGCCTTGCCACTCCCTCTCACTCTCTCCACTTTTCTCTCTATATATATTTCTTCTTCCCTCCCTCTCTCCCCCTCAAACATCTCTCTATCCCTCCCTCTCTCAAGTCTTATCTCTAGTCCTTCTTATCTCTCCCATTCTCTCTTACCTCGCTCTCTCTTCTCGCATCTCCCTCTCCCTTTATCTCTTACCCCACTCTCTCTTCCACCATCTCTATCTCCTCTAATCCTATCACTATCTCCCTCCCCCTCTCCTTCTCTCTCTCCCTCCTCCATATCTGTGTCTCCCTCTCTTTCTCTTCCTTCCTACTCTCCCCTTTCCTTTAGTTTATCTTCACCTCTCCCTTGTCAATCCCCCTATATCTCCACTTCTATCACTCTATATCTTTGTTCTTCCCTCCCATATATATCTAGAGTTCATATATATCATGATACATCTATATATATTATAATATAATAAATTTAATATTGTATTAATCGAAATTTATTAAATTTAATAAGATTAATATTATAATCTATTAATATGAGTATTAGATTTAATAATAATAATAATAATAATAATAATGTTTTAATATTATATTAGGGTTAATAAATTTTTTTTTGCAAGGTATTAATAATAATTTAGGCCATGGTATTTGGACCATAGGCTTCACCTAAATAAAACCTATTTTTGAGTGTTCGTAAATATAAAATTATGGAGTAAATATGAAAAAGAGGTTTTATTTACTTACCATACTTCTGGTTTATTTATATTTTTATTTTTTACCATACCTCTTTTATTTAATATGGTATTAGTCCCATAGTCTTGTTATATAATTAGTTTTTTTATTTATAATCATATTTGATATATTTTTGTTTTTTGACATTAACTCTTTATACCTATTTTATATTTATTTATTTATCATACCTCTTTATACATTTTTTGTATTTATTTATTTACCATAAATATTTTATAAATATTGTATTTGGCCTATGGTATTTAGCCCATGGTATCAATATTAATTTGTCCCATGGTATTCGTCCAATAGGCTTCATCTAAACAAAACCTCACTTTTAGAGTTTTTTTAAATATAAAAAGGTTTACGAAGTAAATATAAAAAGAAGTTCTTATTTATTTACCATACATCTAGTTTATATATATATTTTCTTTATTTACCATAGCTCTCGAGTAAGTATAAAAATAGGTTTTAATTATTTACCATACCTCCTGTTTATTTAGGTTTTTATTTATTTAAATTTTTAAATATTGCAATATTTAAAATTTTGAAATATTTATATCTTTAAAGATTTTAATTTTTCCATACAACATGGGTTTTCTTTTTAAATATTAATTTTACAAATATTTAATTAAAACAAATATTAAAATATTTTGGATTTTGATTGTTTGTGTTGAATTAACACTTTTTCTTTGATTTAGGAAATTGTATTGACTTTAATAAAGAGTAAAGATGTTTAAAATTTTACTTAATTTGCAAATTCAATGTGGTAATTTTTTTTGTTAAAGGTAAATTTATGATCCATTCAAATTCACGTATATAATAAGAAAACTATTAAATGGGTGAGAGAATTTTCTATCCATTAAAATTATATAAATAATACATGGTTGTATTTTAATAATTAATCTCAACCCATTAATAAGTTGCAAAATTTATATATAATATAAATTTTCAAATTATATAAAATTAAAGATTAAGTTAATGATTTGGCGAACATTAGCAATTATTTTTTGAGGATGTGACATACTTGACATCAGGGACATATTGGGCTTTAGATTGTTCCTCTGGGCACAACTAATCATATGAATGATGAACACCAATTTGATTTTATGCATTTACTTTTACTCAAGTTGTTTCTTTATTACCACTTCCCTCACTAGGCATTGATCTCGTTAGTGACACGGTTTCCCAACCGAATGGAAGATAGATCCAATCTTTAGAAAAATGAGAATTCGAGAATAGTATAACTATGAAGCCAAGGCATGTGCTCTTCTGGACAACTTAATAAAATTTCTGACAATTTCTCGAAAACACTAAGAAATTCATGACTTTATTACCTTTAAAAGAGACATTTATAGAATATATAAACCTTGCTCGACGCTTCCCTCATCAACAATACTACTACCAAAAAACCTACTCTACCTCATCTACATTTTCAACAGTATGCATGCTCGAGGTGAATTCACACTTTTACGCCAGGTTATGAATAAGCATAACTACAATAAAGAGGCTCAATGGAGAAGATATATACACAAATAAATTTCCTAATTTCATAAAATTTCAGCCTTTCACTCACTACAAAAATTATATACATGGAGGTTACAAACTGCAATTCTTTTTGGAAGAATATTCATAGAAAAAGAGGATTTGGACACTCTCCAATACATCGTCTAAACTACCTGAAAGCTATCCTAGCACTTGTTATTTTTCCATAATCCCATTTGGGCCAAATACCCTAACAACGAAATGTTCTAGAACTAAGACACTTGGCCTTGGAACAAATGTTTGTACTTCTAATTGAAATGTTCTAGAACTAAAACACGTTTCCTTGCAACAAATGGTCGTATTTCTAATTTACGAAAACAAAAATGAGGGAAAATAAGATTCTTTTCAAAATTTACATGACCTCTAGGGTGATGCTGCTGCATTAGACTCCCCAAAAAATATTTTTGACCTCTTGGTCAATTATCTACAAAAGCCTTTAGGGTCGCAAACAAAGTGTTGTTTTTGGTTTCACATCTAATCATGTTGTTTCTCCAGCCTTGAATTAGGTGTTCTAGATCCCATACTTGATTTTGCACTGCACCACTTGATTTGTTGAGGAAATCTTGTGCAGTCATCTTGTTGATAGTTGTAATGTTTGCAAGCTTTTCATCTCTGCCATGTTCATGCAATCCCCTCTAGACAACCAAATGTTGAAAGTAATCATTCATTCATTTCCATTATACCATAGCTCAAGTATTTACTTTATCAACTTCATTATCTACTTAATCTCCATGTTCAATTTGCATTCATGTTGGTACATGCTTCTTTTCCCTTGTTGGTTTAGACTATCACTACCAGTCATCATCTCGATGAATAATTCTAGGAGTTGTAGGATTTCATTCTCCATATCATTACATTCTTCACCATAGAAAATCCCTCTATAAAAACAAATTCCTCCTTATTTGTACCTTCAAACAAATATCCTATGGAAAAATAATGCCCTCCTTAAAAAAATAAAATTATGCCCCATATTTCTTGTTTTCAAATGATATAAATTGTCATGAGATAGACTTATCTCAAGCTCCTAACTCCTTTATTATCTTGATATAATTTGTTCTCCCTCCTTTTCAACTTCAATTATTCTTTCAACAGTGTTGTCAACACAAATATTTTGAGCCTTTAAGCACCTCAGCTCCACATTCTCTACAATCCTCCTCTTCCTCAACAATGTTTTGTATAAAAATTACAAGGGTATGCTCGCACTTTTCTTCGTTTATCTCCATAGCACATCCTTTTCTTGCCAAATATTTTGTTGGCCTTATGAAAGGATGCTTCTTTCTATTTCTAGAATTATAAATTTTAGTCATACCTGCACATACAAAATATATGTTATGGGAAATATTTCCTTTCTCTTAACCATCTGCTGCAAATGTATGAGTCTTTGATTGACCAGAAAAGTGAGTTCCTCCTTGAATCCTTTCACCATTGGCCTGGACTATCCTGGATCACATTATTTTCATTTTTTCTCTGAACCATGGCCTCCTCTACATAAGCCTTCTCATCCATGTTTGGGAATGCTTCTCATACTTGGGGTACGCCTATGTATATTTCTTCAAAATTTTCTTTATAATCCAACCTTTCTCCGTCATTGATTTCATGAGATAGTGGTATCTCCCCATTTTCAATAACAAACTCTAGGTTTCCTTCTTGTCCTTTGTTATGAAACGAAGTCCAAAAATAGAAGAAAAGAGATATCAACGCCTTAGAAATAAGCCACTTCAAGGGGGAAACCTCCTTTACATTACATAAATAAAAAATTCTTAAATTAAACAAATGACAAAACCTCCTTCTATATATAGGAGTCCATTAGCTCACAAGATAATCCTAGCCGACCTAAAAAAAATAATTTAAGCGCATAATAATAACAAAATTGGGGTTACAGGGGTACAACAATAACAATAAGGGGGCTACACTAACAACAATAATGGAATACACTAGTAATATAGGGACCTAACATGCCCCTCTCCTTCAAAAATGTGTTGTCCTCAATGCTTGAGTAGCTCTTGGTGCTTCTGTATAAAATTCTCATCCTCCTATGTAGAATCTTCAGTGGGTAAGTTCCTCCACTTGATGAGATACTCTAAAATTGATCGATTTCGTAGCTATCAAGTTCTTGTTTCTGTGATTGCTTCAGGTTCCATTATGATTTTTCCTTCCTCATAAAGTTCTGGCAATATTGTTTGAACTGGAATTTTTTGACCTATAACCTTGTTTAAGCATGAAACATGGAAAACTAGATGCACTCGCGAAGAAGCAGGAAGCTCCAATTTGTATGCCCTAGTACCAATATTTTGAAACACATTGTAAGGACGATATAATTTGGTGATAATTCATTATCCTTCTTAGCTTGCTTGAGGGAGATTTGTTTGTATGGTTGTAGCCGTAAAAATACCCAGTCTCCTATATCAAAACTTCTCTCGCTGTGACGTTGATCTACATGTTGTTTCAGTCGATTTTGTGCCAAATTTAGGTTATCCTTTAAGAGTTGGAGAAATTCTTTTTTATGCTCGATGTGATCTTCCACTGCTTGAGCCATAGAATTTTCTCCTAAATATGATGTGATGGACGGTGGATGATATCCATAAAGTTCCATAAATGGGCTCATTTTTTCTTCAATATGGAAGGAAGTGTTATACCACAATTTAATAAGAGGTAACCACTTGACCCATTGTGTTTGTTTATCAGATACAGAAAAACAAAGATATCCTTCCAAACATTTATTCACTATTTAAGTTTGACCATTGGATTGAGGATGATAAGATGAGCTATGAGCTAGTTGAGTACCCAAACAATAAAATAGTTCCATCCCAAAATTTCCAGTAAAAATGGGATCTCTATCGCTTACAATAATATTTGTGTTTCCATGTAGCTTTTGAATTGTTTCCATAAATGCAGTAGCAAATGTAATTTCTTTAAATGGATGAAATAATACACAAAAGTTTGCATACTTGGTAATTCTATCAACTCCCACCATGATGACACTCTTTCCTTCAGAATTAGGTAAAACTGTGATAAAATCCATTGAATTCTCCTCCCAATGCTGACATGGAATGGATAAAGGTTGTATAAGACCCGTGGTCTTAATTGTCTCAACGTTATTTTGCTAGAAAACCAAAAATTCCACCACAAACTTTTGAATATCAGATTTAAGGCCATCCCAAAAAAATTCTTTCTTCACCGTCTGGTAAGTTTTGAAAAATCCTGAGTGTCCTCCTAAAGGAGAAGTGCACAATTCCAAAAAAATGTTTTGTTTTAGTTGGGAATTCTTACAAGGATATAAGATACCTTTGTACCATAAAGAATCATTTTTCCATGTAAATGTATGAGATGTACTAGTATATTGCTTCAAATTTTGAATGAGTTTCCACACTTCTTCTTCCTTCTTCCGTTCATCCCTTGATTCGGTTATCCAATCTAGTTGGATAATAGAAATGGCACAAAGCAATGCTTCCACAACTTCATTCTTTCCTGAGAGTGCATCTGCAACAACATTTAGCTTCCCTTTTTTGTAGATGATTTCAAAGTCATAACCCAACATCTTTGTGACCCATTTTTTTTTTCTCTTCTGAAGATAGTCTTTGTTCCAAAATGTGTTTAAGACTATCATGATCAGTTTTTACCTTGAAGTGTCTTCCCATTAGGTAAGGTTGTCATTTCTTTAGTGCATGTAGTATTTCTAACATTTCCTTCTCATAAATATATTTCTGTAAATAATTTCCTTCGATTAGACTACTTTCAAGAGAAATCGGTGTTCCTTCTTGCATTAAAACAACACCAATTCCATTTCCCGAGGCATCACATTCCACACTAAAGGTTTTTGTGCAGTCTGGCGTAGCTAAGGCCGGTGCTAGGCACATTGGATATTTAAGATGTTCAAAGGTCTTAGTTTCTTTAGGATTCCATGAAAATTAACATTTCTTTAATAATGTTGTTAGAGGTTTTGCTATTCTCCCATAATTCTTAACAAACTTGCGATAATACCCTGTTAACCCAACAAATCCTTGCAACTGCTTTATGGTTGCGGGGACTTTCCATTCCTTAATGGCTTTAATTTTGTTAGGGTCTACCTTAAAACCCTCGTGAGATACAATATGATCTAGATATTCCACCTCTTGTACTCCAAAGAAACATTTGGATGTTTTTCATATAATTGTTTCTCCTCTAATAGTTTGAGCACCCTGTCAACATGTTGAACATGATCCTTCCAAGACCTACTGTAGATTAGTATATCATCAAAAAAAACTAGCACAAATTTTCTAAGGAAGGGTTTCAAAATGGATTTCATCAACCCTTGAAATGTAGAAGGTGCATTGGTAAGGCCAAAAGGCATGAACAAAAATTAATAATGACCATCATGAGTTCGAAATGATGTTTTCGAAATATCTTCATTCTTCATTCTAATTTGATGATATCCTGAACAAAGATCCAACCTGGTAAAATAAATTTCTCCATGTAATTCATCCAATAGTTCATCAATCACAGGAATGGGAAATTTATATTTAATAGTGAGCTTATTGAGCTCCCTATAATCTGGACACATGCACCAAGATCCATCCTTTTTGTGCACCAATACTACTGAAGCAGAGAAATAACTTTGACTAGGTTGAATTATACCATCCTCTAACATTTCTGCAATCATACATTCAATTTCGTTGTTTTGGACATAAGGATATCTATAAAGCGTGATTTTTGGAGGAACACTTCCTAGAATAAAATGAATAGCATGATCATGATCATGAAAAGGAGGGAGTCTTTTTGGAGTTTCAAACAACTTGGAATGATTGTCCAAGTCTTTTTGGAGATCTATGGAAATAGATTATTTTGATGTTGGAACTTCTACTAATCATAATTATGCAATTATGCCTTGGTGTTCTTTATTCAAAAGTTTTTTCATGACATTAGAGATTATTATATTTCCCAGCTTCCCTATGATACCCCGTAATTCGACCTCCTTTCCTTCTGAAAATTATTTTATGAATAGTTCTTGGAAATTAAAATCTATTGTCCCCGAAGATTGTAACTATTGTACTCCTAGTACAACATCAACACCTCCCATTAGAATAGGAAGCATTGGAATATTCAATACATATTCCCCCATCGTTAGATTGATATTATGGAATTTTCCAAAGAAATTTATATTTCCTCCATTTTCAACCATCATTTGAAATTCTGGTGTTGGGTATAGGAAACAATTCAATTCCTTGGCTACCTTACAATGAATAAAATTATGGATACTACCTGAATCAATCAACACTATTACCTTTTTCTTCTTGATATGTCCTTCTATATTCATATTTTTAGTAGTGGTAATTCCTGCTAGTGCATTACATGATATGGTCAGACTCATTTCTGCTTCTTCTTCACAATCTATGTAAAATAATTTCTTCTCAACACACTTATGACCTTTAGTGTATTTGCTATCATAACTGTCGCAAATCTCTTTCACTCCTTTTTCTTCCAAACGTTGTGCTGTCAACCTTTTATTTTGTGGAAGTCGAGGAATAGCAACACTTCCATCTTTAGAGAGGTGAGTGGTAGGCTTCCTTGTCACCATAATTTTACATTCGATTTTTACTATCAACCTGAATGTCGTCTTCTCAATGTGCTCCCCCACTGAACCCTTTTTTTTGAGATTTATCATTTGGCTAAAAAATGTGTTTCTCTTTGTATCCTCATAATGTGCTATTATTTCCTGTATAAAAATTGACCAAGAGACAATTTTTTTATGGGAGAAAATCCATTTATACCATACAAATGTTTTATGTTCTAAATATAAAGTTGCAAGGGGTACGTTTTGTGTGTTTTTCATACTTTTGAGATCAAAATATTTCTCCATCTTTATTATCCATGTTACGGGATCCTTTCCATAAAACTCTATCATATCAATCTTTGGAATATGGTGAGTCTTCCATCTAGAATTAGAGTTTGTGAAATCATGATTAGCATATATTTTGTTCTCATCATGAGTAAACATTAGGAAACATTACTTGTATAAACTTTGTCAAACCTTCCATGTCTTCTTTTACATCATTATTCATGTTTTCAATCTTAGCTTCCATGTCATTCATCTTAACTTCCATGCCAGTTTCCATGCCATCCATCTTAGATTACATGCCATTCATCAAACCATCCATCATATCTTCCATGTCTTTCTTCAAACCATCCATATCTTCCACACCTTTCTTCAAAACTTCCATTTCATTTTTTGTTGCTCTTTGCGAGAGCGAAATTTGGTGCACTTGCTCTTGTGTTTTTGATATGTCATGTTGCACTTCTTCGTCTTGATCAGTCATAGTAGAGCCTTATAAAGGCTTAATGGGTGTTAAATTATTTTTAAGGGGAATTTTAGAACCCAATACTGATATCTGTTATACAATATTCCCTTTGAAGCATTTCAAACATATTTTTTCAAACAAGACTTATGCAATTCAGAAAAAAAATACACACCTTTTTCTTGCTTTTGAGGAGCTTGATATTGAAACTGAATTATCTCTGGTATTTATGATCTTCAATAACTGAAATTTAGTGTTGTAGTAGCCCTCTAAATCTTCTTTCGAATGCCACAAGTCTAACTTGAGTCAGATTCTTCAAGGTAATGTTATGTCCAATCTCCCACAATGACATAATTATGGAATGGTTCAGTAGAGTGAACTTGTATGGCATGCGACATGTCACTATTTCCTTCTTCAGCTCTTAAATTGATACACAGGAAACTAAAGTCCTTTTACTTGTGGCAACTTTTTACATAATTGTAAACTGATGCTCATAGAGAGAGTTATGAAGATTTCCCGCACTCACCTCTTTGAGATGAAATTTGGGAGCCTGAATAAACCCTAACTTCCACAGATCATATCTTCGACAATATTGCGAACCAATATCTGAAATTTTTACAAGAATTTCGTCAAGTTTTCAGCTTCGCGTGATAAAAATTTCAGCTTTCGAACCTTCATAGAAAACAATTTATAGTGAAAATTCTATGATGACTTGTTTGGAGTTGCGAAACCCTAGAATTCAAATCTTTGATACAAAATGTTATGAAACCAACTCCAAAAATAGAAGAAAAGAGAGATCAACGCCTTAGAAATAAGCCCCTTCGAGGGGGAAACTTCCTTCACATTAAATAAATGAACAATTATTGGATGATACAAATGATAAAATGTCCTTCTAAATATAGGAGTCTATGGGGTCACACTATAATCGTAGCCGACCTAACATTAATAATGTAAGGGCACAATAATAACAAAATTGGGGTTACATGGGTACAATAATAACAATAAGGGGGCTACACTAACAACAATAAGGGACTACACTAGTAATATAGGGACCTAACATCCTTGCGCCCTTTTAACCTCCTTTTGATTAATTGAACTGAAATGTGTTGAGGGCTTATCGCTAGTTCTCCTTTCATCATCTTCATACTAAACAATCCACAAATATGAAAAACCTGCAACATCTTCTCTTTTCCCAACCACCATTGATCTTCAACCCATGAAAAATTCTTTTAAAAAAGGATCCAATAAACATTCAATAAAAAATTAAATGATGACATAATTATACCTATGAGGGTACTCATCCTCTCACTAATTTGGAGAGTTTTTGTGTGAGCTTCTCCATTGCCTTCATCCACACATTACTCATGAGATATGTCTGCACTGATTTCCCATGTAGAAGTTCCTTGAGGTTGTCAAATTTCTGAATTAGCTTCCTCATGTTGTTCACTATAAATGTAAAAAAAATCTATTTCAGGTTATGCTTCCTCCATAATCTGAAGCACATGTTCAACTTCATGGCACTTTATACCTTCAATTTCAAATTCACCAAAACAATTAGATAAAAACATAATAATTTTTACTTGAATTCTCAAGACACTATATTGAAATACATTTGGGTTTACATTCCTATTTGAGACACACTATCCTTATGTTCAATCCAAGAAATTTAGATGAGGTTTGTTTGCAATCCATGCACCTTGAAGCAAGGGGAAATAACATTGAGGAAGAGGGTAGTAAGAAGAATCCATTCAAGCGTAAGGAGAAAGAGAGGGGAGGAAAATGGAAGGGAAATAATAATTCAAGTGTTAAGAAAGAAGGGGCGAAAACTACATGCAAACATTGTTCCAAAGAGGGACATGATGAAGCCCACTGTTGGAAACTACATCCTGAACTAAGGCCTAAGAAACCAAACAACGAGTGGAAAAAAAAGATTACCACTACCACACAACATGATTTTGGATTCAATTCCGATGATGAGACCAAGATTATAGCCATGGTCACAAGTGTTTTTTGTTGTTTTTCTCCCCACTTAAAGGAGACTTTAGAACTTGTTAAACCATGAAGTGGCAATGAAATAAAAGAGAAATGAGAAATAAACTTCCTCCAATACTGAATTGCACCCAAAAAACTTCTAACTTCCATCACATTTTGCAGTCTTGGCCACTTAACAATCACATCAACTTTAGTTGGATCTATTTTTAGCTAACCACCTCCAACTATGTAACCAAGATATACTAAGGAAGTTTTTCCAAATTCACATTTAGAGATTTTGAGATACATTTCCTATTTTTACAACACATCAAAAACTTGTTTAACACCCTTTACGTGTTCTTCCAAACTTGAACTGAAAAATAAGTATATCATCAAGATATACTATGACAAAATTATCAAAAAAGGACAAGAAACGTCATTCATCACTCTCATAAAAGTTGCTGGAGCATAGCATAACCCAAACAACATAACCAACCATTCAAAAATCCCATGTTTAGCCTTGAATGCATTTTTCCATATATCATTCTCAGCAGAACGAATTTGATGATAACCACTTCTTAAATCCAGTTTCGTAAAGTAAACAACGTTCTTTAACTTATCAAGAAAATGATCGATTCTAGGAAGAGGATACATGTTCTTAATGGTGATTTTATTTAAAAATCTAAAATCAATACAAATTCTCCAAGTTTAGTCTTTATTTGAGACTAATATGATCGGTGATCCACATGGAGAAGAACTAGGTCAAATAAATCCTTTCTCAACCAATTCCTGAATTTGTCTCTTAATCTCTTTATTTTCTATGATCGACATACGATACATGCCAATGTTCGAGAGAGGGGCATTAGACTATAATTTAATCTCATGTTGTATTTCTCGTTTTGGAGGTAAAATTTTTGGTTCTTTAAACAATTCCTTATAAGAATCTACTATTTCAACAAATTTCTCCTTAAACTGACAATAACACCCTTGAAAAGAATCATACTTGTCTTTAGGGTTTTCCTTAACAATCATGAGAACATACTTTTTACTTGAACATGTTAACCTTTTAATCTGACTCACATTGATTAAATCCAAGTTTGTCTTGATTTTGTGTGCCCTAACAACATATTAAATTCCATATTTACATAGATGATACTTATTCTCATTTCTATGAAATATGGCATCTCGATCATAAAGATATGGACTACCTAACACAACTCCACATATATCCAAAGGAATCACATATAATTCAAATTCATCAATAAAATTAGTTGTAGTTGAAAACCTTAATCAACATTGTTTTGTGAAATGCATCTCGGAATTTTTTTTCAACCATCCTAAAGGATTTGGTTTTGGATTATTCTTAGTTTCCAATCCCAATTTCCTTACTAGTTCCTCAGATATTAATTTTTCTTGTGATCCACTATAGAATAATGTGTCTATATTAGTGTGATTTGATATTATCCTTAAGTGAGACAATTCAATCATCTTATTTTCCTCATTCACATTATTAGATTTTCAAGAAGATGCAGAAAAAGTAGAATTGTAACTAGTTTCAGAAGGCACACCTTTTAGACCCATAGCAGTAATCTTCTTCTCGTCACCAGAGTCAGATCCCAAATCTTGTTGCACTACAATAGTAACTTTCATATCACCGTTCTTATTAAGGAACTTCTTTGGTTTAAGTTTAGGATGAAGCTTCCAACATTTGGAGTCATATGTCCAACCTCTGACAATGAGTACAAGTATGCCTTTCTCCTTCCTTCTTGGTTGTTGTCGTTTTCTTCCCTTTAAATTTTTTCTTCCCTTTTCATTCTTTGAAATCTTTGTTCTCTGAATGCTTGAATTATTTCTTTGAAATTTTGGACTGAAACGGTCTACGACCTCATTCAATATGAATGGCTTGTACACACACTTTCTTAAATTCAGTTGGATTAAACATAAGCAATGTATGTCAGAAATAGGAATGCAAGCTTCAAATATAATTTAACAAACTTTATAGTGTATTTAATGGAACATTAAGTGCTAATTCATTTTTCCAGAATTCTTTTCTAAAATCTTGCACACTCTATCCTTTACCTTGCCCTAAATGATTCCAATCCATTAAAACATGTTGCATATATCCTAAAGGATGGAATTTCATATATCAAATTTGTTCCCCCCATTCTAATGTACCTAACTAAATTTTTTCAGATTCATCAACAACATTTTGAATTCTACAATACACCTCAAGTTGCTTTATCTAGTTATCTAATTTTTCAGGATTCATTTCACCATAATATATTGGAAACTTAAACTTAACATCAAGATTTAACAAAGGAGATTTATTTTTCTTCTTTTTTGAGTCTTACTCTGAACTTGATTGATAAGAGAATAAATAAGAAGAAGATGACGAAGATGGAGGAGAAGGAGGTTCATTTCCATCTGCTTTTTCCTTGCCCTTTTTCTCTTTCGTCCCTTTAGAAGATGAAGTTGCATCTCTAGTATTCTTGTATTCATAAATTTATCCAATCATCCTTTTTCATATTAAGGAAAATTTGCTGAAATTTCTCCTCATTCTTGGTCTCACGAGCTTCTCCTTCATTTGACTCTCCCATCGTCAACTTTTGAGAGACTTTCCTCTTTCCAATCTCTGGATTTATATTCTCAAGTTTCCCTTCTCTGCGTCACAAGCTAGATCTAGTCAACATTAATATTCACAAATATCCTACTTATACATGATCAACCTCGCGTTGATACCAAAATATGATTTGAAAACAAAAGAATTGACTATTTGCACAATTTCACAAAATATTAGCTAAGGTTTATTTTAATTGAATGAATGAGAGAAATTGGTTTTTTAAGTGCCTTAAACATAAACTTGAAATATTAAAATATGTATGATGGGTAGAGAAAAGAAGCAAATTTAGAAAAAATTGATGACAGAGTTTGTCCCTCCTAGACTACATCTCTAGGTTCGCTTCCAATGGGCGTCTGTTGTATTAAAAATGCTCATAAAGTCTCTTTACATCAAATTCACCATTCTGGACAATGCACACAGGCATCAATAGATATTGTAAGAAGATAGACCTTGACCTCAGCTCTCCAATGCAACTTACATGTATAAAAAATGCCCAATATTGGCCAAGTTATGGCTCAAAATGCATTTATAGGCACACATAATACAAATTCTACAGACACACTTTTCAACTCCCCCCGTTCTGGCACATTAGCAATACTTTTATAGTACCCACAAGAGGTCTCAAGGTCAAACCCATGAGCCTCCCAGGATTTGATTGGAAAAATTTAGCATTTTGTTATTTTTATGGCACAACTATATTAAAAATATGGGTTTGAAACTATATCATATAGTTTTTGTAACCATAGTCTAGCGAATATGTGAATCTATGTGGCATATCAAATATGGAATATGGTTAGACAATATTTTTAACATAGTATATGTACCAAATCCATGTCAAACGTATTGCAAATAATCTTCCACGTGGCATATATAACCTATGGTTCATAACCTTCGACTGGCGATGATCCCCATGGCATATAGTTGTAACAACCCAAGATTCAGTGGTGTTAAATTTGGATTTTGGGTTTAATATGATGTTTTCTCCATGCCAATTTTAACACATGTGTTTCCTCATTACCAAACAGTCTGAGGGTTTAGTTGACCATTGGGTATGGCGGGCTCTGCCATCCCTTACCCTACTATTGCAACATAACAATTATTCAAATATAATGATGCACCCATGGATTAACAAATTAAAGTGACGCAACAATAGCTGAAAGTCGGCCCTGAGGAGAGATGGTCAATCGTCGTCGTGGCTCTGTCAAAATTTTCCCTGCTCCACGTGGTCTATTTATTTTTATTTATTATCAAATTCATAGAATTTGATAAATAATACTACCTACAGTGTTTTAAACTTTAAGTTATATTCTCGATCCTTAAAGTATGCCTTTCGAAACTTTATATTAATCTTCGACTCTTATATAAATACTCCATGCTTTGCAAATCAAACTTTACAATAGAACTTTTGCTCCGGGCCCACCTCTACGTCCCATAGCCAATCAAATGTACGCCCTTACCTTAGGTTAAATTCCATGCATCTTCGCTATGCGACCACCGTCCGATGACTCTGCGCCAGATCGACGGCCCTCGTCGATATCGCTCGGCGTCCTCGTACTAGCTTTAACATGCAATGAGAATACCGAAAGGTGTTTTTGTACTCCCATCCGGTGCCACGTGTTGAAGGCGCTGTGGAATCGCTCCAATTCAGAGAATACCGCCTTCTCTACAAAAGTAGTGCGATATGGGAAATCTGCCTTTCAAAACCACTCGTGATTTTTGCACAGTGTTTAACTATGGTTTATGCTGGTTGCGTGATCCTCCTCATTCTATAACTCATGCCTAAACCGCAGTTACGGTTCGAAGCAAAAACTCTCTTTCTTTACAAAGTGGGAATCTTCCAATTAAATGCATTCACGACCACAATTTCTCTGTACAGATCTCGCCTGTGGTTGCATTTATTTAACAGGTTTATTCGAATAATTTTAAGAGAATAATGGACTGAGGGATACAGAACCTATATAGCAAGTTATTTCACAAATATATATATATATATATATATATATATATACAGAGTCCAATCACTTCACAGTTAAACCAATTTCTTCACAAATATAAATACAGGCAGTTTGTAAATCAACAGGACTTGAATGTTATTCAACTCGAAGCAATTGCTCAATACACAAGGTTTAATGCAGAAATCTCTCTTTACTTCTCGCCCTCTCCTTCCTCTTCTCCATCCGGAGAATACAATTTATACATATTACAATGTGGCTCTTCGATTCCTCAGTGAGGACCGTTTTGGAAAATCAACAGTCTAATTACAATAATTCAATTAACTGAAATATGGCAGCTAGACTAATTGAGCTATTCGACTTCTATAACTCTAACTAATCTAGTAATACAATCAGCTAAGGTATTGACACCTAGCTGTAACAATCCAAATGTTTTCAAACCCTCGTAGCCACAACATGTGGACAAAACTCCTACATTGCTGGCTAGTGTCTAATGCCCCTACATCAGACTCCCGAGGGCAATCTTCTTCATGGGCTCCTATCCATGAGCTCTTCTACTGATCTGCCTATCTTCTGCAACATTTCTTCAGTCATCCAAGTGGCATCTTCTTCTAGTTTTTCCTTCCATTTGATCAAGTACAGAAAGTAATCTCATCCTCTAGTCCTTCTGAACACCCTTTTATCCAATATCTTCTCTGGTTGCAATGGTTGTGCTGGAGGTAGCTGCTCTTTCCACTCAATCTGTTCCTTGTCTGCTAATCCTTCTTCTGCACCATCATCTTCATACTTGTACAAATCTGCAAAATTAAAAAATGGGAGATATTCCAACATCAGGAGGTAATTCAATCTCATAAGCATTTTCAGAAAACTTCCTAAGTATCTTGCATGGCCCAATATTTTTGAACTTCAATTTGTTGTACTGCTTCTTTGGGAATCTCTCCTTTCTCAAGTGTGCCAAAACCAGATCTCCTACTTCAAAATGAACTTCTTTTCTACTCAAGTCTGCTCTGCTTTTGTATCTGATGCTGCTGCCTTGTAGTTGTTGCTTCACTTGTTCATGTATGGCTTGGATCTTTGAAGCAAATTCCTCACCATCTGCACTTCTCAACTCTGCCTTTCCCAGGTTTCTTAACTCTGATATTCCTCTGGGGTGCATTCCAAAAACAATATGAAATGGACTCAGCCCTGTGCTCTTGTTTTTTGAGTCATTATATGCATATTCTTCCTAAGGCAAAATATGATCACATTGCTTGGGATGCTCTCCTGCAAGACTTCTCAACAAATTTCCCAAACTCCTATTCACTACCTCAGTTTGTCCATCAGTCTGGGGATGATAAGTTGAGTTGAAACCTAGTTTAGTACCAAGTTTCTTCCACAGTGTCCTCCAAAAGTGCCCCACAAATCTAGCGTCTCTATCTGAAACAATACTCTTGGGTAACCCATGCAGTCTAACAACTTCTTTGAAGAACAAGTTAGCAACATGGGTGGCATCACTAGTTTTATAACATGGAATAAAATGTGCCATTTTGGAGAATCTGTCCACAACAACAAAGACTGCATCATTCCCTCTATGAGTCTTGGGAAATCCTAGAACAAAATCCATGCTCACCATGTCCCAAGGCCTGTCTGGAATAGGCAAGGGAGTGTACAATCCTGCATTCTGGCTCCTTCCTTTGGCATATTGACAAATCTTGCAATTCTTCACAAACTTGTCCACTTATGCTCTCATCTTGGGCCAGAAATAAAAGTGACTCAGCTGCTCATAAGTCTTATCAGTACCAAAGTGTCCAGCAAGTACACCACTATTCTTGTCTTTGATCAAATTTTCTCTCATGGAACATTTTGGTACACACAGTTGGCTTCTTCTGAATAACAAGTCCTCCTGCAGGAAATAATCCAGCCATTGGCTTCTATCTGTTAAAATAGGGTTACTACATGCCTCAAATGCTTCTTTGAAATCTGGATCTGTTTTACACAATTCTTTCAGAAAATCAAATCCTACAACTTCAAAATTAGTTTCTTGAACAAGCATGTGCCTCCTACTCAAAGCATCAGATACTTTATTGGCTTGGCCACTTATATGTTTCAAAACAAAATTAAAACTTTGGAGATACTCAACCCATTTAGCATGCTTATGTTTCAACTTGGGCTACTGTACAATACACTGCAAAGCATGATTGTCAGAATATAATACAAATTCCCTGGACATCAAATAATGTCTCCACTTCTTCAGTGCCTGAACAATTGCATAGAATTCCTTCTCATAATAGGAATACTTTCTTCTGGTGTCATTCAACTTCTCACTGAAATATGCCACAGGCCCATCATCCTAACTCAACACAGCTCCAATGGCCTCTCCACTGGCATCACATTTTACTTGAAATGGTTTAGTAAAATCAGGCAGAATCAAAACATGCTTCTCTGTTATCTTTTGCTTCAAAAGTTTGAAGTTTCTTTCTACTTCAACAGACAACTTAAATGGTTGTTTACTCTTCTTTATTGTCTCAATTATGGGTGCATTAATATTACTGAAGTTTCTTATAAACTTTCTGTAAAAACTAGCAAGTCCATGGAAACTTCTTACCTCAAAGACATTCCTGGGTGAAGACCATTCTACAATTGCCTTAACCTTTTCTAGGTCCATCTTCAATCCTTCTGCAGAAACAACAAACCCCAACTACGCCAACTCTTCCTTCATGAATGAGCATTTCTTCAGATTTATCAGCAGTTTCTCTTGGTGCAGCTTCTTCAAGACATGATTAAGATGCCTTAAATGTTCTTCTCTAGTTCTGCTGAAAACTAATATATCATCCAGGTACACTATCACAAATTTACCAATAAATTCTTTCAATACTTCATTCATAAGTCTCATAAAAATACTAGGTGCATTTGACAACCCAAAAGGCATTACCATCCACTCATACAGTCCTTCATTTGTCTTAAAAGTAGTTTTCCACTCATCACCCTCTCTTATTCTAATCTGATGGTATCCACTCTTCAAATCTATCTCTGAGAAATATTTAGCACCACTCAAACATTCCATCAAGTCCTCAACTCTGGGCAAAGGAAATTTGTACCTGATTGTGATCTTATTGATTGCTCTGGAATCAGTACACATCCTCCATCCTCCATCTTTCTTTGGGCTCAATACTGTTGGTACTGCACATGGACTCAGACTTTCTCTGATTATTCCTTTGTCCACCAACTCCTGTACTTGTCTCATGATTTCCTCATTTTCCTTGGGAGTCATTCTATAGGCTGCCTTGTTTGGCAGATTTGAACCAGGGATAAAATCTATCTGATGGCTAATATTTCTCACAAGTGGCAGCTCATCAGGTAAATCATCCACAACAATGTCACAGTAATCATCTAACATCTCTTGTATCTCTACTGGTAAATCAGAAATCTTTGTAGAAGTAACAACTACTTTAGGCTTGCAAACTAAAGAAAAACTTACCTCTTCTTCTTCTATCTACTGCAGATATTCCTTCCCGCTTAATAACAAGGTCTTTTGGTCAATCAATTTGTTGGATGGCTCTCCTTCTTCCATGGGTATCAATGTATGATGTACCCCATCCTTGAAGAACTTGTAAGTGTTCTTCTTGCCATCATGCACTGCTGCTCTGTCAAACTGCCAAGGTCTACCTAGCAGTATATGACACACATCCATGGGCATTACATCACACAGGAACTTATCTTTATATTTTCCCATTTGCAGCTCTATCTCACACTGTTCTTTTACAACCAGCTGGTGCCCTTTATGCAGCCAGGACACCCTGTAGGGAGTTGGATGCTCCCTAGTCTTCAACTTTAGCTTCTCTATTACCTCAGTTGAAACCAGATTGTCTGTGCTGCCACTATCAATGACTAGCTAGCAACACTTCCCTTGGACTTTGCATATGCTCCTAAAAAAAGTCTTCCTTTGTGTAGGCTCAGTGACCTCTTTGGCTTGCTTCAACAGGACCTTATTTACCACCAAGGACTCTCCCCTCTCTGGAAGAATTTCTTCTTCGATCTCTGCTTCTTCTCCAGCCTGGGCAACAACAACATTCCTTGGACCAGCACCCACATTCTCTGGACATTCATAGTGCTTATGTCTCACTTGCTGACATCTATAACACCTCAATTCTCTACCCTTGCCTCTGTCTCTGCCTCCTCTTCCTTTTCCTTAGTAAGAACCCCTTCTACCCCTTGCATCATCCTCTGTAGATGAATTCTGAGGTGAGCTACTGTTAGCTCCATCCCTAGGTGTAGCAGGCTTTCCTCTACCATCCTGACTTCCCTTCCCACAGAAAGTACCTCTCTTCTTGGCAGACTATTTCCTCAGGAGTTTCTCCTCTGCTTTCAAGGCCATCTGATAGGCCTCTTCCACTATCTTACGAGACAAGAGACCAATATCATCTTGGATATCCAGCTTGAGACCATTCACATATCTGGCAGACTTCTCAGGTGTGTCTTGAAATTGCCCAGCCCTTATGCTTACTCTGTAGAATTCCTCTATGTATTCCTTTACTGTCAACAACCTCTATCTCAGGTTCTGCATTTGCTTTTACAATGTCAGCTGGTAATCACTAGGCAAGAATTTACCTTTTAATTTAGCCATCATTCTGGTCCAGCTCTTGATAGGTTGCTTGCCAACTCTCCTCCTCTCTGCCTGCACTCCATCCCACCAAAGTGCAGCATGTCCTTTCAGCTTTGTTACTGCAAACTTGACCTTTTTATCTTCACTTATTTCTTCGTAATCGAAGCACTTGTTCAATTCATTTATCCAGTCTACTAGTTCTTCTGGATTCAGTCCCCCTGCATAACTCAACACTTCAATTCTGGGCTTAACTGCAGACCCCAGAACAGTTCTAAGGAGCCTCATGTCAGGAGGAATTTCAACATTTTCTTCTGCTTCTTCTATCTCAGGCTCACTGATGTCTTCAGGATCTCTGGTCTGTCTTCGCTCTATGACATCCATTCTGGCTTCGACCCTCTGCAACATCCCCAACACCTCAGCGTTGGCAACGGGTCTTCTTCTGCTAGCACCTCTACCAACTCGGATTTCCATGTCAGCAAAAACAACTTCAGACAATAGCTCTGATACCACAAATGACGCAACAATAGCTGAAAGTCGGCCCTGAAGAGAGATGGTCAATCATCGTCGTGGCTCTGTCAAAATTTTCGTTGCTCCACGTGGTCTATTTCTTTTTATTTATTATCAAATTCATAGAATTTGATAAATAATACTACCTACAGTGTTTTAAACTTTAAGTTATATTCCCGATCCTTAAAGTATGCCTTTCGAAACTTTATATTAATCTTCGACTCTTATATAAATACTCCACGCTTTGCAAATCAAACTTTACAATAGAAATTTTGCTCCGAGCCCACCTCTACGTCCCATAGCCAATCAAATGTATGCCCTTACCTTAGGTTAAATTCCATGCATCTTCGCTGTGCGACCACCGTCCGATGACTCTGCGCCAGATCGACGGCCCTCGTCGATATCGCTCGGCGTCCTCGTACTAGCTTTAATGTGCGATGAGAATACGGAAAGGTGGTTTTGTACTCCCGTCCGGTGCCACGTGTCGAAGGCTCTGTGGAATCGCTCCAATTCAGAGAATACTGCCTTCTCTACAAAAGTGGTGCGATATGGGCAATCCGCCTTTCAAAACCACTCATGGTTTTTGCACAGTGTTTAACTATGGTTCATGCCAGTTGCACGATCCTCCTCATTCTCTAACTCACGCCTAAACCACGGTTACAGTTCGAAGCAACAACTCTATTTCTTTACAAAGTGGGAATCTTCCAATTAAACGCGTTCACGACCACAATTTCTCTGTATAGATCTCGCCTGTGGTTGCATTGATTTAACAGGGTTATTCGAATAATTTTAAGAGAATAATGGACCGAGGGATACAAAACCTATACGGCAGGTTATTTCACAAATATTTATATATACAGAGTCTAATCACTTCACAGTTAAACCAATTTCTTCACAAATATAAATACAGGCAGTTTGGAAATCAACAGGACTTGAATGTTATTCAACCGGAAGCAATTGCTCAATACACAAGGTTTAATGCAGAAATCTCTCTTTACTTATCACCCTCTCCTTCCTCTTCTCCATCCGGAGAATACAATTTATACATATTACAATGTGGCTCTTCGGTTCCTCAGTGAGCACCGTTTTGGAAAATCAACAGTCTAATTACAATAATTCAATTAACTGAAATATGACAGCTAGACTAACTGAGCTATTCAACTTCTATAACTCTAACTGATCTAATAATACAATCAGCTAAGGTATTGACACGTAGCTGTAACAATCCAAATGTTTTCAAACCCTTCTAGCCACAACATGTGGACAAAACTCCTACATTGCTGGCTAGTGTCTAATGCCCCTGCATCATAAAGTCATCTTGTATTGGTAAGATTTTGTAATGTTGTTTAGGAAGTTGTGGGTTCGACCCACACCTTGGAGGTTTCACCTTTCTGTTGAGTTTGACTTTGACCTGCCACGTGTCCTGCTGGAAGACTGCCACTTGGCATGCTCTGGCCCATTTTTTGCTTGTTGGAGATAAAATTCAGAGTGTGTTTTCTCCACGGGGGTTTCACTGCAGGAGAAATATCATAGCACGTGGGCTCATATTGGGGGATATATAATGAGGAAAAAAACATAATATATTGGGGGATACATAGAGGATAAAGCGTTTTTATATTTCCAAGTATAAAAAATGGAGCTCAAAGTTAATGAAAAAATATTAAGGGGTATAAAAAATGTTCATAAAAAAATGGATACCTACAATATATAGTGAAAGTAGGGGCTTTTTGAATTCATAATGTGTATTGGGTTTATATTCGTAGGGGATTATATAATGTGAATTTTAGGGGTATTTCCCAATATGTACTCAAGTTAAGGGTATTATTTAATATTATATGATCGCACGTGATATGTTAGAGGTTTATTGAGTGAAGCCCCGTCGTTTTCTCCCTCATACGAAGGCCATTTTGTAAACTGAATATACCACCAGAATTAGCGTGACAAACTCTTCAACTTGGCTCCAGTTTCATGAGCATATGAGACTGTAAAATTTTAAGCATTTCGAGGATCCTCCTGGATCACCTTGTTCTATAACAAATATTCTACCATATTATATTCTATAATAAAACTTAAGAGTCACAAGGGATATTTAAAGTACAGTTAGACATCCATACAAACACATAAATTAACTATTTTAGTTTACAAAAAGGAGGTACTTATCTGCTTGATAGACATCCAAGAGACAATATTTCCTCCACTGTAGCATACAACTCCCCTTTCTTCGTTAGATCTTCTATCTTCCATTTCTTAAAAGAAAGTTGGAAAGAGTAAAAATAACCTCCTTCCTCTCCATTGAGTCCAATTTATCTCCAAGGAGAGGAACCAAGAAATGCATCTGCTTAATTATCTCATAGCTAGACCCCTTCATCCAGGGTCTCTCCTTTTGAGTTTTTCGGCCATGTCAATATAACTATCAACATGTATAGTTAAATATATATGTAATTATAATGCATTCATGATTAATTAAATATCTTTCATTTTCTCTTAGTCTCAACAGGCTTCTCTCATAAGCCTAGTTATTACCAGTCTTGTAATCTGAGTCCTTAACCAAAAATGTAGTAACAAAATAATTACCAAATACTTCATGTATCAAGTGTGACATCTTCCCGCTCATGTTTGAAACATCGTCCATAGTGTTTTTTTTTAATCTTGTCCACGAAACAAGTCAAGGTATGTCTACTGCATTAATTCCCGATCCTCCCAAGTGGCCTCTTATGGGCTAAAGTTCTTCCGCTACACTTTAAATTAGGAGATAACTTGCCTCCGCAACATTTTTTCTCTATGGTCTAGAATACACAAGAGTTCTACCAAAAAAAATTTCATCTGGCTTGACTGGCATAACACACATAGTACAGTTTTTAGCTCCATTAAGTCATTAACTTTAAAAAAAACATACATCATGAATGTACCTCTACATCCTTCCAATTTATGATGTGCGTGGAATCATATATATATATATATATATATATATATATATATATATATATATATATATATATATATCTTAAGTAGAGAGACATGAAACACATTATGGTTGCTTATATAGCTTGGTAAAGAAAGTATGTATGCTACTGGCCCTATCCTTTCTAGGATTTGGAAAGTTCCATAGCATCGTGGGGCTAGTTTTGTACACACAACCCACCTAAGAGTACTCCTCTTGGGTTTAACCCTTACATATGGCATGGTCGCCCACCTATAATTCTTTGTGGGTTCTTTTCATATCCACATAAGCTTTATTTCTATCCTTTATAGCTTTTAAATTATGTCATACCTTCTTCATTGCTTTCTCCATCTATGTTAAGATATCATGTCCTAGAATTAATTTATCCTCTAGGATACTCCAGTTGATAGGATTTTGACATATTTTTCAATACAACACCTCAAAAGGACTCATATTTATTGACTTGTGATATCTATTGTTATAAGTCAACTCCAAAAAATGAAGATACTCTTCCCACTTTAATGGTTGTTCCATCACATACATGTGAAGTATATCCTCTAACACCTGATTAACTCATTCAATCTGCCCATCAGTTTGTGGGTGGTACATTGTACTGAATTGTATCTAGATACCCATTCTAGTAAAGAGAGCCTTCCAAAATGTAGATGTAAATTGTACATCACTGTTAGACATGATTGCCCTTGGTATTTCATGAAATCGAAGTATATCCTTCATAAATATATCAACAATTTGAACAGTCTGAAATGTAGAATTAATGAGAATAAAATTATCCACCATGCTCAGTTTTTCCACCACAACCATAATCGATTCATTTTGTTTTTTGGACCTTGGCGCACCTGTTATAAATTCTAGAATAATGGTGTCCCATTTCCATTCAGGTACGAGTAGGGAATGAAGTAGTCTGGTTGGGTGTTGGTGCTCCACTTTGACTTGTTGACATTCTAGGAACCTAACTAGATAACTTATGATATCCCTCCTCACGCCTAGCCAAAAATAGTTATTTTTAATTGCAGAGAATAATTTTCGATATCCAATATGTGTGGCATATGGGCTTCGGTGGAACTCATCCAATAAGAATTTTTTAAATACCATTTTATTGGGGACACATATTCTTACTTTGAAAGTTAATAAATTATGGCTACTAACTCCTATACTGTAAATCAATTTTATAAAACATAGCGGTGCTCTTCACCTAATCAAACAGATCATCAATGCTTGGTAACAACTACTTGTTTTCAACAGTCAGGTTTTTTTATTTGTCAATAGTCAATGCACAAATGAAAATCACCATCTTTCTTTCTTACAAATAATATTGGGGCTCCCCAGGGTGACACACTTGGCCGGATATATCCTTTTCTAGTAACTCCTGGTGCAGTTGTAGCTTCAATTATGTTAACTCATGAATACTCATGCAGTAAGGGGTTTTCGATACCAGGGCTGCTCTAGAGACTAAATCTATGGTAAAATATATATTTTTCTTGGGTAGTAATTCTGATATTTCTTCCGAAAATACATCCAAAAATTCTTTTATTACTCATATGTCTACTAAAGTTGTTAGTTTATCTTTAAAATTAGTATATCCAACTTGCACCGCATAAATTTGGAAGCCTTTGTGAATACATTTTCTTAATTGGTTAGTTGTGATGGGTCGCAACTTGACACTTCTTTGTATCCCTTGCATGATCTATCTATTTACCTCATCCATAAGGAAGCTAACAATATTTTCCTTACAATTTACTAGGGACCAGTGCTTCTCTAGCTAGTCCATCCCAATTAGTATGTCATAAGATCCCAGGGGTATTACGTTTAAGGTTACATTAATTTTATTTATTTCTAATTCCACAGGTTAGTTCTCTATTTTGGCAACCACTCTTCTCTTTTCCCTAGTGGCCAATTGCACTAACCAGTGATTTTTAAATTTAATAATTTGTAAATGACATAACTCAACTACCTTAGGATTAATGTAACTCAAATTGGCACTGGGATCAATCAAAATAGAGACAGAGTGATTAGCTACTTTACCTTCAAACTCCACCATCTTCGGTTGATGCTAATCTTGGTGATATTGAAAATCAACATTGATTCATGGAATATTCATTTCTACTTCCCCGACCATAAAAACTTCCTAGAGATTAGCAATCGGTTCCCCTCTAGTACAGTGATGGAATTTTTTATAATAGTGGAGCTCCCCACATCCCCAACATTGTAGAGTCTTTGATGGTGGATTTAAGTTTAGATTGCTTTATGCTTCCATTTGTCTATTCTCATTCAAAATTAAATTATTTTGTTGACTCTTTCTAGGTGTCCCATTCATATTTTTTCTATGTATCCCCCTATTTCTGACAATTTTAGAATTCTTAGAATTTTGAAAAAAATTCCATCATTTCTTCTTTTTCTATCCTTTGTTTGATTCCCCTTTTTCCTTCATCTGTTGGTGGTAGATTCAAGCCTTCTATATGGCCTCATCCATGGTCTTCAAATTGGCAAATTCCAACTTATCCTTCATGAACGTTGGTAAACAACTCATAAAATGTTGTACTTTGGCCTTCTCCTTCCGGATATAAGGAACATATCTTAGAAGAGAAATCAATTTCATGATAAATTTGTCCATTTTATGTTGTCACAACCTCAAACCATGGAGCCGTTTTACTTTTTCATCAAAAAAATTCATGTTAAATATTTATCTTTAAAATGTTTTTGAAAGTTGTCCCATTGCACTTCTTGTTCACCAATTCCTCGTAATGTTTTAATTTCTTCCCACCACAATGTAGCCTTGCCTTGAAGCTGATAAATTGCGAATTTGGACTTGATATTATATTCATAATTGTAGATCTAAAAATATTTATTCATGTTAATTAACCATGCTTCAACAACTTCTTCCTTTTCTCCATTAAATGTTGGAGGTTTGATTTTTTTAAACTCCCCTTGGAGCTCTACTTTCTAGTTTTTTTTACTCTGCCCCGTGAAGTGTTTTCAAATTCTTCTTCATTTTTAATTCAAACACCCTCAATATCTAGATGTTCCTCTCCCTGACGCTACATCTCAAACTTGTTTCCATTCGCCAGAATGGGGTGTGGATGTCTTTGATTCTGCATATTTGAGAGACTCTTCATAATTCTTTCATGTTCTAACCTCAACCTTTCATTATCAGCTCTTAGATTTGTAATTTTGGTTCGTAACTGTTGGATTCTCTCCATTATAATTTCATTTGTATTATGATTATTTTTGGCCAATTGGACCCACATTTCTAGTGGCGCTGGCCAGAGCCCAACTCCTCTTGTTTACTACCCCAATGAAGTGATTCCCGCTCCTCTTATCATGCTATTCTACTACCTCTCCGTGTAACAATTAAACTTTTTTTAATTATCAATTTCCTAATTATGCCTCATCTTTGTAACCTAATATTTTATACCAACTTTAACACCCTTCAATGCATAGGTTAATGAATATCTAAACTTTTTAAAGAAAAAGTATTAATCATAACTTTGTTAATAGAGCATTTTCATACCCATATGTCTCTACAAGCATTATAATACACTTATAATTGTAACTCAGTAACCATACAACTATGTTCACATGATCAAGGTTAAAATATAACTCTAAACCAATCCCTCTTTATTTTATTTTAGAACCAAGGCATGGTTCACTATCCTGCTAAATCACTCACCATACATACATGAAAGGTAAACATACTATATATAACCTTAGGTTCATCATTTTGTTACACTAGCCTCTAACTTTAATGTTGTGAATTGAATGATTCAGAACATTATGCTTAGTGGTAAGATCCATTCAAATTTTCTTGAATTGTCTCCAGGTTTCCCAAGCAATGGATACCTGGAACTCTCTGCACCATATATTTTGCAAATGATCTGATGACTCTTATCAAGGGAAACACGGTTAGGTATTACCCCCTCCCAAACCTTTACTGGATTTTTCAGTTTTTCGTCATGTTGATGGGTGGTGTTGCTCTGCAACACGCTCTATTCATCCTCCTTCAAGCACTCGAAAGTCCCCTGTGTCTGAAGACTCATTCTTACATGTGATTCTCAGGTAAGGCTCAGGGTCTAATTTTAGGGCCTGAATATATAATTTTTATTTATATTTGTCTCTGAGTTTTTTTTCCTTACTGTTGAAAAATAACTTCTCATTTATACCGGTCTCTAAATTAATTTTTTATATTTTTGACAATTTTTCTGTGAACATTGTTGGGTAGATATGGAGTTTGGTCATTGTCTTCTATAGGTGGTTAACGATGACCCATAACACTTGTATATTTTCTTAAACCCTTGTTTAATTTTGGAACTGAGAGGGTAATATTTTTCATCCATAGGGTTTGGTTGGGTCGAATAATGCTTCATTATTCTGCAGGTAAGCTAACCCCATGGCCATAGAATTCCTCTTTTAATTTTTTGAGTTTTTCCTGATTCATATGGCTACATTTAATCAGATTTCTTTTTTAGCCTTCGCTTTGTATATAGGTATGGTTGTCCCAATACCCTAGCGTTCAACAAATTTCAATAGGGTTTTTTCCGTAGGAATAATTTTGACTGTTGGCTCCTTCCTACCAAGTACTGACAAGAACTCGTTAGGGTTCGACATGGTTACTTAAAAATATGTCTTTCTCAGGCTCAAAATGTACTTTTGTGTTATGGTTTTATTACATTCTTCAACATTTTGATATTTTAAGGGTTTAATAACCCGTAGGCTCCCATGGAGCTAGCGAGCAAGGGATTGCTGGTTAATTCAAATATTAATTGTTTTTATTTATGAAATGTGGAATCTTGTTGGGGTTTCTACAACCCACTTTCTAAGTCAAACTGATAATTGGATGTAGAATTTATGTATCAATATAACCCATTCCACAATCATCTCCGCCATCTCAAAGTCAAGAGGCAACAGCGTTTCGTCATAGCCATCAACTTCATGGCCAGTGTAATCTTTTTGCTGAGAGCCATGCCCAAAATAATGAAACACCAAAGAATCCCCAGGTTGGCAATCCTACACCAGCCAACGTATCCACCTCTGGATGTTTCGCTTTGTGGGGATTCTTTTCGAATCATTTTCTTCCTCTGCAAAAATTGAAACTAGACAACTCAAGTAATGAAAAACACAAGTGAAATATTTATACGAAGCGATACCATATAAGATAATAAAAATGGTTAATAACTAATTAATACATGTGACAGTAACTATAGAGTCTTCCGGGAAGTTGAAATTGGTTGTGAGTAGATATTTCATACAGTTGACATCGTTAATGCAACCTTTGAGCTCGTATGGCGTTTTTTGTAAGAAATCCTGCAGAGAACTGCTCTTTTATTACTGGAGACTCAAACCAGAGGAATCAGACTAAGAACAATCGGATCATGTCTGGGTTTGTTAAAATTTAGAGTACCTAGCAGTTTCCTGATGGGATTCGGCCTCATGCGAGGTTCGGGTTGGCGAATCCCGACATGAACACTACAGTAATGACGGCGAAAACCAGCGACTCTGGGAGGAAGCCATACCTCAACACTGCAATTCGGACAACCCACCATCTCGGCTTGTGCCATAACTAACTGGTCTCTTTCACGCAACCTAATTTGCTCTTCGTAATACAAGCGTCTTGTGTCTTTCACATGGATGCAAGGAGGAGTATATATAGGAAACATCTGTAATCGTATTTGTGAATGCTTTGTAGTGTGGAATCGAATACGTAACAAAGGCAATCGGTCTGTACACGTGCAATCTCCTGCCGGGTGCAAGATAACTCGATGCGAACCTCATATGTGCTTTATTAAGTAGATTCAAAGGAAGTGCTCATCTTAAAACCTACCTCGCAAGGGAATCAAGTTAAGGATGAAGTGTTCGGGAAGGATGAAGTGTTCGAGACGTATCTGTCATGGTGGTAGGGAGATCGAGAAGGATATTTAATTTAGACTCCCATGGGGTGAGGTAACCATGCATCTTAGCTTTGCTAATTTTATAGTTACCAAATTCGAGTTTAAATTGCATCACTTTAAAAAAAATTGAAGTATATCTCTTACCATTATTTAAATATATTAATTTTTTAATATTTTAAATTATTAATATAGATAATTATAATATTGAAATTTTCATAAACTTTTATACGATCTTTTTCAATTATAAGCATTGCAAATAAAACTATATATTCAATGGAAGTATATAGTTTTACATTTAAAATAACAAATTTTGTGAGAATTTTTGTATTCATCTATATATCTAACTACATCATATATTATATATTACTCAATATAAATTGAATTTTCATATAAATTTTATATTACAATAAATTACATAATAAATTCCTCACTACCAAAAATTTTAAGTTTCAAATAAAATCATATATTAAGCGTGTACAATTTTTTTTCAAAATATGCACTTGTATTATTAATTTCTAATTACTCATTACCCAAAAAAACCAAATTCTAGCTTATAACATATAATAATCATAATACAAAATATTAATCATTATAATTTTACACATTCTCAAAATAAATTCTATTGGAAAAAAAGTTATGAAATTTCTCAAGAATTCAATTTTTTTAAATTTGATAAAATTAAAAATTATAAACTACATATAAAAAGATAAACATATATTCTTTATTTTACAAACCTTATTGTCTAAATAGCATATTCTATATTATTATATGCATCACAAGTAGTTGATTTCTACAAATTTCAACAAATCCCTACGAGCAAATTTTCTGTACAAATTCTTATTGCATAAACCAAAATCAACCAATCTTATCATAAATTTATGAGTGATAATAGCATATCTTTTTATAATATGTGAATTGAATATCTATCAAATTTTGGAACTTTTTCTGGAGGTAAATCGAGTTGGGTAATTATGGTTAATGTAAGAAATAATATTGATAGTTGCATTTCTCTTTTTTGGGAAGATATTGCTCAGATAACTATTTCTTCATTAAGTTCATACACTGTTAATTTAAAGAGAAACTAATTTATTAAATTTAAATGAGAATCTAATTTATTAATAACATTTTTTATGTTAATATTTTGTTAGTTTTTTTTGAACTTTATATACGTTTTACTATGTTGAGGAGATTTCCTCAATCTTTCCCTAGATGGTGATGACCTCTAACATGTTTTTGAGTTTCTATATTGACAATTTAAGGGAAGTTGGAGTTTTACTAATGCTTTCTTATGCTTACTCTAGCACCTTGTCAATGTTGGGGTTCATTATACTTTGTTAGCACTCTCATGTGTTCAAGTTGTTACCCTACCAATTTATGTCAAAAAATAGATACCTTCCCAACACTTCCCTATGCTTATATTGATACTTTGCTATTGTAATGAAGCCACTTACCTTACTAACACTCTCTTATACTTACACCAAAAACCTACTACTACTTAATGGATTTCCTTTCTCTTCTGGTGGTTCATGGGATAAAAGACCATATTAGGAGACATCTCACTCTTAGGTTAGTACTTCACCAATGCATGTGAAGAATTTGATACCTTACTAGCACTCTCCCATGCTTACAATGGTAACTTTCCACTGGTGAATGGATTTTCTTGATGTTCCCTTTGTTACTATGATAAAAGGTTATATTCCCCTTATCCTCCAGTGCTTAAATTGGTACTTTGCTCATTTAGAAGAGAGGATAGCACCTATGTCAACACTCTCATGTACTTATGTCAATACCTTGCAAATTTAAGTGATACATTGTGATACATTTCTTTCATTGCACTTCTCTTCATTTTCGAATGAAAATCAATGTCATTAATCACAATAATCATCCTTAAACACATCACCCTCCACACTTAAACTAGTATATTCTCAACACTTAAACTAGAAATTTATCAATTTTAAAATAATGATACCTCACTAATAACTCATATTAATATTTCACCTTTCACCCATTTAAATAATAATATTGATTTTTTTTTAACTATTAATAATAATAATTAATAATAATTCCATAATTTCGATAAACATAAATACCCATCCTTCTTAAACAAAATATACTTAAATAAAACTTATTATATTACTAAAATATAACTAACCAAACAACACTTTAATCATTATAACAATTATATAGCAACCTTCAACAAGTATTTTTAGAGGTGGAGTCTCGGAATAAAATTAAAGTGGTACGTATCTTACGTAGTCAAACATAGGGATACTTTACCAACTACCCAAAAACATTAAAGCAAATAATTCATTGTACTGTGATATTATAGAAAACGAGAGTATAGAATAAAGTGAAATAAAATTGACTAAAGTGATAGTCCAGATGAACAAGTTTCAGATTCAGATCATGAACAAGTTTCAGATGTAGATCATGAACGTGTTTCAGATGCTAATCATGAAGAAGTTCCTACAGATAATAATCAGCAAATTGGGGAAGTACCAGAAACATATTTAAGGAGGTCTACGAGAATCAGACGTTTTCCTAAAAGGTATGATGATTATGTTACTTCAGTTGCTTTAACTGCTAATGATGATGAACCTTTGTGCTATCAGGAAGCTATATAAGGTTCAAACAGTGGTAAGTGGAAAGAGGCTATGAAGGACGAGATGAAGGCATTAGCCAAGAATGCCACATGGGATATGGTGGAACTTCCTAAAGACAGGAAAACTGTGGGATGTAAATGGGTTTACAAATTGAAGAAGGTTGTTGATGATACAGAGGACAGGTACAAAGCGAGGCTGGTCGCG
The DNA here is from genome assembly GCA_034641835.2 of Pinus albicaulis. NCBI lineage: Eukaryota > Viridiplantae > Streptophyta > Pinopsida > Pinales > Pinaceae > Pinus > Pinus albicaulis. The sequence goes on from CM076581.1 coordinate 284,752,056, forward strand.
AAATGTTTTTCTCAGAAAGTAGGAATTGACTTTCATGAGATATTTTCACCAGTTGTAAAAATTGTTTCAATTCAGATTGTGTTAGCATTAGTTGCTTTACTTGATTTAGAATTATAGCAACTAGATGTTAAAACTGAATTTTTACATGGAGATTTAGATGAGGATATTTACATGGAACAACCGGAATGGTTTGTTCAAAATCGCAACAAGAAATCTGTCTGCAGGCTCAAGAAATCATTGTATGGTCTGAAGCAGTCGCCTCGACAATGGTACAAGAAATTTGATTCTTTCATGATGAGTCAAAATTATATGAGAAGTGAATATGATCATTGTGTTTACTTTAAGAAATTGAGTAATGGCATGTTCATTATCTTAGTGTTGTATGTTGACAATATGATTTTAGCAAGCAAAAGCATAATAGAGATCAACAGGTTAAAGGCTCAGATGGCTAGGATGTTTGATATGAAAGATCTAAGAGCAGCAAGACAAATTTTGGGCATGGAGATTTTTAGAGATAGGAGTAATGGTAAGCTGTGGCTATCACAACAGAAGTATATTGAGAAAATACTCTTGAGGTTTGGTATGAACAATGTGAAGCCTGTTTCAGTCCCTTTTGCTTCTCAATTTAAGCTTTCTTCAAGTTTATGTCTTAACACTAATGAAGAAAAGGAATATATGTCTTGAATTCCTTATGCCAATGTAGTAGGTTGTTTGATGTATGCGATGGTTTGTACTCGACCAGATATTTCACATGCAGTTGGGGTTGTCAGCAGGTATATGGAAAATCCAGGAAAAGAACACTGGTCAGCAGTAAAATGGGTGCTTCGGTATCTAAGGGGCACAAGTGATTATTGTATCACTTATAACAGGAGTAGTGAATTTGTTTGCAGATATGTTGATTCTGATTTTGCAGGTGATTTGGATAAGAGAAGGTCGACTTCAGGGTATGTCTTTACTCGTGCAGGTGGAGCTATTAGCTGGATGTCAAAGCTACAGAACATTGTTGCTTTATCCACTACAGAAGCAGAATACATAGCTGCTTCACATGCTTGCAAAGAAGCAGTTTGGTTGAAAGGTTTGTTTGGTGAGTTTGGTAGGTTGCAGGACAACATCAAGTTATTTTTTGATAGTCAAAGTGCAATTCACTTGGCTAAAAATCCCGCCTATCATAGTAAATCAAAGAACATACCTATAAAATACCATTTTGTAAGACAGGTTATCACTGAAAGGGGAGTCTCTCTTGAAAAGGTGCATACAAAGGAAAACTGTGCAGACATGTTCACGAAACCAGTTTTGTTAGAGAAGCTACGATGGTGTCTGGCTTCTCTTGGCTTGCAGAAAATATAAAAATAATAATGGAACAGGGTATCAGGCTAATTTTTTTCAAGGTGGAGATTGTTGAGATTTTTCTTTTAATTATTTTTGGAGAAAATCTCATGTAGGTGACAACAATAGGATTTGTTGCTACATTGGCTCCATCAATTTCTGATGAGGAGTTAATGCATCCTATATTTGTTGTGAGAGAATTTATGAGTTTTTTTTCATTTACAGCTATAAAATTTAAGCCCGTAGAGGAAAGTGGGCATGATGAGGAATGTGTAGTGAGGAAGAGCTGAGCAGAAGAGTAACTCTGCTATTGTATTTTCACTAGTTAATGAATGAGATTGTCGATGCCCTGTTAGGTGGACGTAGCCCAGATTGGTTGGGTGAACCACATTAAAATCTATGTGTTTTCATGGTTGAATTCTATGTGTGTTATTTGTTTCTGTTTCCACTGTGTTAATAACTATAAAAAAGATTTTCCTAAGCCAGATGCTGCAGATGTTACAAATATTGATGCATGGAAAAAGAAAGTGGCAAGGGCAAGGAGGATCCTGTTGGAGGGAGTATGAGACCACATTGTCCCAAGCCTAGATGTGAAAGCCACACCATATTAAAACATCAGCGACAGATCTAATCCAAAGCAGCAGCGACCATAGGAAATTGGCACTCAAAGATAAACTCGGGAAGATCAAGATGGAAAAGAATGACACTATTCCAGTATACTTAAAAAAGTTTTTCCAATGTCGGGATGAACTTGGGAGTTCAGGTGGAACACCAGAGATGGCTCTTCATCAAAGCTTGATGATGAAGAGGATTGTGATTTGGCTTCTAAGGAAAAGAAGGGGAAGGGGAAGAAATTACATTCTAAATCTAAGGCCAGTGAAGATGGAAAGGAGCACAACATGTCCAAAGTGAAGTGTTTTCACTATCACGAGCATGGACATATTGCCACAAATTGTCCACAAAAGAAGAAGAACGATATGGTTGTTGGAGCTGCAGCTGGTGAGGCACTTGCCTCGCAATTTGAGCTTGACTTATCACTTATTTAATTCATGGTGTCAAGTGCAATGAGCTTGATGTGGTACTTGGATAGTGATGCAACTTTCCATATGACGAGAGACAGAGAAATTTTCAGTAGCTTGGAGGAGAAGGACCTCTACATGCATTTTGAAATGGGTGATGACAAAAGGTATAACACTACCTAGATTGGTATTTTTTCTTTCCAAAGGAAGTCAGGTAAACCCTTCTTTTTAAAATATGTAATGCATGTACCAGGCTTAACGAAAAATTTAGTTTCAATTGCAAAGTTGGGAGATAAAGGCTCTGATTTGGTCTTCAGTGAAGGTAAAGCCTTCCTTCGGCATAAAGCCACAAATCAAGTCAAGAAGCTTGAGATTTGTGTGAATAATCTCTATAGACTTAATGTAGATGTTTCCACTATCTGGAAACAACATCCTTGATCCTAGTGAAAATTAAGCACCTACACTAGGTGGGGCCCACATAGGCTATTTTTGGGTGTATTGATATTTATAGATGTATGTGCATAATATATTTATAGAATGCATGTCTATTTATATATGCATGTCTATATTTATTATCCCTTAATATAAATGGACAATAAAATGTAATATATTCTCAATGTGGACTTGGAAATAGTTAACTAAAGTGGTAAATCGGTTAGCTAAGTGAATTTCGAGTTAAGAGGTTCTTTGGTGGGACATGCAGGTTGAATTGAGTTGTAACAAAGTGATTCTAGCTGTAATGAAGTTTGAAATGCAGTGGTGCATGAGTTATGCAAGTTGTAAATCAATTTAACTCAGTTAAGTGAGTTAAAGTCAGTTGTGCTAGTTGTAACTAGAGATACACTAGTGAGAGATCAAGTGAACTAAATATTAATTAATTCACATGTAGGGATCTCACATGAAACTGATGTTTTTACTATTATTAACTGCATGCATGTCAGATCCAGTGAAGACCCAGTTGAGTTCTAGGTGAAAGGGAAGTAAATTATCAGTTGTGACATTATCCTGTTGCACACATGCAACCACACACACATTGGATCTTCCCATGATATTTAAACATTCGAGGAAGGAAAGACGTCAATCATTCAGGGTTATTTACCCTCAGGGATTGCACAGTGGAGGCAGGTTGTCTAGAGACAGTAAATTGGCTAAGGAACTTTCCAATTTTTGTATGATAGTGTGAGACAATTAGCTCAAGTACTGAGAGCTCTTGGATTGGAGCTTTGTATGTAATTGTTTCATGATCCATGATATAATATACAATAGAAGATAGTGGGGTTTTTAGCTATAAGATTTCCCTAGTAAATTATCTGTGGTGTGTGTGATTGATATTTCTTCATGATATTGTAATTGGCGATTGTGTTTTTAATTCCACAAATATTTGTTGAAGCGATTCTGCATTTAACAATAGCATATTTTTAGATCAAGAGAATCCAGTACATACATGTATTTTTTATAATTTCTACAATTTTCAGGTGAAGGAACTCCACATTGGAACAAACAATACAAACCCCCACCTTTTCTGTCGGCATTATAGTGGAAGGTCCCCCACAATTCACCTAAATTTTGGATCTCCAACTTGTAATTGTGGCCATTGATTTGTTGATATAACTCAAATGTTGGTTTGGAGGGACCACACAATAGGTACCTATTTCATCGCTTCGTTGATATGCCATAGTTAAATCTTCATAGTTGAGGCCTCACACAATACATATTGCTAGCCATTTTTGAGGTCCCACTACAAGCAAAGGCCCCTGATTACCAAGCCCAAGTGACTAGGGACTAATATTATGGCTAGACAGTTAGGGTAGGCATAAGGTGTGGACAGTAATGCAATATTTTGTGAATAAATTACTAAGGGTTGAAGACGGTGACCAAAGGGAATATAAATGGTATAAGGCATATTATGATGGGACAAAATGTTCAACTAGTGGAAGTACCAAGTGAAACTAGTGAGGTCACAAAGCTAGGAAGGAGGTGACAATGAAGGTTGTTCTGAACGGAATCTAGAAATATTTTCCAGAGTGAAGAAAACAACTAAGGAGATGAGAGAAGACCAATATAGCTCGAGCTTTAGTAGGTTGTGTCAAAAAAAGGATCACTAGTTGCATCAAGTGGTATCAGAGTGATAATACATTCCTTGGGGATTGAGAAGTGATTAGAAAAGAAAGTTGCAACCAACAAAGGGGAACATATTAAGAAGACTACTCGTGAAGACCAAAGATAAAGCGAGGTATAGAAACCTAAGAAGAATCTCATTTAAGGGAATCTAGGAAAGAAAAAAAATGAGAGATAGAGAAATTGAGAATATGAATATAGTAGAATATTGGAAAAAATTGAAGAAGTACTAGTGAAGGAGTAGAGTTGGGAAAGTTAGTGAAGAAAGGACTACATAAATTTGAGAATCATAGTATGAGGAGACCTGGCAGGGAATCCGGCCTTTAAATTTTGTTTTAAATTTAGCAACAAGCTAACATATTACAAAGGTAGAAGTAGTGGAAGAAGGTATGGTGACATTGATTACATCTAACAGAAATGTAATAGAGAAAAAATAGTGTTCTTAAGGATCATGGAAAAGAACCCTTGCAACATAGAGGCTAGAGAAAGAGAGAAGAGTTCCAGTTGAGGTTGGAAGAGATCACGGGACAAAAGAAGTCCTCGATGAAGTGAAAATAACAAGTGAAGTTCCCAAGAGGTTAGTAGATTGCAACAACGAGAAGAGTAGAGGAAGCTTGACAAGTTCCATAGGAGGTCAACTATGATATCGAAATTCCAAGACAAAAGAGAGAATATTGGTGATGTGCCTTATGGAGGATTATTGAGTTTATAGGTTCATTCTGTAGCCAAGTATGGGACATATGTGTAAGTATTTACATTGTCAACTTGGAGTTGACATGTGTTCCTTTTTAAATTAAAACAAAAATTATTTGAATAGAAAAAAACATAAAATATAATAAAAAACAAAAATGAAAATATGTGTTTGGTTTGCTTAATTAAAAGTATTATAAAATATCAATAATCTCACTCTCAGTGGCCATATTAAGAAGAAGTGGTAAAATATTTCACTCACTCTCAACCATAGATAAAATATTTCATGTCAGATATAATTAAAAAAATGAATATACATGTTTGGTTTTTTTAATTAAAAGTATAATAAAACATCAATAATCTCACTCTCAATGTCGATACTAAGGAGAAGTGGTAAAAATATTTCATTCTCACCCTCAACCATAAATAAAATATTTCAATTTCCATATAAAAGAACATAATCTTATGTCAACTTTATAGAGAAATAAAGTAGTTAAAAGCTAAAAATTAAGTATATATACATTATATAAAGAAATTGAATAAAAAATAGTGTTTTATATTTAAAAATTTTTAAGAATACTCACTATCTTATGCCCACTTAAATTTTGATCCATTTTATACATTCAAAAATGTTATCTCTCTCTTTGTGTGTGTATATATATATATATATATATATATATATATCTTCAAAGGATCAAATTGGTGAAAGTGAAAAAAAATTATTTAAATTTTGCACTCTAAAAGAAGTTTTCACCTCAATAGATTTAATCCCTCTCGGCTCATACTATATCTATGGTTAAGATGGATCTATATTGGTTTGTAGCTCACAATGATCGTGGAGGAGCTTAGGGATAAGGAGAAAGAGATGTGGATGGGATGGATGGGATCTAAAGAAGAAGATCCAATGGAATTTTAGATACTTACATGTCAAAAAATTGAGAAGGAAGCTAACGAACCTTTTGAATTCTCTATTAATAAATAGAAAACTCATAACTACTACGTATGAGGAGGAAGAGAGAGCTCACTACTGTGAACCAAAGTCAGGAAAACTCATTAGCGAATAAGTTAAGAAATATATCGTGGAGATATTTTCTGAGAGTCATGGACTGTATGAAGAGTCCATTCCAACATAGGAAAATGGTAGAAGGGGTGGTGGTAAAGGCACAAAATGGGGATAGAAAGCCTCATTATTTTAATACTATTGTTTTATATATGATTGCAGGTCATAAAAACTAAAAAATAAATAAATAAATAAATAGTCATATATAATAGAAGACAATTGAGGATTTATTTCTCAAATCTTTTATAATATCCCTAGTAAATTCTCCTTATCTCCATATAAAAGAGTATAAAAGAGCAAAAAGAGCACGAAGAACATGTGTAATTTTTTTTAATAATTTTTACCAATACACATATAGACACGTGATAGTTGAATCCTTTACACGGTCATAATACTTTTTTTCTTTAAAGGAACAAAGAACTGATAAATTCTCTTCTAGTTATTTTTTTTCAATAGTAGCACTAAATTAGGTTCACTTTACTATAAATTTCCACCATAATTATTCTCGAGGTTAAATTACCAATTCCCATGTAAGACATTTTTCTTTGTCCTTATTCGATTTCTCTTTTATCACTCCATAAGTATGTTTTCTAGGGTAACATTAGCATCAATTCACTCCTCCTTTACTCTATTCACATATATATTTAAATAAGGGGTCTTATTTCCCTCATAGAAATTGTATGCAAGTATATGGTTCTCTCTTTATATCCCAAGACATGATTATATTGTCTCATGGTGTTGGAGTTCCTATGTTTGCAATGGCTTTCAATTGCAATGTTTAAAATACCCACGAGCGTTAACATACTATGGTGAGTCACTATGATTTATCACTTCTCCACAAGGTTTATCATGATATATAAAAACAGTGAATACATGGTTATAACATTGATATATTATTTGAATAATGTATTTGTGTACATGGGTTGATATTAAAAGTTTCGATAACCTCCTTTGAAGTTTCTGTAATTATTGTGTGAGCAACATGGAGGTCTTCTCTGATAGCGCATTTTGTGGACCTTGAACCACGTGACTATCACATGATAATACATGCAACCGATTGCTACAGGCCTTGTAATGTGCTTTAGTCTGAGTGGTCCCTTTGTTTTAGGCTTACAATCAATGGTGGAGGTGATTAGGATTAGTTTGGAGTAACTGCTCGCAGCCTCCCATCATTCCAATTCTTCCAATCTTGCGAAAAAGCTCTGCAACCTGATTTTTTTATTATTTGCATGTCTTCAAGAATTTTCCTCCCTTCGAAGGACGAATTATTGAATTTTAAGTGCGCAGGACTCAGATTTTGTCCATATAAACTCTGGTTGCAGCTTTATAAAGAATGTACTATTGAGGTTCATCGTTCCCTTCAAGCCTTTCAGAGCAGTTGATAATTTATATAATAATTATGATTAATGCATGTTCCTATCGGTCACATTCAACTCATTGCTAATTTTATCTTTGGCTGGTTTTTGATCCAGTGAACTTTCATGCCAAGGGTTTCTTCGAGCATAGCCAATTCTTACTCGAAAATCCAACTTGAGGTGGCCCCTCTATGCCTCTAGGTAATAAAAGAAAAACAAAAACCATGGTTCTTGTTTTGAAACCCTAAGGGTGAATTTCTAAGAGTTAGAACCTTTTAACCATTGTCAACTTGCCTCTAGGAGTAGTGATGTGGCACTTTGTCCTTCTCCATGGATGGTATTATTCTACTAAAACCCTTCCTATTTTTTTTTTTTTTAGAATTTGAATACTGATTTTTCTTTGAAAATTCTCATTGTATCTTTCTTTCCCTCATAAGTCTATCTTTTCGAGGCTAAGCACATGTGATGAAGTTATTTCTCATGTTGGATTTACTTTTTATCTTCCTTACGGCCTTGCAAATTATCTGGGTTCTTATCTAAGTTTTTATTCTCATCTAGGGTACTTGACCATGGTGGACAAGACCCTTTCAAGCCTTACCTAAATACATATGGTTTATGTGAATTAAAAGAATTATTCTTCGATATTACCACTCTGCTTGAGCTTTTATGGAGTCTATTGACTTACATGTCATCTTTGTTTTTGGCACCATGCTTGATAAATGTATAAGGATAGTTTAACAATGAAGCCACAATTTATATGTATATATTTTTAAAGGTAATAATATCCATAAATTTCTTTTTTTTCTCGACTTTCTTTCCACTCTTGGCTACATAAATTCTTTGGGATTCAGATAAACTAGCCACGATTACACACCAACCACCAAAGTGTAACAACGATAAGGTTCTTAATCACTTATATATATATATCATTTTTTTGGGATACCCTTTTTGTCATTTTTTTATTTTTATAAAAACCCTCATTTTGTATATATAAAATTGTCTCCCAATTTTCCATGTTTCACAAAATATACATAATTATCATCATAGTAATTGAAACATATAGTTTTACATTTGTGTTCTTTATGTGATGTTTATATGGATGATAGATATGGAAATTATTTCCTATTAAAGAAACCACTTATTTTAAATGCTTTTATGATAGTATAAACAATAGATTTTTAGTTAGTATATTCAGAAGAAAAAATTATCTTCTGCCTTTGTTTGCTACTTTATTTGACCTTTGTCTCTACATTATTTCTAGATACATATATATGAATAAGTGCTATATATATACACACACCAAGTCTTCTTTTAAGTCTTTCAAGTCCATTAGAACAAAAGGTTGGAATGAACAGGGTCTGCCCATGCATTCTATGTCCTAAGTATTTAGAGCCGCGGGACTTTGGTGGCTCACATAGGTATAAAAAAATCATTTTCCACCACATTTATGTGGAAACAAACCAGAAATCACCCTTAGAAAATTAACCCTTTATGTATTTATATCCTGACACACACACACATATACTTATATACTTCATTATGACATAATTCTTTAAATTGTTTTCTCCTTTTAGCCTTTACAATACAACCCACATCTTAACTAACATGATTAGTTTTGGGGGTGGGAGGGTTCTCTATTCATCACACAAATGATAAAACCTTTGCGCGCAACCCATAATTTTCAATAATTCCTAGTTCAGTCTTCTACCTTTCTCATCTAGATAGGTTTCATTAGGAGGAAATTTTTAACTTGTCTCTTAATTGAATTATTTTGGTTAGAGTATCATAATTTTCTTCCTAATCACAGTCTTTCCTATCCCCTATTACAGGTTAGAAAGAAAATCCATGTACCCAAAACTAATTCATGCATTCAAATACAATTGCATATTTCTTAACCTACTCCTCAGTATAATTTGTCTTGCTTTCTCTTTTTTCAACTTGTCAATAATATCTAAACATAAAAAATTTAAAAATATGATAGGGAACTTATTTGATTTTTTTTGGGAATGTATGAAGGGCTCTCGCATTTCTCCCAACTGTAACTTGTCTTTCTCAGCTAACCACCTCCAAGCTCTACTCCTCTTTATCAAGAGAACAGTTCGGGAACTATTGAGATTATTTTCTTCTAAACCCTTAAAGAAGTATCTTGATCTATTTGCTAGGCTCAAACCAATATATCTCTCCCACTAGTTATGCTTAGGAACAACTGCCTTTATCTCCCACATTGTTCCTACATAGATTCCACTACATTACATTTATCTCTTGTCATGTTTTTATTTCTTGTATTCTGTCTCTACTAAATTCTTCTAAATAATAGCCAAATGGGAAATTTTCCTTTTCTTTTTCCATGCCTAGGCTTCTTGGGAATAATTTTTTCAAACTGTTTCCTTAATAGTTAGGAGTTAAGTTCCTCATGTTATCCCTTAACACATTTCCAAAAATGTTAACAGATAAAAAAATAATTATTTTCTATTAATTTAAGTCAATATTGACATCAACAAATCGTCGTTAATATTTTCAGCTTTTCTAGCCAAAATTAATGAAAGAGTCATAAATAGTTATACATGCATGTTACATATCCCCTCCCTTTAAAATGGACACCATACTCGGTGTTTTGGATTCCATTCTTATTTGGAATAACATAGGGAAAGCATTTCTCATACAATATTCCATTTCCTAGAGGGCCTCCTCAATCCAAATTTCTTCCATTGCACTTTAACTTGTGAAATGGATATATTCTAAAGACTTGTTTCCCTTCGATCCATAATTTTTAATGGTTCAACCTAGAACTCTCATTCTGGTTCAACCTATAAAACATTCTAATTAATTACATGAGTAGGATCAAATAAATATTTTTTTAGTAGAGACACATGAAATCATTATGAATTCTAACATGAGTTGTAGTGTGAGTTGGTAGGCAACTGGCCCTTCCCTAGCCAATATCTCAAATGGCCCATAAAATTGAGGAGCTAATTTAGAATATCTCACTGGCTTCAAGTAGCTCTTATTTGGTTATGTTTTCAAATAAACATGCTCACTGACGTGAAAATCTTTAGGGGTTCTTTTAAAATCAACATAATGTATATGTCTATCATGCACTTCTTTCAAATTTTGTTTATTTTTTCTTACCATATGCTCCATCTCGTGTAACATGTCTAGTCCCAATACCATTCTATCCTTAATTAAACTCCAACTTAAAGGAACATGCCAATTCTACCATATAATTCCTCAAAAGGGCTCATCTTTAATGATGCATAATACCCATTGTTATAGGAAAACTATACTAAGTGTAAATAGTCATTCCATTTTGTAGGTTAGTTCATTATGTACATACATAGCATGTCCTCAAGAACCTGATTAACTCCTTCTATCTACCCATTATTTTGTGGATGGTATGTAGTGCTAAAGCTTAGTTGTGTACCCATCCTAGCAAACAATGACCTCCAAACATTTGTGGTAAACTTCAGATCTTTGTCTGATATAGTTATTTTAGGTATCCCATAAAGCCTGAAAATTTCAACCACCTATGTAGCCTTATATGTGGATTTCACAAGGATAAAATGGGTGGTACTTATTAATTTATACACCACCACCATAATGGATTCGTGTTGTTTTCGTGTTCATGGAAAACTAGTAATAAAATCGAGGGAGATCGCCTCCCATTTCCACTCTGGTATAAGTAAGGGATTCAATAGCTCAGTTCGGTGTTGCTATTTTGTTTTCACTTTTTGACATTATTAGCATGTTTCCAAATATCCATCCACTTCCATTTTAATTTGAGGGAAAAATAACTATTTTTTAGGAGTTGTGATCATTTTATGATACCCTTGATGACTTGAAAAAAATTTCTTATGATTTTTTTATAATAACAATATTTTAAAATTTTCTTGATATATAATATTAAATCTATTTTTATATGTTAAAAAAATAATTTTAATGATTTTATAACCATCCATATATCTTAATCATATTTAATTTCAAGATTTTCACACATCTGATCATAATTCTGATATGTTAATGTTGCCTCCTTAATATGCTCTATATGTTTTTTTTCTATTTGACTTATTGTTATTTCATACACTTGCTTCAAATCTCAACTTAAGGCGTGTTCCAGCTTGTTTTATTTCCCCTTTATGTGTTTAATTTTTAAATAATACTCACTCAGAAAGGCCATCCACTTAGCTTTCCTGACATTCATATCAAGTAACAGGAAAAATATTTTAGACTTACATGATCGGTAATTAAAGTGAATTTTATTCTAATTAAATAATGCCTCCACATTTTTAGATCGTGAATTATAACTTCCAATTCCAATTCTTAAACTTCATAATTATTCTCATGTTCCTTCAATTTACTAGACTCGTAGGCCACCACATGCCCTTCCTACATAACCACACCTCCTAGAACTTCTAGGCATGCATCTATGCATACCTCAAATTATTTTTCCAAATATTATATTTTTAGCACCGAAGAAACAGTAAGTAGATGTTCTAGCTTCTCAATGTTTTTTTGGAACTTTTGTGTCCATTCAAATTTTACCCCTTTCTTTTGTAAAGAGGTTATAGGATATGTAGTCTTGGAGTTTCCTTCTATATATTTGTGATAGTAACCAGTAATTCAGATGAATGATCTTATATTAGCTATGGCTTTTTAAATTGGCCAGTCAAGGATTTCCTTCACTCTCTCGAGATCCACTATTAACCCTTCTTTTGAAATTACATGGTCAAAATATTTCATCTTACCATGGAAAAATTCGCATTTATTGAATTTTTCATACAATTGATGTTCTCACAATGTTTGTACCATTATTTCCATATTTTTTTTGTGTTTTTCAAGCATCTTTGAATATATTAGTAAATCATCTATAAAGATCAACACAAACTTATCTAAAAAAAATTGAACACAATGTTCATCAAACACATGAAAGTGGTAGGTTCATTCATAAGTCTGAATGGTAACTCAATGAGTTCATAACGTCCATACTTGGATCAAAAATTTATTTTCAGTATGTCTTCCTCTTTGATCCTTAGTTGGTGATATCCAGATCTAAGAGTCTATCCTTGAGAATACAATTCCCCCCTTTACTTGGTCAAATAAATCATGAATGTGAGGTAAGGGATACTTATTTTTTATTATTAATTTTTCAGCTAGTGATAATCAATTCAATATAAACAACCCACTAGCTCATCTTGTACCATAACAATCTCTCTTGTGCGAAAGTTAATTCACTGTAATATGAGCGTTTGTATGTTTCACATGGATCCAAGGAGGATTATATATAGGATTATAATTAAACATTTTTAATCATGTTTGGTAGTGTAGAATAGTAAAATATTGAAGCAAAATTATCCAGTTTGAACAATTGTATGAGTTTTTTTTGATCCTATCCATTGATCGAATCCGAGAAAAAGGAAATCAATACATGTAGAATCTCCCTCTAGTTAAATATAACCCAATGCACACCTGATTTGTTCCTTATTAAGTATATTCTAAGGAGAATAAAGTAAAGGATGATGTGGTCAACAAGTAATTATTTATCATGGTGATAAGGATATCGAGAAGGGATGAATTTAGATTACTCATGGGGATGAAGTCACATAGCGATGTTTTATTAATGTATGTGAGGACATTAATATTATTACGATTTTATATTTTAAATATTTTTTTGTGGGGGGGGGGGAAGATGGCACTATGTGCACTCTTCCTTGCTTAAGTTTATGTTTTGATCATTTATGTGAGGAATTTTATTTCTTACAACCATTATCCAATGTTTATGTTTATGTTAACATTTTGTTATCATTCTCTTATTATTATATTTTATCAGGGGATTTTGTGGAAATTGGAAGAGGTGGAAAGTTTGAATTTTCTGTTCTTTTACTAGTTTTGATGCTGGAAGTGGTGGAAATTCTCCCCAACCTACCCTTGGGCTCATCCTTTGACAATATAAGTGAGGAAGTTGGAACCTTACCATTGATATCATGTACTTACTCTAGTATCTTTTCAAAGGATGAACCTTACCTTACTCTCATGTACTTAAGTTGTTAACGTACCAATTGACTGAGAAAGTTTCTACCTTCAAGACTCTTTGTTATTCTTAAGTTGATACCCTTCTAGTTATATTCCTAATATGGAATGCTATATCTATCTCATTCTCTCACTCTTAGGTTGGTATTTGGTCATTGTGTGTGAAGAATTCAATACCTTGCTAACACTCTCTCAGGCTTACAAAAAAACCATACTAGTGCTCAATGGATTTCCTCACTCTTCCCCTACTTCCTAGGATGGAAAGCCATATTCCCCTTAGTCTCTCACTCTTAGGTTGGTACTTTACCAATGTATGTGAACAAGTTAATACCTTACAATAACTCTCCCATGCTTACACAAATGCTCAATGTATTTTGTGGCTCCTCCTTTGGTTCATATGATAAAAGTTCATATTGCCTCATCCTTCTCTACTTAAATTAGTATGTTTCCCATTTTTGTAGGACAATAACACATTTTCAACAATCTTATGTACGTATGTCAATACCTTTTAAATTTATGTCATGACATTTGTTTCCTTACATTTCTCTTAGTTCTCAAATAGAAGTCAATGTTATTTAATCACAATAATCATTGTGAATCATATCATCCTCCATAAACTAATCTTTCACATAGATGCAAGGAAGAGTATATATAGGAAACATATGTAATCTTATTTGTGAATGATTTATAGTTTGGAATCGTAAAATATTGAAGCATGGATAACGTGACAAAAAAAATCGGTCTATATTAGTGGAATCTCCTGTCGGTCCAAGATAGCCCAATGTGAACCTCATCTGTGCTTTATTAAGTATATTCTATGCAATTTCTCATCATAAAACCTACCTGGCAAGCGAATAAAGTTAACGATGAAGTGTTCAGGAAGGCTGAAGTGTTTGAGAAGTATATGTCATGGTGGTAAGGAGATTGAGAAGGATATTTAATTTAGACTCCCATGGGGTGAGGTAACCATGCATCTTATCTCGCCAGCTTTTTTAATTTCATAGTTACTAAATTCAAGTTTGATGTCGATGACTTAAAAAATTTGGAAGTATATTTTTTTTATGTTGATTTAAATATATTATTTTTTTAATATTTTAAAATATTAATATGGATAATTATAACATTGAGATTCTCATAAACTCTTTTATAATGGTTTTCAAATATAGATGTTGCAAATAAAACTATATATTGAACCAAAGCATGTAGTTTTACATTTAGAAAAATAGATTTTATGAAATTTTTTGTATTCATCCATACATCCAATTACAACCTATATTATATGTTACTCAATATTTCCTTACAAATTCTATATTACAATGAACCATATAAATTCCACATTACCAAGAATTTTAAGCTTAAACTAAAATCATATATTAAGTTTAATCAAATATTTTTTCAAAATATACACATGTATTCTTAATTTCTAATTACTCATTACCTAAATAAAACCAAACTGTAGTTTATAACATATAATAACCATAATATAAAAATTTTAACCTTATTATTTTACACTTACTCAAAATAAACTCTATTTGAACAAAAGTTATGAAATTTCTAACCAAATTCAATTTTTATTTTTAAATTTGATAAAATTATTAGTTAAAAATTACGTATAAAATATGTATCCTCACTTTATTTTACAAACCCCATTGTATAAATAAATTTTTGTATATTATTATATACATCAAAAGTATTTGATTTTTACAAATTTCATTAAAACCCTCGTAACAATATGCCATTTCATGAATTTGAAAGGGATTTATGAAGATTAAATTATTAAATGAGATTCTTAAAATTAAATGAAACTTTATAATTTCGTTTATAAATATTCATGTCTTGCTATAATCAGTAAACCAAATAAGGATGTGCAAAATGAATTAGTAATTAGTAGTAGATTAAGGCGGTCATATGCAGGAATAATCAAATACGACCCATGTATGGAAGATTGTGGCTTGCAGTGGTCAAAGCCCAGTGAATTTTTGGTGCTTTGGCTCGCTATGGGATGTTACGATAACCTATGTTGAGAGGAATAGGTAAGGGTTTTCACTCCAGTCCTAAAAGGTAGCTTATATGTCCCATTACTCATAACCAGGGCATTTCCTTACCTACGCTCCCTCGGTAACTCCCTGCGCCTAGGCCAACAATATCAAATTTTATCTTTTCTAGGTGGTGATTTCAGTTTTTAGCTTCTTATTTTAATATTACTGAGGTTGTCTGAGATTAGTTTCATAACAAGGGTATACATATGTAAGAATTTATAACCCGAGGCGGCAATTTTCACACTTACTGTGAGCCTTTTAATATGTCTCCTCCCACCATGAACTGGTATGCCATGGGAGAAATCCTTCATATCTTCCTACTCTCTCTCATTTCCCTGATCATAATTTATCATATAATTCATACCCATCAGTGCTTGGACCGTCGCCCTTATGTTTAAAACCTTTTTTTGCAGTCTATCCCAGGCTTGGCCAAAGATTCTAACACCTCTGAATCAATCAAAAAATCTAAATGGAGCCTCCTCTGGAACAAATGGGTGGATTATTTCATAATTTCTTGGCCCTGTAAATATTTCAGCTTAAACTGATGCAATCATTGGTGGAATTTCATGGGGTGTTGTTGCTGTTGTTGTTGTTGTCACCTATAACTGGCTCCTCCACACACCACCAATAATTTTTGAATTCATCGTGCCCTCCACCTCCTGAAATTGAATTTCCTCACCCTGCCTTCATTGTCGACCCTCTGAAACCTCGGACATATTTCCGACTACCACCTTTTTCTCTATTGATGTTTTATGAACGCGGCGTTTTTGAATCCACCTACCTCTGACATCGGACTGAAAAATGTGCAACTCGGACTTTGACATTCCTTGTAGTTGTCACCTTACTAGCGCAAATCAACTCTAGTGAAATATTCTCAAGGCTTCTCATAAATGATTTTCACTTCTCCCAACATTGTCTCTTCCCATAACTGTCACCTTGTTTTGTAATCGACATGTTTTTTTTTAACTCCATTTAAGGAAAAATCCATTTGCGTACTTCTCGATATCCCGAGTGGTTTGACTCTGATAACCACTAATATAAGTCTTCCATAGATTCACTAGACTCCATACTCATATTTATGATTGTTCCGGCTGTATCCCCAAACCTGGCAGCACTGACTCACTTCTATTGTCCATTTGACTCACACCTGCTAACCTAGCCAAGTTTCCTATCTGGCCTCCTATGGATAGACCAGGGGACCCAATCAGATTGCACACGTTGACTCATGAGGCCTTCATTCAGGCCACAGTGGTTGTGGAACAATTATATGGGTCAGGAAAAAATCTTCCCACTGCTCCTTCGGATGCTTCTCACTCTTCAATTGAACCAAATTGTTCAAATGATCATTTCTATGATAAGGGTCATTACAGACTTCGTGGGTGGGCTATACTCTCTGAGAACAAGCTTATACAACCTGCTCAGGATATCAAACTCTTAAGCTTCGGTTTCAAATACCTCTAGGGCAGGGTGACTAGTCTTCAGAAGCATGCCCTCATCAGACGTTGGGTCTTCACAACTATGGAAGAATATGAAATGGTCACTTGGGTTAAAACGATGTGGGGAAAGTTCTTTGGATTCCCCCCTAAGGTTATTCGCATGATGAACTCATGGTTTTATAATCACTTCTTGTATGAGGAGGACGCTGCTAAGATCTTGAGAAACACCTGGGTCCGTGGGCGTGGCTTTCTCCAATTGCACTCTTGGTATAAAGGATACAATGTTATTATGGAAACCCCTCCGAACAACATTATATAGGTTAAAATCCCAGGGTTTCCCCTTTAATACTGGACAAATTTTTCCTTCACAACCTGGCCCTCAAAACCATTGGAACTTCGATTGGTAGGATCAAATATCTCGACCTTGGTTCTATGGGGACGTGAGATAAACGGGTTGCTTGACTTCTGGTTGAAGTAAATTTCATTGGTGGTTTGCCAAGATGTGTGGATATTGAATGGGAGGGTGTTATACATCGGAAATGCATTGACTACTCGGGCATCCGCTTCAGATGCCTCTAGTTCCATCAAACTGGGCATTTGATGAATCGTTGCCAATGACATTGGGGCTCTATGCAGAGTTTTGGATTCAAGTCGTCGGCTCACTGTACTAGTACTTCTCCTATGGATGTCGTGATGGTGACTCGATGTTTAGACTCTTCTCCTCCATAGAAGGATTGGTCAGACTGCTTCCCTCCTCAGCATGTTGTTGCGCCCGCTCAGGTCTCGGGTAAGGTTCCTCATCCCCATCCTAATATTTATTCAACTACTACAACTAAAAATCACCCACTCTCATCTAATTCCACTCCACACTCCTCTTCAATTCATCCCCACTCCCCTTCTTCGACCTCCTCTAACCCCTTTGATGGCCCCCATTCTGTCCATAAACCATGACCTTCAAGCACTGGGGCACAACGACCTAAATTCAAGCGAGCCCTGAACTCCCACCGCTCTGCCCCCTCCCCTTCTCATCTCCCCCTCACCATTATCCACATTGATATCACCAAAGGGGATGGTTTCCCCATTCATGGTACCCCTTCAGGAATTTTTTGACCCCGACATGCCTTCTCTGGAAGATGATTCCACACCGAACAATATCACCCTATGGCCCTTTCGTCGCTTGCTAATCATCCTTCACCTAAACCTCATCCTTCCCGCTCTTCCCTGCACAATTCCTTTGGGAATGATTATGAATTCCTCTTCATGAACCCTAATTTGGATATCTCTCCCCTCATTGTTCATGATGGCTGCTCTATAACTGTGCCTCCCAAACTTTCTCCTGCCTTAACCTGCAATATCAAAGTCCAAAAGAAGGGGAAAAATGATAGTTGGCATTTTAGGGGGCATCAAGAAACCCACTCTTTGTTATTTTTTAATTCGGAATGCCTCTAAAACATCCCAATCATCTCCACCAATGACTCGGAGGTCACAACAAGTCCCTTTGACTTAGGAACATCCTCTCGTCAGACTCTCCTTCCATTCTTTTCATACAAGAAACCATGTGCTCAATTTCTAAAGCCATCCAATACCTTCTTGCCATCACGTTGGGTTAGCATATTACTGACATCAACTCTAATAGCCTTTCTGGCAGCCTTATTGTCATGTGGGATCCCTCTTTCACCACTTTTCAAGAATTCAATTTCTTTCCTTGCATCCTCATCTCTGGTAGAATCTGTGTCTATTCTCATTGTTTCAACCTCATCAACATGTATGCCCCCTGCCAACACCGTGTTTCCTTCTGGAACCACATCCATTCTAGTAACATCCTCGATATCCCTAATCTGATTTTTTTCGGGGACCTAAACCATGGTGTCACTCTCCGAATGTTGGGGCACTCACTACTGGCTGGACCCCTTGGCTGAAATAATATGCAACATTTTCTCCGAGAACCACTGTGTGGATATCCGCCCCTCTCCTCTTTTGCCGACCTAGTTAAACCATAGATTGGGCTCTGAGTTCATTGGCAAGCAGTTGGATCATTGTTTAGTACAGGAAGTGGTCATGGAGATATTGGGGGATTTTCACTCTTCAACACTATCTGCTAATATTTTTTACCATCAACCTATTTGCTTACACTGGCGTTTGACACCACTATACAATGGTATCCCCTTCAAGTTCAAAATACTCTGGCTTGAAGACCCTATCTTCATGAAAAAATTCCCTCCAAAAAATATGGATCATCACCCTCTCACTTTAAATAGACTTCCGGCCCTGAAAATATGTACTAAGACATGGGGAAAGAAAATTCCCAGATGATATCAGAGCTCTAGAGCACCGAGCAGGAAATCAGCAACATTTATGAATTAATGGTCGTAGAACCCCTGGATGGACATGTGAATTCCAAACTTCAGGAGCTAGAAGACAAAAAATTATCCAAACTCAAAGCACAAGAGCTCATTTGGAAGCTCAAGAGCCGTGTAGTCTCTCTTAGGGAGGGCGATCAAAACATTAAGTTTGTCATCATTTTGCTAATGGTCGTAAGAACTATAACACTATCTGGCATATCGAAGGGGAGGACGGCACTTTTCTCTACAGTTCGACGAACATTAGAAAAGAGGAATTTAGATATTTCTCTGAACATTATAGGTGAAGAGAGGGGTTCTTCTTTGGCGATCAAATCTTGGCCCTTGACAAATTCCCAAATATG
Organism: Pinus albicaulis; assembly: GCA_034641835.2. Classification (NCBI taxonomy): domain Eukaryota; kingdom Viridiplantae; phylum Streptophyta; class Pinopsida; order Pinales; family Pinaceae; genus Pinus; species Pinus albicaulis. Next base: position 284,771,827 of record CM076581.1, read on the forward strand.
TTTGATGACGAAGATAATCAACGGTTGAACGCCCCTGTGACAAAATAATAATAATAATAATTGTTGGAGGTAATCATATCTTTTACTGTCGATAATAGCCCTGGCCCAGATGGCTGGCCGGTGGATTTTCTTTTACACTGTTTCGACATTTTGGCAGATGACCTCATCCAGGTGGTGGAAATATCCAGAATCACTAGCATGATTCTGGGAGATATTAATTCTACTTTTATTGTCTTAATTTCTAAGAAATATGGACCTAAATATTTTCAATAGTTTAGGCCTATCTCTATTTGTAATGTGGTATATAATATTATTTCAAAAGTCTTTTCAAACCACATTATAGGGCCCCTGTCGAAATATATCTCCAAAGAGAAATATGGCTTCCTCTCGAGTCACCTCATTCATGATGCAATTGCTCTAGCCCAAGAGGGACTACACTCGATCCACACTAAAAATTTGAATGGAATCAGCCTGAAAATCGACATGTACAAAGCTTATGATTTTTTATATTGGTCTTTTATGCAGCACTTTTTGCACAAAATCAAGATGGAAGCATGAGATGTGGCTTGGATTCTCACCTGTATGGCCCCGGTTTGGTACTCTATCATCGTCAATGGCACCCCATCTGATTTATTCAGGGCTGGGAGGGGACTTCAGGAGGGTTTCTCCCTCTCACCATTGTTGTTCATTCTCATCACAGACAACTTGCGCCTACACATTATGGATCTGAAGTGTAGATATTTATTCTTAGGTATCAATATATCCAGAAACATTGCCATCTCCCACTCCTTTTTTGTTGACGACATTTTAATTTTTGGTATCATATCATTTGCACAATGGTCCACCCTCGACTACATCTTTCTTTGTTTCGGGGCTTCCTTCGGCCTCATAATAAGTGGTTCTAAATCCCTCATTGTGGTTGGGATGGGGGATTAGAACGAACTCCAGATCATTTTTGGGATTTTTCATATTCCCTTGGTTCCTCTGTCAGTGTTTTTCAAGTACCTTGGCTTCCGGCTTGAGCCCAATAATTACTGCAATATGGAATGGCAGTGGTTGCTGGAAAATTTTCAAAAAAGATTGGGTATGTTGTCAAACAGGTGGCTATCACTTGGGGGAAGATTCATCCTATCACAGTCGGTCCTTCAACAGTTCATGGTCTTCTGGGAACACATGTTCCTTATCGCAGCCTCTATCATCACCCAAATACAAACGACCATGGCACACTTTATTTGGTCTAGGGCGAAGGGACCTAGAAAATTCCATCTTTTCCGACTTGATTTGACCTCTATTCCTAAGCGACTGGGGGGATGGGGACTTCTTGATATCTACACTTTCACCTAGTCCCTTATGGCCAAATCCCTCTCAAAGGCACTCTCAAGAGATGGCATCTGGCTGCTCCTTTTTCACATCAAGTACAACATACATAGTGGGTTGCTCACTTTTTTTCACCTGGGCTTCCCCTCTTGTCAGTACAACTCCATCATTTCCCCCAACTTCAGGAGTATCTCCTCAATTGTGTGTGACGGGCTTCTATGGATGTTCGGGAATGGTCATAACATTTTGGTCGGAATTGATGGAATTTTGGGGCTCCCTCCGGACCTTTCCATCCCCCAACCACTCCGTCATACCCTGGTACAAAATGGGATTTTTTTTTCTCTCTCAGTTTATACTATGCTGGCAGCAGGGCTGCCCTCTTTGGAAATACGCACTGCACCTGGGACTTTCTTGCCCCGCTCGAGCTCAATGGAATCAAGTTTTGCTAACCCTTTAATAATCGAGCCTCTGCCACAACCCTGGGGGAGACCACATTCACTGGGCTGGAAAATCCAAGAAGTGGGCCATTGATGTTTCTGCTCTATATTTTAATTTCATCTCCTCTTCTTCGCTACCTAACAATCAATCTTTTTACAAAATTTTCTGGAAGAGAAAAATCCCTTTGAAGATCATTCTCTTCACCTGTCTGGTGTGGAAAAATTGGATCCTCACCTAGGACAATCTGGCCAAGAGGGGCCTCCAGGTCCCAGGTATATGCATCATGTGCAAACAAGATTTTGAAACTATTTCCCATCTTTTTTTAAATTGTACTTTTGACTTGGATATTTGGTCTACGTTCACTAACATCTTACAGGATCACTTATAGAGGCTGACTGGTATATTTCAAAGCATCAATACATGGACTCAGTTGGATCAATGTTATAGTTCCTTGCCTTTTTTCCTCTTCTCAGAATTTTGGTTGGCTAGGAACAGGCCCATTTTTTATGCATCCCAGCTATTCCCCCAGATAATTTTCCATTCCATCATGGTGTTGATAAACACGCAAGATCTCTCTCTCACTCTTTCCACATATCTTTCATACAAACTTCGTCCCCATCCGATCATCATCCCAGTAGGATTTTTTGACGGTGTTGATCAACAGGGGATCTGCGATTGTGGTGCCTAGATCAAGCTGGACCAAGGAGAACGCTACAACATATGCTGGAATGGGGGACTGGGCTCCAACACTAAGGCTGAACTTCTCACACTATGGAACCTCCTTTGGTTTGCCTACAATGCTCAAATCGTGAATTTTTCCATATATTGAAACTCCAATGTTGTTATAGACAGAATAAATGGAATATCATATTTTTCAGCCACCTGGCCTTCTCATCTGGATAAAGAGAATTCTCCACCTTTGGCAGCGTTTTCACTCACCTACACTCCAACACATATTCAGGGAGGAAAATTTGAGGGCTGAATGTCTCTCTGAACAAGCCTTGGAGCTCCCTTTTGGTTCACTTCACATTCAACATTGGAGGGGCTCCATCTTATCGAGCTCCTACAATCTTCCCTTACCTTAGCTTCTTTCTAAATTTTCTGCTTTTGTTGTTTTAATCACATAGTGGCATTGCTCTTCTCATCTGCAGTTCCCTCCCTTTATATGTAGCCTTTTTGGAATATATTTTGGCCCATTGGCATGATACTATGTTCTTTGTAAGAGCGTTGGGACACTCCTTTCTCCTCTTATCATTAGCTTATCTCTAGAGCTGTATTATTCTTGTTTTTGTGCTTTCATGCATGTTCAGATCTTGCTACATATGTAATGTTTATTTTCTTAATTAAAATGACAACCTTTTTTCTCCTCTGAAAAAAAAAAAACCAAATAATATTGTTCACCATATCGAACCTCGGAACCACCTAATTGAATTTTTGAAATTTTTTCTACAGTACAACGAATTTGGTAACTATAGTTAATGTAATAAATAACATTGATATTCTTAACATTTTTGTGTAAATAAGTTTTCACTTTGCTCTTTTGAGAAGATAGTGTTCACTTAACCATTTCGTGATTAATTTCATACCTTGTTAATTTAAGTGAGAAGCTAATTTATTAATAACATTTTTCCATGTTAACATTTTGTTAGTTTTTTCTTAACTTTATATTTTTTTATTATGTTGAGGAAATTTCTTTAATCTAGATGGCAATGACCTTTAACATGTTTTTAATTTTATATCTTGACAATTTGGAGGAAGTTTGAGCCTTCATAATGTTTTCCTATGCTTACTCTAGCACCTTGTCAATGTGGGGGTTGATAATACTTTGTTGGCACTCTCATGTGTTCAAGTTGTTACCCTACTAATTTAATTCAGAAACTAGATACCTTCCCAACACTCCCCTATGCTTATATTGATACTTTACTACTGGAATGAAGTCACTTACCTTACTAGCACTCTCTCATACTTACACCAAAACCCCGCTAGTGCTTAATGGATGTCCTTTCTCTTTTCCTAGTTCATGGGATGGAAGACCATATTCCCATACCTCTCACTCTTAGGCTAGTACTTCACGAATGTATGTGAAGAAGTTGATACCTTACTAGCACTTTCTCATGCTTACAATGGTACCTTGCTAATGTTGAATGGATTTTCTTACACTTCCCTTTGTTCCTATGATAAAATGTTATATTCCCCTCAAGTGTTTAAATTGGTACTTTTCTCATTTATGAGAGAAGATAGCAACTATGTCAACACTCTCATGTACTTATGTTAATATCTTGCAAATTTAAGTGACACATTTCTTTCATTACACTTCCCTTCATTCTCAAATGAAAGTCAATGTCATTAATCACAATAATCATCCTTAAACAAGTCACCCTCCACACTTAAACTATTACCTTATCAACACTTAAACTATTAACTTATCAATTTTAAAATAGTAACACCCCACTAATAAACTATATTAATATTTGACCTTTCACTTATTATTTTATTGATTTTTTTAAATAAAAAAAGTTTATTAATAATAATTATAAATAATTCCATAAATTCAATACATAAATACCCATCCCTCTTAAACAAAATATACTCGAATAAAACAAATTATATTACTAAAATATAACTAACCAAATTATACATTAATCATTATAATAATTATATAGCAGCCTTCAACGAATATTTTTTTGGGATGTAGTCTCGGAATAAAATAAAAGTGATACGTATTTTACATATTCAAAGAAGATAGGGATACTTTACCAACTACCCAAAAACATCAAAGCAAATAATTCATTGTACTGTGATATAATAGAAAACGAGTGCATAGAATAAAGTGAAATAAAATTATATTTGTTGCTCTGCTTTTTCTTGCTCCGCGTTGCAGCGTTCTTTTTCTTCCCGAGCATAATTCGTTGTCCAATATCTTTCCCTAAATTTTCTCAGAAAAGAAAAAACATGGATAACGTAAGGGTAGCTTGCGATATTAAGAAAAAACATGGATAACGTCAGGGTGCTGAGGATGTTATGCTTAAAATTTTATCATCCCTTTTGTTTGAAGCAGTTCGTTCTGTATCATGAGTTTGACGGAGAATAATTCAACAAAACTTCATTTATTCACATATATTTAATTTCTATATACAATTTAAGAATAAAGAAAATAGACACTTTAAAATTATGTAGATTGGTCTAAAAGCATTAACATCTATACGTATTCAATATCTTTTTAAATATAATAATTTTCACTTTTCAATTTTAAATATAATAATTTAGAATTAAAAAAAAAATCAAAAATAGTTAAAAAACTATTACAACAGTAAAAATAAAAGAATGCATCTTCTAAATCACAATTTCATCAATTTAAAAATCTATTATAATAAAAATAATAATAAATATCTTTACTCAATTACAATTTCAACAGTTTTCTCCTCCCAATAGAGTTGTCTAATAGGTACAGTACGGTTTGCTGTCATAAAACACTAATTTCAACAATTTTGTCCTCTCACCAAAGTTGTCTAATAGGAAAAGTAAGGTTCGCTTTCATAAAATATTGGCTATGTTGTTTAGTTTCCAATAAACATAAATGAAGAAAATTGTATCAAACATTTCTAAATTCTCTTTAAGTTGGGTTATAAGTGGAAGAAAAATGATGCTTCAAAAATTCAACTCATATTTTTTCTCAATAAGTACTATGGATTTACAATGTTCTATTTTCTATTATGTTATATTATGTGATCTAAACATTTTAACTTAGTCAAATTACATAAAATAAGATCAATTTTAAAACAAATAAATAAATAAAATAATTATTAATTATTAATAATTGTTATTAATTAAACTATTTTAGATTTAACTTAACTCTAAATAAAATATATATCTTATATTTATCTTAACTTTAAATAAAATATATGAAGGTGGAAACTTTTCCTCAAATTTTGCACTAAAAAAAGAGAATTATCGTCTATGGATAGTTAATAGATGAAAAGTTAAGACACATCTAAATCTTCCTAATTTTTTTATATTAAATATTTTTTAGTTTAATAAAAACACATAATAATTATGTAACATATCAAGATAGGTGAGAAGTATTATTTAGTTGAATATGTATATGTGTGTGTGTGTGTGTGTGTGTGTGTGTGAGAGAGAGAGAGAGAGAGAGAGACATTGATCATGATGATGATGATGGTTAACGTCCACTGAGCCCAAACTTTGGTCTATAGAACCTAAAGAAACAAATTATTTAGTTTTCTTTAAAATTGTACTCCTATGCTTAAAGAGCTTGGAAAGAAGCGTCTCGAGCTCACTATAATTTTGACATGTTAAAAGGCTAGGAAGGTTGGTATTGCAACACAAATTATGAAACTGAGATCTAATGTGGGTGTACGCAAGACACTCTAAGAGGAAGTGATTTTTATCCATAATTTTCATATTCTCACAGAGATGGCAGATCCTTTCCACCCATGGTGTTTTAGGAACTGCCCAACAACCTGTTTCACGATGGAGCTCATGACATTTCATTCTTATCTTGGCTATACTAATTTTTTTCTTTGAGCTAGTTAAAACAGAGAGATACTTTTGATCTTCTAGAGTAGGGTTGATGACCTCCTTATAATATCTTAATTTTCTTTTATCCTCCAAATCTTTCTCAAACCACATTTTCACTTTAAACTTAGAAGTAAAAATATTTTTACTGTTATTAATATTTTTCAATGTAACATTTTCGTCGATCTCCCAATGGTTTAAACAGGCCCTGGTATCTTTCTACCAACCTCGTTTGAGCATTAGGTGGTTTTGGTTGGAATTTAAAGCTAGCTTAGGAAGTCTATGGTCTCTCATGTTATTGATTTTTCACGTGTACAACAGGAGCCTAGTCATAGCTAGGCTCTCGATAGGGGAAAGACCCACTTCTATAAGGAGAATAGGATAGGGTTTATTACTTTTAATCTTGAGGTTATATGTTATAAAACACTTCTAGATTTTCTCAATCTTTCTCCAAGATTCTCTAGAGATGTTGCAACCCCAAACCTCACATCCATACAAGATAACAAGAGTGACTAAAGTTTCAAAGAGGAGCTTCTTTTTATCCCACGTCGCAAGGTTTGCTTCTTTACAATTATTTTCAAGACCAAAATAAGCTTTCCACCCTCCATTAATCCTTTTCTCAATGCTATAGTTCCAGTTGAGCTTGAGATGAATATCAATTCCTAGGCACTTGTAAGAAGACACTTCCTCCAAGTTTCTATTGTCATACACAAAACTTTTGATAATCATAATTTTTATTTTGTCGGTGTTAATAGTCATGCCCATGGTAGAGAAGAAATACTTGAGAATTCTAAGTTGCTTATCAAGATCAGAAGGGCACCTTGCCAGAAGAACAATATTGTCAGCATAAAGGAGAAGGATGATTACTATTCTAGCTAAGATCGTGCCAGCACAACCCGCTTCCTCTAACCAACCTTCTAACTTGTCGATGTAAATTCCAAATAGGGTAGGGGAGAGGGGGAAACCTTGTTTAACTCCTATATTACACTTAATATATTTCGACCACCCCTCATTGCTCTTAAACTTGGCAATTACATTCTCGTATAACCTTATAGCGGAAACTCTCAACTCGAAAGGAACCTTTATCTCTTCTAATCTATTCCATAGGTTATTTCTAGGTACCGTATCGAAAGCTTTTCTAAAGTTGACAAAGCAACAAAAGAGATTTGATTTATCATTATGAAATTCCTCCATAATGATCCTAACCGTAACGAGGTGGTATGTTGTTGAGTGATGCCTTCTAAAACCTGCTTAGCCTTTAGCCCTCTTACCTTCACCTTCAATCCATATGCTCATCTTCTTCTCCAAAATAATACCATATAACTTGGCTAAGAGAGCGCTAATCATAATTGTCTGATAACTAGAGGGGTAATTTGTGTCCCCACTTTTAAAAATAGGAATAATGAGGCTCTGAGTCCACGTTTTAGGGAACCCTTTCTTGATTTCTTGATTGAAAAGCTTGTGGATGTAAGGGATGAGGACATGACCTCCAATTTTTAAGATTTCAGCCTGGTAACCTTCAATGTCCTTAGATTTTCCATTTTCCAGGTGCTTAACCCCAAAATCTATGTCTTCTAATGAGAAAAATTCTTTCGTTGTGAGCAGGGTTTCAAAATTATCTATGACATTTGGAGATTCATAAAGCTTTTTAATATAGGAATTCTAGTTGTGTAAAGCACTTTTATTATTATCTTTAGCTTTTCTAGTTAGAATCTGCCTCCAAAATTTCTTAGGAGCTACCTTAGAGAGGTGTAAGAGACTTTCTTGTCTTTTATGAATATACTACATTTTTTTATTTTAGTTAGGGCTTTGTATATTTTTATCTTGCCAATTTTAAGAGACTCATCAATAGCTTCCTTAATTTCTCTCCTCGCACTTTTAAAATCTTTATCATACCAAGGGTTGGTTTTTCTATCTCTTTTATTACTTGAAACTTCAATTGAGAACTTGATAATAGAATATGAGAGGGTTGTAGTAAAATTATGATAGAGATCTTCTATGTTCTCTATACTAGATAAAGGAAGAAAGTTAATTTTTAATTCATTTAGAAAAATATAATTTTTATATCTATCAAAGATTAATTTCTTTTGGCTATAAAGATTGTCTTCTATGGGATCTCTATGCATGACAAAATTGAGAGTTACAATTAAAGGTCTATGATCAGAGTTAGGCTCGTGGTCATTTAATATGTCAAAATTTATTATTTCTTTGTATAAAGGGATATCAGAAATAACATAGTCTACCACACTGCTACCAAGCCCATGTATATAGGTAATCTGGATAAAATTGGGCCAGTTCTTTAGACCATTGCAAATTATGAGATCTTGAGCACTGCAGAGCTTGACTAGCTCAGACCCAAAAAAAAATTCCCCTAGCTCTTTAGAGTTTCTTTTGTACTGGCTAGCTAGAGTAAGGTATTCGTCTAACCAAAGAGGATTAGGGTTGGAATAATTGCTTAGAAGAATAGCTTGGTTTCTTGAAGTTGAAGCATTAAAGTCACCCATTAAGAGGATATTACCTTCATTCCTTAGGCTAGAAATATCATTCTCTAAACTATTGTAAGAACCATTTTTATCTGAATTGTTTTTCTTATAGAAGTTAGAGTTGGTAAGGGAAAAATAGCAGATTTCTATGTAGGTTTTTTTATCATTAATGTCATTAATCTCTATCCAAATATATTGGTTATAAGGGTATTTCTTATAAAGCCTATCATGGGGGCAGATGTTCTTCTTAATGTAACAATCTATACCCCCAATGCCTCTACGATAGGATCACTTGTTCCATATTGACCATAGTACAAAGCCATCTATGTTAGAGACCTTAGATTATTCGTGCTCCCAAATTTCAACTAGAAATATAATATCAACCTTATTTAAGATCCAACTTAGCTTGGGGTCTTTGTTCCATGGAAAGCCCCGAGAATTCCAAGAACGAATCTAGAGCATGTTGAATTTCTATTTATTACTATATTTTTTATCCGCAATAATAGATTATATATATATATATATAATCATAATTTTGTTGTTTTAAATAAATATAGCAAAAAAAAAAAGAAAAAAATATAAACTTTTCTCCTAAAATATAATTATATTTATAATTATAATTATTATATCATATTTTTATGATAGTATTACATGAAACTATTACATTAATTAGTTATATATAAATATATTATTTGAAATACAAACAACATTTATTTCATTACAATTATATTATATTTTTTTGAAAAAATAATATATTTATATAATACTATATTTGTCAAGGTATTGTAATTATAATTATTATATTATATTTTTATTTTATAAAATATAATTTATTATTTATATGAAACATAATTTAGTTATTTTTTTAAATAATATTATAAAATATTTAATATATTTATTATCTATTTTTTCGACTTAATAACATTTGTTTTTCAAAGGAATATACTTACTTAATAAAAAATAATATTATAAAATATTTAATATATTTATTATCTATTTTGTCGACTTAATAACATTTGTTTTTTAAAGTAATATACTTACTTAATAAACATTAGTAAGAAAATAAATATTATTAAATATTGTCAAATAAATATATAATACATGGCAATATTTAATCATCTAAATCAAATTTAATAATTATTGTTTAAAGTAATTCTTTAAAATTTTATTAGTTTTTGAATTTATGAATATTTTTATTTTGTATTTTACCTCCTAGATTTATTTTAATGTGTTATTTGAAGTTGTTTTCTTTATTTTATTTTATATCACTAATTACCATAAGTTATGTTACTAATTGAAATTAGATACTAATTTATGGCCTACTTTCATAACTATGAGAATTAACAAAAGTGTATTTGAATAACTTCCTAGACCTTTTTAGATTTATCTACCAAGGTTTTTAATTCAATAATATAATTTCAATATTTTGTTTTCCCTATCTTGTTATGTCACATGAGGAGCTATACCATGGGGTTTCAATTAAATAAGATAATTTTAATGCTCATTTCTCAATGTTTTAATGTTATGATTGATAAATAATTTTATGTTAGTATTATTATTATATGTACCATAGTATTATTATTATATCTATCACACATGCATATGGTATTTACATATCCACACTTGGATGAATAAGGTAGTTTTATATGATTTAGCCACACCTTACATAAATAAGATAGTATTATATGATTTTTTATTCTAAATTATAGATTAATAGTTAAGATTATGATTAGCTTTAAGCTCAGTTATGGATTAACCTTAATTAGGATTTAAAGATACCCTTATTATTAAGTTAATATTAAATTGATTTGGAACCTCCCAGGACTCTTTCATATTGATTATATCACTAATTATTTGATTATTTGATTATTTATTAATTATTATTTAAGTTGGGTGTTATTATCTTGTCTTATCCTCACGGGTGGAATTGGATACTTGACCTAAAATTTTGTAGGTGAAGCTTTCGGGAGTAGGTAAGGATGTTGATTGTAAGAATTAACGAATGGGTAGGTACCATTAATAAGGAAAATATATTTTGGGAAGGATGGTGAGAACTCTTAGGGGGAGAGGATGGCTAATGGAACTTTGGTCATTTTTTGACATTAGGTTTTGTTTAAGTAATTATGGAGGAAGGAGAGAAAGAAACTTCGAGGATTTTGGACACTAAGGGTTTTTTGTCTTAGTGGTGATTGAGCACCCAATTTGGACATACTATTATCAATAATTGTAGGTTTGCGCACATACAACGAGGAAATATGTGAAGGTTACTTCACTATAGGAACCCAGATTAGATGTTCCTAATTAGCTAGGTAGAAAATCTTGTAGAGTAGGTTTAAAGATCCTGAGAAGTAATGTGGGCTTTAAGGACTTCACAAACTCTCAGGCTCTATTCTCTTAGTTGATATTATCTAAGTTAATTTATGAATATTGTATTTTCAAAAATAGTAAAAAAGTAGATATGCGTAGTTGTGATATGGGATTAATGAAAATGAATATATTCTTGAAACAAGAAATAATTATTTTCATTATTTTATTTCAATCATAATAAAAAAAATTAGGTATAAAGACTCAAAATGTTGAGGCCTTGGTTAAAAGGCCTCAAACATGGTATGAGACATTGGTATCAAAATTTGCGACCTAAAATCGACCATAACAGTCTTTAACAACCCTTAATAGCCTAAAATAACCGAGAAGTACTAGAATTATACCCTAGAATAAACATAGATAAATATATAGGAGAGAGGAGGACCCGGTAGGAAAAGAGTTGATGTAGGAGCATCAGCCCATAGTCAAAAATGTTTTATGAGACCCAAGGGGGTTATGAAAATTCTCCAAAGGGACATAAATTTCCCTCCAACTATAATTTTTGTAGAGTTTAAATTAGTGCATTTCTAATGTAGGTACATGTTTCTTTATTTTAGAAGAATCTAGGACTATTAGGTTGTTAGTTTGATTTGGTAAGTATGTGTTTTGGCCAAGTGCACCTTTGTAAATTTAGCAAGTGTCAAAATTAGGTGTTAGTATTTTGGGACAGATGTCCTACTTAGCTTTATTTTGTCGGGATATTTTCCAGCCCAATAGTGTGATGTCCCCAGTTTCTATGCTTTAATTAGGCATTTGAACAAGTCTAAAAGGGTAAAGTGGACCCGAATGGAAAACAATTGTGTGGATATATTTTATTATTTTAAGTTAATAAAATAAATGGAAATTAATTGTGCAAAGACTAGATTATGATTAGAGATCTGGAAACCAAATCCATGAGGATGGATAAGATTCATAAGACTTTCCCAGTCCTCCAAAAATCCTTGGAGGAAATAAGTTAAATAAAAAAAATTAGATTGGAGATAAAAGAGGAAATTAGTAAAGAGGAAATTACTGGGAAGAGGTGGAAAAAGCTAGAAAAAGGAAAATTTAGCTTTAAAGTACTTGTATGGAAGAAACAAAAGGAAATCCTAGGCACACAGGAAAGCAACATCCTGATTTAACTGGACGTAGTTAAGGGAAATAGGCTGATGGGAAAGAAAGCTTAAATAAGAAAATTCAGGATAGACAAGTGTTGTCTATTGCTGGAGAATTTGATCTCTACTCGGGGAGAGCTGTGGAGAAAGAGCTCAAAGGTTGGGTGGAACCTAGTCTACCTTAAGTGGTATGCACCGGTTAATTTTCATTTTAACTTATACTTTAGTTCTATTATGAAATTGTTGATGAAGTAATATGGTATAGATATATATATGAACTTGTTGAAATCTGAATATGAGTGGAAATAATTGTGGAAGTTCTATACATTGAATAGACTTGACTATAATAAATATAGTATGTTCTATATTGTTGTCCATACATAAATCTAAAGAGAACCAACTCTCAGAATGTTTAATCCTTGCTGAAATTTTAAATTTGAGGTTAGGTGACTCTCAGGAAATTGTTATTAAATTAATATTTTTATTCTAGTATTACTTTACAATTCAGTAAATTCCATTTGAGAACTAATACAGAATGGAAATATGTCTACATGACCAATAAGTGGATACACAGTATATTTAAGTAAATTTATGTGCTATAGAGCCATTAGGTAATAAAATTCATTTACTAATAATTTCTAGACTGAAAAAGAAATTTCTCTATTCAGAATGCATTCATAAAGTAGAACTATAAAAGTAATCATAATTGCAGTGAAATTACTATATTGGAGTTCCAACAATCTTTCATTTGAAAATAAAGGAGCTTATTTCATACAGTACATATTCATATATTTATAAATATTAATTCCATAGAGTTATACAATTTAAATACAGTATGTGTACTTCAAAATTATACAAAGAGGGAATCTGTCCCTTTATATGAAACTGTAAAGTCCCTCAATATTTTATGCAGAGTTTGCATGTAAAGATGCCCAACGAGTAACTGGACCAACCTAGATAGAAACAAGTCCACAAATTATGATCGAATTGAAAATATCAGTAGATGTATACTATTCCCGAAACAGGTGATATATAAGTACCTACAAAAAAATAGAACTATAAATTAGTTCTGGTTAATGATGGTAGAAACAACAATAGGTAATAACATAATAAAAAAATTCAAGGATGAGGGGATCACCTTAGAGGCGTATATACTACGTCCAGCCTGCAATAAAACAAAATAAATTAGTTGTTGTCGAGAAGTGCAATTGAACATTTCAAGTCCCATACACTTAAGTTAAAGCTATTTTAATAAAAAATCTATGAGTACTGCGAAGAAGAAATTTCGCATTAAAGAAAGTAAGCCCATTTCCCTACAAGGCATGAAATTTAAAAACGTCATAAATATTCCAAAAAAGGTTGAATTATGTTCACCTAGAATTACTACTGAATACGCATAATGAACAAGGAACATGAAACCCTCGTAGGGAGAAACCCAAATTAAATTCAAAGTTAAAGAATAATATACATAACGATTTGAGTTTTAAAAGAAAATTGAGATTATCTATAATGAGAGAGTGAAGATTCAAAACAAAAAATCCAAGTGTGGATCCTAAACTGAGTTTCAACTAATTTAAAAGAAAAATCAGTTAAGAGAACCCTTCTTTGGAACCAGCAGGTAAATCCCACTTAACGACAAGACAAAGAGAAAACCAGTGACTGTAAAGTAAATCTACGAATTTAAACGAAGAAAACGTTGGCTAGGAATTACCTATAACTCCATATGGCTCTCAGACAATGAACCAAGGATAAGGTGGAGACATTCTGATTGGTTGTTTTCATTTCATATACTCACTGTTAGAGTATGCCTGACGCAATGAGAAATATTTATAGATGAACTTGAAAAAAAACTAATACCCTTTGATGAAAAAGACAAATAGCGGTTTTCACACCAACTAGACCATTAAAGTTCAGCATAAACATTGGTAGGAGAGGTATGGGGAAGACTTCCAGATCCTACACATTCGTGGGTATTTCCCCAATTAAATTATAATGGCAATTTTATTCAGGTAAACCAGTAAAAATCTCTTAGAGCGAGAAGCGCAAACCCCAGAAGGAAAATGAAAACTTTCAAAATGACTGTATAATTAGATATACATTTTAATCCCTATAGATAGCTACGAACATCTAACAATAATACAAATCATATACCACAGAAACCAAAGGTCTGTGTAAATTTCATAGAATAAATAAGAATAGATCTTAAGAGCTAAAAGGTAAATGAGACTCATGTCCGAGAGTACCTGTAGTTGTATAAATTGGAGAAATTCTTACCAGCTAACTGCACCACGTGATAAAATGACCCCAACGTCATGGATCTGGTCAGGAAAACAAAAACATTTGCACCAAATCTAAGTGCCAAACTGTGCATTCCAGCTATAAACCACGAGAATGAAATCCAAAAAAATTTATCAGTGCGGAATCCTTACCTGGACAAAGTGTGAATGTAACCTCAATGTGCCTAATGCCTTCTTCTCCTCGATTTGATGGAATTAGTCCCATTGCTCAATGGACAAATGCATAACATAGAACGAAGGTGGATCTACAGTAAGGTCTGGATGGGTTGAAGTGGAAATAAAGAGGTTCAACATAAACGAATAATTGAAAATAGGCATAAACCAAAAATGATAACATTTATGGAACTTCAAACCCCAATCTGGAGTTAATCCTCACCATCCACGTGGAAGAGATCTGTGGTTGGATGTAAATTTCCCGCAGATGGAATGGTTTAATCAGTCACCAAACGAGCCATGTGATCGAGTACCTTCAATTAATTGCCAAGATATCCCAAGGCAAGTCACATACCGTGATTTTGTAATACGATCATACGGAGAAATCTTTCAACATTTAACCATCGAAATTTTAACTCATCAAAATTCCAACAATGACAATCAGCCTGAAAAAGGAGTAAAGGCGTAGTGAAAATTATCACAAGTGAGTTAAATGAAATGTTACACCTCATAGGTTATACCTTGGATTCTTCATATAAATTATCCACGTAAAAGTCCAAGTTGGAAGACTTAATTTAATAATGGATGTAAAAATGTTTCATAAGTTCGATTCCATATGGTAAGTTGGTGGATAAATATTGTATGTTGGATATAAAATAATATGCAAAGACCTGTTTACTTCCCATGAGACCTTAATGAAATTTGTATAGAGGTAATCAAATCATTTTGGTAATGAAATATATATATATATATATATATATATATATATATATTTCAAAAACATATTTATGAAGTCGGAATAGAGTAAGGTAATATATGACTAAGGGAGAATGGAAAAGGGGGACTTATGTATTAATGATAAATGACAAATTGTTGTTAATAGTTATGAGAGGAATTTAACTATTAAATTGAAATTTACCAAGGAGAATAAATTAAGGAAGAATCCCCAAACTTAGAATCCAAATTGAGATTTTATAAATGGAGTATTAGTCATGTGATTAAGTTGAATATCAGTTCAATCAATAGATAAATAGATTAAAAAAGGTAATTGTGAGACAAAGTAATTTTGATGACGGAAGTACGTCAAAATGTGATGAATAGTGATCTGCCATAGGAGGAAATTAGTGTTAGTATTATAATTAAAAAAAAAAAAAAAATTGTTGTGGAAATGGAGATGTTAAAAATAGGAATGTATACATGTATATATAGTTAGAGCTCAATTGAGAGAGGTCTCATGGGTTTAGAGTTGAAGCAAATCAAGGAGATAAGAGCTCAAGAATCCTACAAAGGAGATCTTGGCTAGAGAGCCACGAAACCTACCTATAAATATTTCTCGTTAAATAATAAAATTCTTCTTCTTGAATTTGTGGTTGTATTCGTGTGCATGCATTTTATTTCATATAGTTGATGTAAAACCCTTGCAAGGGAAGCGTAGAATTTTTTTGTCAATACATTGGATTATGCCAACTATAGAATCCATTTATGCGATGTGTAAGCTAAAGCATGTATATCATGAAGAAGAGCATCTCTAATTCCAGTTTGAATGAATAGCTCAAGAATGAGAAGGGTATTTATGCACACACAAGAGGAGATAAGAGCCTAGGTTATGGCATGTTTCAATATAACTTGAGCAATGAAAAATGGAGGGAAAATTAACACAAAAGAGTAAAATTCCTAAGGGAATTTAGGCATGATGAAAAGTGTTTAGTGCGAATAGAAATAATTCCAATGTTCCAGCAACTTGGAACCACCCAAACACAAGAGGAATGATCAGGTGCTTAATGTTAAGTTCAGAAATGGAAGTTCTCAAAATCAACGAGAACCTAAACAACTGTGAAATGCTCGTTGCCAGGAATTTGGTGCAATTTGTTTCATCAAAAACCGACTCCGTATGTGAAAGTAATAGTCTGTTGTTCATTTTCCTAAACAGCTAAAAAAAATGCAGAAAGGACATAATGGTGACATGGTAGCCTAGTAAGCAAAAAAGAATATTATGGGAATATTCCTCCATTTCTCCCAATGACACTATTCCAAGTTTCAATTCATGGATGGTTGTTGGTTGGGTGACTTGTTGTAATTTCACTGGTTTAATTTTAAGCCAATGGGAAGAGGACACGTGCCTAGCCTAGAGGTGCCATGTTCCCCTCCCCGCCCCCCCCTCCCCCACCTCTCTAAGGCTGAAATTATGGTTAAGGTCATGGTCAAATGTAAAATTAGTGTGTTAAAATATTAAACATAGGCTAGATGGAGGTTAGGGCTCGACCCCACGACCTCCCCCACATAAACCAAATTATTTACCAACATGTCACAGCAAAGGTTCTCAATAAACCATGCTAAAGAAATATATTTGTTTTAATATGGTTTGAACCAGCGAGTGGAGGAGGGGGCTAGCCCCCTCATACATGTGGTCTTCAGCTATGACCATGAGCAGAGGGCTTATACCAAGCCGCGGAGTTAAGTCTTAAACACGTTTTATTAACGACTAAACAATGTTTAATACACACTTATCTGTGTTAATCCGGATTTCTTTTAAAATTCATTTAGCGCTTATCTCCTAATTAAGCCCATTTTAATTCGACAGCATTTTGGCATAGTCCGCCAATTTCGGCAGATCTCCAATATTGTCGACGCTAACTGGAGTTCTCTCTATTTTTGGAGGAGATTCCTAGGGGAAAATTGAATGAAGCATAACTGGAGAAAATTTTGACCATTTTTGGCTCAGAAAGAGCCTATCCTTGAATATTTGGATGTTCTTAGCATGTTGGAATAGGTTTCAGGAGCAATAGAGGATTTTAAACAGCACATTTTTCCATTTTCATCTAATACAGAGGCCCAAGCCATGGAAGCCAAACCAAGGAGATGTAGCCCAAGAGGGGTGAACTCCTTCATCAAAAAACTATGTTAATGGATCATTTGATGGTTTTTTGTACATTTTATTGCTATTGTTCTACATTATGTTTTAATGTTATTATTCTCATGAATTTAACATAAAACTCAATACGTTTACCTATTTAACACTCGCAAACACCTCAAGAAACCTATGCACTTGAAGCAAAATATCAACAACTTATTTATAATTATGAAGATGAAATTAGCATAGGAAAAATAACATTCAAATTCAAATCAAGGTGGTGTTAGAGAAAATTTTATTTGCTTGATTTTCTTGAGTTTTGTGCAAGTAGGGTTTTAATGGTTGCAAATTTGTGATGCTTACAAGGTTGAAGTTGCAAAGAGGAGAAGGGAAATTATTGGTTTCTATTACTGAGTTTAGGACTAGAAGAAGGAGAGCCTCAATGCCACCATCTCCACCCAAAGTTTCACTCCCAATTGTACTTGAAGCACCTCGAGTTTTATCTCTAGCTGAGATTAAGGAGGTATAAGTTGCACAAGAAGCTAAGCTTGAATCCATAGCCATCATGTCAGGTATAGGAGATACTAAAGGAATTTCAAAAGAGGAAGAATTCAAGAAGGATTTTATGACCTGACTGGTAGGGTTAGGATCCTCTTTGAAGAGAGGAGCACCAGGATGGTTGGAGAGAATTCTAAGTCTCCACATGGAGAGGGAAACTCAAAAGAAAAAAAGGATGAAGAGAAGGATTCAAAGGGTAGTGGAGGAAATCCTCCTCCATCTCCACCATCTTCATCATTATCCTCATCATGTCCATCAACATCATCTTCCACTTCCACCATAAAAACCACCCATAATCACTCAAAAACCCGAAAAGTAAAAACTCCCTTACTCAAATTGGACATTAAGTTTGAACTTCCCATGTATAATGGTGCGGTAAATCTAGAGAAATTGGAGAATTGAATTCTCCAATTAGAGGTTTATTGCAGAATTCAAAACCTACAAGAAGATGACATAAATATCCATTTGGCTTCATTGAGGCTAGAAGGATCAACACTAGTCTAGTGGGAAGAAAATACTTAAGAGGAAATGTGAATCCATGGTAAGATATCCATTTATTGGGTTGAGTTTATTTCTTCAATTAAAAGAAAAAATTATCCTTTAGCTTACATGAAAAAAACCATTATGAGTTGGAAAAACTTTAGGAAACTCAAGGCTTAAAAAGTTCAAGAATATGCCCAGGAGTTTAGGGAAAGGGCTTTGTTGTTAGAAATAAGTTATGTATCAACATAATTATGCATTGTACTTCCACCACACTGCCATAAGTGTTATTCAACTCATATATCAATAGTTATGTTTAAGTCATATGTCAATAATTAGATTTATATTCCAAATATAGTTTTGAAACTCAGTTAAGGATTTATATTTTATAGATAAGGATAAGTATGATGAATGAAATTGAAATTTTTTATGGTTAGTCTTACTTCGGTACCCTGATTTCTACATGTAACTACAAAGGTTTTGGTAAATTTTGTATGTGGAGCATTATAAAATCCAGTTAAAACTATCATATAACATTGGGTAAAGAAGGTAATATAAGTTCTTACTGCCCCTCCCTCCATTTACATGTGTCCTTCCACAGGCTTCTTCGATAACAAAGATTACACTGTTGACGGATTTTAAAGAATACACGCAGTTAAAATAATTTGAGTTTCATCAGTTACATAGTTACCCACGTGTCTAAGAAATAGTGGGAAAGTCATGCAAACCATTTTTTCTCAAATGAAAAACAAACAGCAAAAACATTTTGATCCACGGAAGGAATATATTGAGAAGTTGATTGATCCTATTCTCCAATTACTAAATACCAATTCAATAATTTTGTGCAAAATAGTTTTGATTTCTATGCAGACCATGTGGCTCTAATCATAGTTTTGATTGCCAAATGTTTTGATGTTGTAATTTCTTGCAACTGCGTTGAAATCAGAGACAACCATCCAATGAATGCATGACATCCCATTGTTTTGTGTTTCTTCTGCTCTCTAAAAATGTTACAAAGATTTAAATATGATTTGAATCAAAATTTGAAGATATGCAACAATGGTGGGAAATATAGTACAGGTTTAATGTTGGAAAGATTTGCAGGTAATGACTGGTAATAATTGCGGTGAGCTACTTGCAACTATAAACAGGGGTGGGAGAGATCAATAGTCTCTAGTAAAGTCATGATATCGCATATCCTATTGGCATCCACACATAGCGTCCCATAGATCCATTGTGATACTAAAACCATACCATGCAAGTGAATTGGTTCAAAGCATTTGAAACCAGCTTCGACAAGTTCTGCAGTTCGGATGACCTCCGCTATTATATCGAGAATCTCTAACCTCTCATTTTCATAGTAATATGGGCTATCAGCAGTGACTAAGAGATCAATGGACCTTAGCCCTTTTGTAAGTGCCATACTGATCGTAGCTAGCAATGTTAAAACTTGAACCACTCTTACCATCATCAACTGCAACTGCATTCATATCTTGCAAACAGGTAATGCAAATTATGACTACATTCAACAGAACGTCAACATAATATTCAAAATCTAAGATGAGGCACGTGTTCTTGATCCAGGTGATGTAAAGGATTTCCATTTTGTTGTAGATGTCTTCATTCATTATATTTATGGAATTGTGGCACCATAGGAGATAGAGACAAACCTCGACCACATCATACGATAAAATGCCCCTTACTCCAAAACTGTAAGCAAGGTTATCGTAAAACAGTTGACCGTAAATTCTTAAAACCATACTTTATATTTTCAAATATACTGACTCTACAAGATAGGAAAGAATCCATACAAAGGCACACATAGAATTTTCACAATCTGAGAGTTTTATAAATCATAAAATCTGAGATTTTATGTCAATAAAAATCTCAGATGAGAAAATACTTAACTCTCGTCTGAGAGTAGTTTAACTCTGGTCAAGCCCAATCTAACTCTTAGGTGAAACATTAAAAATCTCTTGGACAAGAGTTTTAAAAACTCTCGGACGAGAGTTTTAAAAAATCTCGGTCGAGAAATTGAATTGACTATTTTCTCGAACAAGAAATTAAAAATTTCACCCAAATTTTGGCCATCCGCCAAAAAGTGTTTCCCAACTTCGGGTTTTCACCCAAACTTGAATTCCCAAGACACTATATTGAAATACATTGGGGTTTGCATTCCTATTTTAGACACACTATCCTTATGTTCAATCCAAGAAATTTAGATGAGGTTTGTTTGCAAGCCATGCACCTTGAAGCAAGGGGAAATAACATTGAGGAAGAGGGTAGTAACAAGAATCCATTCAAGCGTAAGGAGAAAGAGAGGGGAGGAAAATGGAAGGGAAATAATAATTCAAGTGTTAAGAAAGAAGGGGAGAAAACTACATGCAAACATTGTTCCAAAGAGAGGCATGATGAAGCCCACTGTAGGAAACTACATCCCGAACTAAGGCCTAAGAAACCAAACAATGAGAGGAAACAAAAGATTACCGCTACCACACAACATGATCTTGGATCCAATTCCAGTGATGAGACCAAGATTATAGCCATGGTCACAAGTGTTTTTTGTTGTTTTTCTCCCTACTAAAAGGAGACTTTAGAACCTGTTAAAGCATGAAGTGGCAATGAAATAAAAGAGAGACGAGAAATAAACTTCCTCCAATACTGAACTGCACACAAAAAACTTCTAACTTCCGTCACATTTTTTGGTCTTGGCCACTTAACAATCACATCAACTTTATTTGGATCTATTTTTAGCTGACCACCTCCAACTATGTAACCAAGATATACTAAGGAAGTTTTTCCAAATTCACATGTAGAGAGTTTGAGATACAGTTCCTCTTTTTGCAACACATCAAAAACTTGTTTAACACCCTTTACGTGTTCTTCCAAACTTGAATTGACAATAAGTATATCATCTAGATAGACTATGACAAAATTATCAAAAAAAGGATGAGAAACATTCATCACTCTCATAAAAGTTGTTGGGACATTACATAACCCAAAAAACATAACCAGCCATTCAAAAATCCCATGTTTAGCCTTGAATGCATTTTTCCATATATCATTCTCAACAGTACGAATCTGATGATAACCACTTCTTAAATCCAGTTTCATAAATTAAACAACATTCTTTAACTGATCAAGAAAATCATTGATTTTAGGAAGAGGATACATGTTCTTAATGGTGATTTTATTTAAAGCTCTAAAATCAATACAAAATCTCCAAGTTTCATATTTCTTTGAGATTAATATGATTGGTGATCCACATGGAGAAGAACTAGGTCGAATAAATCCTTTCTCAACCAATTCCTGAATTTTTCTCTTAATCTCTTTATTTTCTATGAACGACATACGATACATGCCAATGTTCGGGAGAGGGGCATCAGACTGTAATTTAATCTCATGTTGTATTTCTCATTTTGGAGGTAAAATTTTTGGTTCTGTAAACAATTCCTTATAAGAATCTACTATTTCAACAAATTTCTCCTTAAACTGAGAATCACACCCTTGAAAAGAATCTTACTTATCTTTAGGGTTTTCTTTAACAATCATGAGAACATACTTTTTACTTGAACATATTAACCTTTTCATCTGACTCACATTGATTAAATCCAAGTTTGTCTTGAATTTGTGTGCCCTAACAACATATTCAATTCCATATTTACATAGATGATACTTATTCTCATTTCTATGAAATATGCCATCTCAATCATAAAGATATGGACTACCTAACACAACTCCACATATATCCAAAGGAATCACATATAATTCAACTTCATCAATAAAATTAGTTGTAGTTGAAAACCTTAATCAACATTGTTTTGTGAAATGCATCTCGGTATTTTGTTTCAACCATCCTAAAGGGTTTGGTTTTGGATTATTCTTAGTTTCCAATCCCAATTTCCTTACTAGTTCCTCAGATATTAATTTTTCTTGTGATCCACTATAGAATAATGTGTCTATCTTAGTGTGCTTTGATATTATCCTTATGTGAAACAATTCAATCATCTTATTTTCCTCAGTCACATTATTACATTTTCAAGAAGGTGCAGAAAAGGTAGAATTGTAACTAGTTTCAGAAGGCATACCTGTTAGACCCATAGTAGTAATATTCTTCTCGTCACTGGAGTCAGATCCCAAATCTTGTTGGACTACAACAGTAACTTTCATATCACCGTTCTTATTAAGGAACTTCTTTGGTTTAAGTTCGGGATGAAGCTTCCAACATTTGGAGTCATATGTCCAACCTCTGACAATGAGTACAAGTATGCCTTTCTCCTTCCTTCTTGGTTGTTGTCGATTTCTTCCCTTTAAAATTTTTCTTCCCTTTTCATTCTTTGAAATCTTTGTTCTCTGAATGCTTGAATTATTTCTTTGAAATTTTTTACTGAAACGGTCTGCGACCTCATTCAATATGAATGGCTTGTACACACACTTTATCAAAGTTAGTTGGATTAAACATAAGCAATGTATGTCGGAAATAGGAATGCAAACTTCAAATATAATTTAACAAACTTTATCATGCATTTAATGGAACATTAAGTGCTAATTCATTTTCCATAATTATTGTCTAAACTCTTGCACACTCTGTCTTTTACCTTGCCTTAAATGATTCCAATCCATTACAACATTTTGCATATATCCTAAAGGATGGAATTGTTTTCTAAGAGCTTTAACAAACTTAGACCATGAAGAGATAATTTTACCTTTTTGATTCAAATATGATTGAGTTTTACTTTCCCACCAAATCAAAGTTGTTCCCCCCATTCTAATGTACCTAACTAAATTTTTTCAGATTCATCAACAACATTTTGAATTATACAATACACCTCAAGTTGCTTTATCCAGTTATCTAACTTTTTAGGATTCATTTCACCATAATATATTGGAAACTTAAAATTAACATCAAGCTTTAACAAAGGATATTTATTTTTATTCTTTTGTGATTCTTACTCTGAACTTGATTGATAAGAGAATAAATAAGAAGAAGACGATGAATATGGAGGAGAAGGAGGTTCATTGCCATTTTCTTTTTCATTGCCCTTTTTCTCTTTCGTCCCTTTAGAAGATGAAGTTGCATCTCTAGTATTCTTGTCTTCATAAAGTAATCTAGTCATCCTTTTTCATATTAAGGAAAATTTGTTGAAATTTCTCCTCATTCTTGGGCTCAGGAGCTTCTCCTTCATTTGACTCTCCCATCGTCAACTTTTGAGATACTTTCCTCTTTCCAATCTCTGGATTTATCTTCTCAAGTTTCCCTTCTTCACGTCACAAGCTAGATCCAGTCAACATTAATATTCGCAAATATCCTACTTATACATGATCAACCTCACTTTGATACCAAAATATGATTTGAAAACAACAAAATTGACTATTTGCACAATTTCACAAAATATTAGCTAAGGTTTCTTTTAAGTGAATGAATGAGAGAAATTGGTTTTTTAAATGCCTTAAACATAAACTTGAAATATGAAAATAAGTATGAATAGTAGATAAAAGAAGAAAATGTATAAAAATTTGATGACAGAGTTTGTCCCTCCTGGACTACATCTCCAGGCTCGCTTCCAATGGGCGTCTGTTGTATTAAAAATGCTCATCAAGTCTCTTTACATCAAATTCACCATTCTGGACTGTGCACATAGGCATCAATGGCTATTGTAAGAAGATAGGCCTCAAACTCAGCTCTCCAATACAACTTACATATATAAAAAGGGCCTAATATTAGCCAAGTTATGGCTCAAAAGGCATTTACAAGCACACATAATACAAATTCTACAGACACACTTTTCAACTTCCCCCACTCTGGCACATTAGCAATACTTTTATAGTAACCAAAATAGGTCTCAGGGTCAAACCCATGAGCCTCCTGGGATTTGATTGGAAAAATTTATTATTTTGTTATTTTTATGGCACAACTATATTACAAATATGGGTTTGAAACTATATCATATAGTTTTTGTAACCATAGTCTAGTGAATATGTGAATCTATGTGGCATATCAAATATGGAATATGGTTAGACAATAGTTTTAACATAGTATATGTACCAAATCCATGTCAAACGTATTGCAAATAATATTCCACGTGGCATATATAACCTATGGTTCATAACCTTCGACTGGCAATGATCCCCGTGGCATATAGTTGTAACAACCCAAGATTCAGTGGTGTTAAATTTGGAGTTTTGGTTTAATATGATGTTTTCTCCATGCCAAGTTTAGCACCTATGTTAACTCGTTACCAAACAGTTTGAGGGGTTAGTGGATCGTTGGGTATGGCAGGCTCTGCTATCCCTTACCCCACTATTGCAACATAACAATTATTCAAATATAATGATGCACCCATGGATTAAAAAAGTAAAGTCATCTTGTATTGGTAATATTTTGTAATGTTGTTTAGGAGGTTGTGGGTTCAACCCACACCTTGGAGGTTTCACCTTTCTGTTGAGTTTGACTTTGACCTGCCACGTGTCTTGCTGGGAGACTACCACTTGGCGTGCTCTGGCCCATTTTTTGCTTGTTGGAGAAAAAATTCAGAGTGTGTTTTCTCCCTCATATGAATGTCGTTTTGTAAACTGAATATACCACCAGAATTAGTGTGACGAGCTCTTCGACTTGGCTCTAGTTTCATTAGCATATGAGACTGTAAAATTTTAAGCATTTCGAGGATCCTCCTAGATCACATTGTCCTATAACAAATATTCTACCATATTGTATTCTATCATGAAACTTAAGATTCACGAGGGATATTTCAAGTACAGTTAGAAATCCATACAAACACATAATTAACTATTTTAGCGTACAAAACGGAGGCACTTATCTGCTTGGTAGACATCCACGAGGCAACATTTCCTCCATTGTAGCATACAACTCCCCTTTCTTCGTTAGATCTTCTATCTTCCATTTCTTGAAATAAAGTTAGAAAGAGTAAAAATAACCTCCTTCCTCTCCACTGAGACCGATTTATCTCCAAGGAGAGGAACCAAGAAACGCAATTGCTTAACTGTCTCATAGTTAGACCACTTCATCCAGGGTCTCTCCTTTTGATTTTTTCGGCCATGTCAATATAACTATCAACATGTAGAGTTAAATATATATGTAATTATAATGCATTCATGAGTAATTAAATATCTTCCCTTTTCTCTTAGTCTCAACATACTTCTCTCATAAGCCTAGTTATTACCAGTCTCGTAATCTGAGTCCTTAACCAAAAATGTAGTAACAAAATAATTACCAAATAATTCATGTATTGAGTGTGACATCTTCCCGCTCGTGTTTGAAACATCGTCTCTGGTGTTTTTTTTTAATCTTGTCCACGAAACGGGTCAAGGTATGTCTACTGCATTAATTCCCGATCCTCCCAAGTGGCCTCTTATGGGCTAAAGTTCTTCCACTACACTTTAAATTAGGTGATAAATCGCTCCGCAACATTGTTTCTCTATGGTATCGAATACATAGGGGTTCTACCAGAAAAATTTTCATCCAGCTCGACTGGCATAACACACATAGTATAGGTTTTAGCTCCATTAATTCATTAACTTTAAAACAAACATACATCATGAATGTACCTGTACATCCTTCCAATTTATGATGTGCATGGAATCATATATATATATATATATCTTAAGCAGAGAGACATGAAACCATTATGGTTGCGTATATAGCTTGGTAAAGAAAGCGTGTATGCTACTGCCCCTATCCTTTCTAGGATTTGGAAAGTTCCATAGAATCGTGGGGCTAGTTTTGTACACACAACCCACCTGAGAGTACTCCTCTTGGGTTTAACCCTTACATATGGCATGGTCACCCACCTAGAAATATTTGTGGGTTCTTTTCATATCCACGTAAGCATTATGTCTATCCTTTACATCTTTTAAATTATGTGATACCTTCTTCATTTCTTTCTACATCTATGTTAAGATATCATGTCCTAGAATTAATTTATCCTCTAGGATACTCCAGTTGATAGGATTTCGACATATTTTTCCATACAGCACCTCAAAAGGACTCATATTTATTGACTTGTGATATCTATTGTTATAATTCAACTCCAAAAAATGAAGATATTCTTCCCACTTTGTTGGTTGTTCCATCACATACATGTGAAGTATATCCTCTAACACCTGATTAACTCATTCAATCTGCCCATCAGTTTGTGGGTGGTACGTTGTACTGAATTGTATCTGGATACCCAATCTAGTAAAGAGAGCCTTCCAAAATGTAGATGTAAATTTTAAATCACTGTTAGACATGATTGCCCTTGGTATTTCATGCAATCGAAGTATCTCCTTCATAAATATATCAAAAATTTGAACAGTTTGGAATGTAGAATTAATGAGAATAAAATTATCCACCATGCTCAATTTGTCCACCACAACTATAATCAATTCATTTTGGTTTTTGGACCTTGGCGGACCTGTTATAAATTCTAGCGTAATGGTGTCCCATTTCCATTCAGGTACGGGTAGGGGATGAAGTATTCTGGTTGGGTGTTGGTGCTCCACTTTGACTTGTTGACATTCTAGGAACCTAACAAGATAATTTATGATATCCTTCCTCACGCCTAGCCAAAAAAAGTTCTTTTTAATTGCAGAGAACAATTTTCTATATTCAATATGTGTGGCATATGGACTTCGGTGGAACTCATCCAATAAGAATTTTTTAACTACCATTTTATTGGGGACATCTTTGAAAGTTAATAAATTATGGCTATTAACTCCTTTACTGTAAATCAATTTTATAAAACACAACAGTGCTCTTCACCTAATCAAACAGATCATCAATTCTTGGTAACAGCTACATGTTTTCAACATTCAGGTTTGTTTATTTGTCGATAGTCAATGCACAAATGAAAATTACCATCTTTCTTTCTTACAAATAACATTGGGGCTCCCTAGGGTGACACACTTGGCTGGATATATCCTTTTCTAGTAGCTCCTGGTGCAGTTGTAGCTTCAATTATGTTAACTCATGAATACTCATGCAGTAAGGGGTTTTCGATACCAAGGTTGCTCTAGGGACTAGATGTATGCTAAAATATATATTTTTCTTGGGTAGTAATTATGATATTTCTTCTGAAAATACATCTAAAAATTCTTTTATTACTCGTATGTCTACTAAAGTTGTTAGTTTATCTTTAAAATTAGTATATCCAACTTGCACTGCATAAATTTGGAAGCCTTTGTGGATACATTTTCTTAATTGGTTAGTTGTGATGAGTCTCAACTTGACACCTCTTTGTATCCCTTGCATGATCTATCTATTTACCTCATCCATAAGGAAGCTAACAATATTTTCCTTACAATTTACTAGGGACCAATGCTCCTCTAGCTATTCCATTCCAATTATTATGTCATAAGATTTCAGGGGTATTATGTTTAAGGTAACATTAATTTGATTTCCTTCTAATTCCATAATTCAGTTCTCTATTTTGGCAACCACTCTTCTCTTTTCCCCAGTGGCCAGTTGCACTAACCAGTGATATTTAAATGACATAACTCAACTACCTTAGGATTAATGTAACTCAAATTGGCACTGGCATCAATCAAAATAGAGACAGAGTGATTAGCTACCTTACCTTCAAACTCCACCATCTTCTGTTGATACTAATCTTGGTGATCTTGAAAATCAATGTTGATTCATGGAATATTCGTTGCTACTTCCCCAACTGTAAAAACTTTTTGGAGATTAGCATTTGGTTCCCCTCTAGTAAAGTGATGGAATTTTTTATAATAGTGGAGCTCCCCACACCCCCAACATTGTAGAGGAGTTTGATGGCGGATTTAAGTTTGGATTGCTTTATGCTTCCATCTGTCTATTCTCATTCAAAATTAAATTATTCTGTTGACTCTTTCTAGGTAGTCCATTCAGTTTTTTTTTGTGTATCCCCCTATTTCTAACCATTTTGGAATTCTTAGAATTTTGAAAATTTTTCCATCCTTTCTTCTTTGCTATCCTTTGTTGGATTCCCCTTTTTTCTTCATCTGTTGGTAGTAGATTTGAGCCTTCTAGATGGCCTCATCCATGGTCTTCATATTGGAAAATTCCAACTTATCCTTCATGAATGTTGGTAAACAACTTGTAAAATGTTGTACTTTGGCCTTCTCCTTTCGGATATAAGGAACATATCTTAAAAGAGAAATAAATTTCATGATAAATTCATCCATTTTATATTTTCACAACCTCAAATCATGGATCCTTTTTAATTTTTCATCAAAAAAAGTCAAGTTAAATAAATTTATCTTTAAAATGTTTCTGAAAATTGTCCCATGGCACTCCCTGTCCACCAATTCCTTGTATTGTTTTAAATTCTTCCCACCACAAGGTAGACTTGCCTTGAAGCTGATAAATTGCGAATTTGGACTTGATATTATAATCATAATTGTAGATCTAAAAATATTTATTCATGTTAATTAAACATGCTTCAACAACTTCTTCCTTTTCTCCATCGAATGTTGGAGGTTTGATTTTTTTAAACTCCCCTTGGAGCTCTACTTTCTACCTTTTTTTACTCTGTCCCACGAAGCATTTTCAAATTCTTCTTCATTTTCAATTCAAACACCCTGAATATCTGGATGTTCCTCTCCCTGACGCTACATCTCAACCCTGTTTCCATTCTCCAGAATGGGGTGTGGATGTCTTTGATTCTGCATATTTGAGAGACTCTTCATAATTCTTTCATGTTCTAACCTCAACCTTTCATTATCAGCTCTCAGATTTGTAATTTTGGTTCGTAACTGTTATATTCTCTCCATTAGAATTTCATTTGTATTAGGATTATTTTTGCCCAATTGGACCCACATTTCTAGTGGCGCTGGCCCGAGCCCAACTCCTCTTGTTTACTACCCCAATGAAGTGATTCCCGCTCCTCTTATCATGTTATTCTGCTACCTTTCCATGTAACAATTACACTTTTTTTAATTATCAATTGCCCAATTATGCCTCATATTTGTAACCTAAGATTTTATACCAACTTTAACACCCTTCAATGCATAGGTTAATGTAAATCTGAACTTTTTAAAGAAAAAGTATTAATCATAACTTTGTTAATAGAGAATTTTCATACCCATATGTCTCTACAAGCATTATAATACACTTAGAATTGTAACTCAGTAACCATACAACTATGTTAAAATGATCAAGGTTAAAATATAACTCTAAACCAATCCCTCTTTATTTTATTTTAGAACCAAGGCATGGTTCACTATCCTACTAAATCACTCACCATACATACATGAAAGGTCAACATACTATATATAACCTTAGGTTCATCATTTTGTTACACTAGCCTCTAAATTTAATGTTGTGAATTGAATAATTTGGAACATTATGCTAAGTGGTAAGATCCATTCAAATTTTCTCAAATTGTCTCCAGGTTTCCCAAGCAATGGATACTAGAACTCTCTGCACTGTATATTTTGCAAATGATCTAACAACTCTTATGAAGGGAAACATGGTTAGGTATTACCCTCTGCCAAACCTTTACTAGATTTTTCAGTTTGTCGTCGTGTCGATGGGTGGCGTTGCTCTGCAAAACGCTCTATTCGTCCTCCTTCAAGCACTCGAAAGTCCTTCGTCTGAAGACTTGTACTTACATGTGATTCTCAGGTAAGGCTCAGGGTCTAGTTTTACAGCCTGAATATATAATTCTCATTTATATTTGACTCTGATTTTTTTTTTCCTTACTATTGACAAATAACTTCTCATTTATACCGGTCTCTAAATTAATTTTTGATATTTTTGACAATTTTTCTGTGAACATTTTTGGGTAGATATGGAGTTTGGTCATTGGCTTCTATAGGTGGTTAACGATGACCCATAACACTTGTATATTTTCTTAAACCCTTGTTTAATTTTGGAACTGAGAGGGTAATATTTTTCATCCATAGGGTTTGGTTGGGTCGAATAATGCTTCATTATTCTGCAGGTAAGCTAACCCCATGGCCATAGAATTCCTCTTTTAATTTGTTGATTTTTTCCTGATTTATATGGCTACATTTAATCAGAGTTCTCTGCTGGCCTTCGCTTTGTATACAGGTATGGTTGTCCCAATACCCTGGCATTCAATAAATTTCAATAGGGTTTTTTCCGCAGGAATAATTTTGACTGTTGGCTCCTTCCTACCAGGTACTGACAAGAACTCGTTAGGGTTTGGCATGGTTACTTAAAAATATGTCTTTCTCAGGCTCAAAATGCACTCTTGTGTTATGGTTTTATTACATTCTTCAACATTTTGATCTTTTAAGGGTTTAATAACTCGTAGGCTCCCATGGAGCTACCGAGCAAGGGATTGTTGGTTAATTCAACTGTTAATTGTTTTTATTTATGAAATTTGGAAGCTTGTTGGGGTTTCTACAACCCACTTTCTGAGTCAAACTGATAATTGGATGTAGAATTTATGTATCAATATAACCCATTCCTTGGGTGTTTTTCTTTTTTTGTGAAGGAAGATTTTGGTCATTACTCCTATTATTTAGACATATCATAACAATTTTTGTTTCTATATTGAAGTTTGTGCAAGAGAAAGGATTTCCTTGCTCCGCTACAGGAAATTATCATTACACTTGTATTACTTAAAAGATGATATACAACTATATCATTTTATTCCAAATTTTTTTTCTTAGCAGTTATAATATTGATTGGCTTTTAGTTATTCCATTCAAAAATATGTTTACATTCTCGCACTATTCTAGTCTTTTGTTGTATTGGAATTTAGTTGTATATTGTGGGTCACCTATACTAAAACTAATATTTACTTTCCTCTACTTATTATGCCTATTATTATTTCCCTTCATGTTCTTGTTCATAATTTATTTTCAGTTTTATTGTTACCCTATGAATAAACCTTGAATGTTTGTCTAGGTTCCTCTAAATTTAATAAATTTTGCCCATTGTTCAATTAATTAGAGGACTGGGTTTACCTTTCTTTACATTTGGATCTAACACGGTAATTTGAATTTTCTTGTCTCTATGATATCAGATCGTCCAGCCTTAGAGTCACTTTTGGAGGCAAGACTAACTAGTATTGAAAGAGCCTTGTTTTCTCTTCGTTGATCCTACAATTTGACCTGTGTTGTATTCCCCATAAGTTTAACTGTACTAAAAGAGAGTCTATATTTTATGACTATTGAATTATTTATTCCTTGTTCTATAACAATATTCCACCGTATTATATTATATCATGAAAATTAAGAGTCACTAGGGATATTTCAAGCACATTCGTACATCCATACAAACACAAAAATAACTATTTCATCCTACAAAAAAGAGGTACTTATCTGCCTGATATACAACCCATAAAAAATCAGTTGGAAGAGCACCCTCCACCCTTCCAATGAGATTACAAAGCATGTATGAGTCTCCCCTCGAGCTTCTAGCTACCAGCGCAGTTCCAAATTTGGGTAAACTTGCATACCTCAAGACCCTTTTCTAGTCTAGTCCAAGTTTTCTATATGGGGTATTCCACTCGGTCCAGCCCAGCTCAAGAATTCTCCTCCACCTGCAGCATACAACTCCCCTTTCTTCGTTAGATATTCTATCTTCCATTTATTCAAAGAAAGTTGGAAAGAGTAAAAATAACCCCCTTCCTCTCCACTGAGATCGATTTATCTCCAAGGAGAGGAACCAAGAAACATAAATGCTTAATTGTCCGGTAGTTAGACCACTTAATCGAGGGTCTCTCCTTTTGAGTTTTCCGATAATGTCAATATAACTATCAACATGTACATTTACATACATATGTAAGTATAATGTATTCATGAGTAATTAAATAATTTTCATTACCTTTGAGTCGCAATAGGCTTCTCTCAGAAGCTCGGGTATTAACAATCTCTTAATCTAAGTCCTTAACAATAAATGTAGTAACAAAGTAATTAAAGTCATTAACCTGAAATGCAATAACAAAATAATTACCAGATACTTCATGCACCCGAGTGTGACACATAAACATTAAAATCATGTGATACATAAACATTAAAATTGTGATTTGATGTGACCTCCATAAAACAAAAACTTTGGTAAATTTCTCAGTAATTTGGTGACATTTTTACCCACAAAATATGGTAACAAATCAATTATCTTAACAACTTGCCAAATAATTTAATGAAAGCTCCAACTATGTATAACAATAAAAAAAATTGAAAATCAATTTACATTCTCCTCTAATTATTGATATTTGGAAGCTTCACCAAGTAAATGCATAAATTACTGAGAAAACCATTCTATTTAGCTACAAGGAAAACACTTTTCATGAGATTTTCTATAGTTAAAAATAAATAAAAAAATGTCTAAGGAGATATTTTAATAGATTCCCTATAGATAAAATATTTTGGTGCATATTGAGTTAACACATGCCAATACTTACATAAAACTAAATACATCTGTGATCATATCACTATGATGCACCAATACCGTCCTTTTTGTTATATGATGTAGCCATTGGAAAAATTCATTACATTATGTTTTATGGCACACATAATTTGTACAAATCTATAGTTTCTTTTCAGTTTAAAACAGAGTGGAATTTTGAACATTTGAGATGATATCTTGGTGTTATTATTTTTTACCAATGACTAATGTATATATTATATTTAAAGTATTCGTGTGTATTAGAATTATGTATATTGTAATACATTGAAATGATAAATATCATTATACATTATGTCTGGACCACTCTTTGTACTTTTCCTTGCCAGTCAACACATATAGACATTGGAGATGAAAAAAATGCAGTGGTAGTCTTGTTCCTCGCAAGCTCTAAGTGTTTTGTAGTAGTGCTAGTCTCAGTAGCTATCTTAGTATATTTTAGATTCATTTCATTCTACCAAATGCATTATTGGGAGCCACATTCCTCACTTGGTAAAAGTTATAAAGTGATCTAAAGCATAATAATATTTTATATTATTTATAAGTGATGTTATTTTATATTATTTATAAGTGATGTCTTTTAGAGGGTAAACGAATTCCTTTAATTTTCTATAAATAAGCGTGGTAGCATCTACTTACAACTAGGGTTAAGATTGTAAAAATACATCATGAAGCTTTTCTAAAGGTATTACCCAATTACAATGTTGTTAAGAATATTTTCCTAAAATATTCAAAACATGGGTATGTTTTATCTCACTCCAAGAATGACCTAAAAACCAAAAAACCTAACTTCAACTATTAGGTGATCATTATGAACCATTATGGATGGATTTTGAATGCCTATAACTCCCAAGACTTGACATCTATGTTTCTTTGTTGGAAAATCACTACTAAAACATTGTTATGAAGTTAAATGAAATTATGGAAAAAGTCAATAGACAATCTAATAAAGAATTTGAATAAGAAAATGGATAAAAAACTTGAATTTCTAGGAAACTAGTAGGTATCTTCTTTTAAAAAGAATATTTTCACTTCATATTAATATTTAACCAAAATTATAATAAGTTTATCATAACTTATGCCCAAGTTATAGTCACCTCACACTAATACAAATCTCCATATAGGATTAATGAGAACCCAGAGAAATGTCAACTTTTATTTTTATGCTTGAACTCTGTAACCTACAACTATAAGAAGTGGAGAGTTTTCAACCTAATCCAATTAAAAATTCCTCAAAACTAAAGAGAAAGGAGAGACATGGCTAGTAGTATAGCATTGAAGGAGTGATTTTGATGAGTTATTATAAGCAACAAGATGTGTTGGAGAGAAAATGAAAAATATGTGAAGATTGAAATGAATGTAAACACACTATTTAAATATCTATATAGGGTAACATCCACTCAACATGTCAAGAGGATTCTTGACTCTATCAAGCTCAAACCTCCACCTCAATAACTCCTTGAACCTTGAACATCATGGGAATTGGATTCCATGTCAAATAGAGGTGTTGGGTAGAGAATGATAGACAAGTAGAGAGGCAATAGGTAATTCTGAGTGAGAATATTAGTCTTATCAAAACAACCATATGTTTGATACCATGTTAGATAGGGATGTAACACCAAACATGGATGATATTCCATTAATGTGATTATGTATTTAATACAATGAGATTACTCTTGAGATCATCTCCCAAGAGGTCCATTAACATTTCATATTCACCTATCTATTCATAGTTCTCCTCTTATTTACAAATGATTTACAATGGCACAAAATCTAAAAATAATTATCTGCCCAACAATAACAACGTCTATATCTTTGATAAATATCCTTATCCCACCCTTAAAAAGGTGTGATGTATATAGAAGTATAGTCATGACTATGAGCTTACCATTTACATTTCTTTCTACTCAAATGAATTTCCCTAAGGAAAGTGAAGAGGAGCAATGATTATACCATTTAGACTATGGTCTACTTCACTAAGCTAAGGAAAGTGAAGAGGAGCAATGATTATACCATTTAGATTATGGTTTACTTCATTGAGCTAAATGATGAAATTCAAATAATATTAATAAAGAATACCTCACTTCAAATCAACTAGCTAAATAAAAAGATAATAAGGAAAAAAGAAAAGGAAAAATACTATCATTTTACAACATCATTTTAATAAACTTATAAAAAAATCAAACTAGTATTTAGCCTTACAATACAAAACTTGTGATTAGTTTTTTATTTAAATTAAAGGTTTAAATTTGATTATTTAACCTTGTTTTAAGCTTAACAGTAATCAAAATGTGGATCCATATTAATAGTTAAAATAAAATGGAAGAGAAAAACAACTATATTAATATGAAAACTATACAATAAAAATAAGTCAAAATACATTTATTTAAAACAATATGCACAATTATCTAGAACTATGAAAATAATTACTATGTTTTCCGTATTTGTAAAATTCTAAAAATAAATTAGAAAATAAATACCACACAACATATACAACTATCAAATTTTAATTAAAAAGAATTTTAATACCATCCATACATATTTTAAATATACTAAAACATAAAACATTCTACTTATATTAAAGAAAACAAGACCACCTTATTAACATGTATTCTTACATAATAAACAAATTTCAAAATAAAATAGTTAATTTTAAATTAAATAAAATACATATTCAATACACAAATTAACTATACTTTTATATCTCTCCTTACCACTTGTAAAAAAACTAACTTATCCACAAGTTCAATCTCACTCTCATAATTCTATAAATACGCACACTTTTGTATTTTATGCTGGTATTTTTTGGATTGATTGATACTTTACATATCCTCCATCACAAATAAAATGGCGTCTCACTGACATCAAATGGATAAGACGACGATAATTGTGGCTCCTGCAAATAAAACGAAATTTATATCATAGAAAATATTAATAAATTTAATTTTAAAAATACTACAAATTAACTTATATAAAATATAATTTTACATATTAACTTCGTAATGTCTATTTTATAAAGCAAAATAAAGTAATTGAAAGAAAGAACTATATCATTGTAATACCTGGAATTTGCCTGGTTTATAGCAGTCACCTTGAACAAGCATATTTGAAAGATCAGGAGATTTTGTCGCCTGGACTTTGCCCTGTTTATGATAGCCCGCTCCTTTAATACCCATATTTTTGGCTTTTGCCTGCTTTTGGCGTGCTTCACGAACAGTATCACTCATAGAACTTAACAAACTCCCATAAGTTTTCCCTTCTCCTTTCTCAATTGCCTTTATAAAACTGAAAGTCATGGCTCCGGTGGATGTAATCTTTGAAAGACCCTGTTTACAATATTTCTATTAGAAAATTGACTGCGTAACCCTATAGTTAATTATTATTATACGCAAAAATAAGTGCACAGAATCACACAGATTATATATATAGATGTTGTAATAATTTAGATATGTGTATAGTACTAATAATTATTTTTATTCCTATCAATCCAATTTCCAAAATATTTCAGTATCCAAAAATATTCCAACACCTTAAAAATAATTTATATAATATACTTTTAACATGCATAAACAATAAGATAATCTTACTTTGGTATCTGCAGAGGTCTGGTCATCATCACATCCACTAAAAGATATGGCTTCACCTCCCTTTGTTCCTTTCCGCATACCATTTTGAGGTGTATGGTCCTCCCACGTACATTTTCCTCCACTAAATTTGTCAAAGTAATAAAATGCTAACAATTAATTTTAAAAAACATATGTATATACTGCTAGAGAAGAGCTGAGAACCAGCCATGACTGTAAGGAATAATGGAGGATTGAACCTTAGAAGAACTGACCTGGGGTTGAAGAGGCAGACGTAGGGCAAATCAAGAACAGTGCCACTATGGCAAGCATCGATGATTGCATGCAGTCGAGCCCCGGGGGGAAGGGGTTTTACCAACGTATCGTTGATGTCATTGTCCACAATCATCCCCGCAGTCTCAAAGTCAAGAGGCAACAGCGTTTCGTCGTAGCCATCAACTTCATGGCCAGTGTAATCTTTTTGCTGGGAGCCATGCCCAGAATAATGGAACACCAAAGAATCCCCAGGTTGGCAATCCTGCACCAGCCAACGCATCCACCTCTGGATGTTTCGCTTTGTGGGGATTCTTTTCGAATCATTTTCTTCCTCTGCAAAAATTGAAACTAGACAGCTCAGGTAATGAAAAACACAAGTGAAATATTTATACGAAGCGATACCATATAAGATAATCAAAATGGTTAATAACTAATTAATACCTGTGACAGTAACTATAGAGTCTTCCGGGAAGTTGAATTTGGTTGTGAGCAGATATTTCATACAGTTGACATCGTTAATGCAGCCTTTGAGCTCGTATGGCGTATTTTTGTAAGAAATCCCGCAGAGAACGGCTCTTTTATTACTGGAGACTCGAACCAGAGGAATCGGACTAAGAACAATCGGATCATGTCTGGGTTTGTTAAAATTTAGAGCACCTGGCAGTTTCCTGACGGGATTCGGCCTCATGCGAGGTTCGGGTTGGCGAATCCCGACATGAACACCGCAGTAATGACAGCGAAAACCAGCGACTCCGGGAGGAAGCCATACCTCAACACTGCAATTCGGACAACCCACCAGCTCGGCTTGTGCCATAACTAACTGGTCTCTTTCGCGCAACCTAATTTGCTCTTCGTAATACGAGCGTCTTGTGTCTTTCACATGGATGCAAGGAGGAGTATATGTAGGAAACATCTGTAATCGTATTTGTGAATGCTTTGCAGTGTGGAATCGAATATGTAACAAAGGCAATCGGTCTGTACACGTGGAATCTCCTGCCGGGTGCAAGATAACCCGAAGCGAACCTCATCTGTGTGCTTTATTAAGTAGATTCTAATGAAGTGCTCATCATAAAACCTACCTCGCAAGGGAATAAAGTTAAGCATGAAGTGTTCGGGAAGGATGAAGTGTTCGAGAAGTATCTGTCATGGTGGTAAGGAGATCGAGAAGGATATTTAATTTAGACTCCCATGGAGTGAGGTAACCATGCATCTTATCTAGTCAGCTTTGTTAATTTTATATTTACCAAATTCGAGTTTAAATTGCATCACTTCAAATTTTTTTTATATAATATCTTTCAATTATAAGCGTAAGCATTGCAAATAAAACTATATTAAATGAAAGTATATAGTGTTATATTTAGAATAGCAAATTTTGTGAGAATTTGTGTATTTATCTATATATCTAACTACATCATATATTATATATTATTCAATATAAATTGAATTTCCTTATAAATTCTATATTACAATAAATTATATGATAAATTCCTCACTACCAAAAATTTCAAGCTTCAAACAAATCATATTATAGGCTTGTACAAATATTTATTCAAAATATACACTTGCATTCTTAATTTCTAATTACTCATTACCCAAAAAAACCAAATTCTAGCTTATAACATATAATAATCATAACATAAAATGTTAAACATTATAATTTTACACATTCTCAAAATAAATTCTATTGGAACAAAAGTTATAAAATTTCTCAAGAATTCTTTTTTTTTTAATTTGATAAAATTAAAAATTAAAAATTGCATATAAAAACATAAATATATATTCTTACCTTATTTTACAAACCTTATTGTCTAAATAGCCTATTCTATATTATTGTATGCATCATAAGTAGTTGATTTCTACAAATTTTCTACAAATTTCATTAAATCCTTGCTAACATTCTTATTGCATAAAAAAATATCAACCAACTTTATCATAAATTTATGAGCGGTAATATGTGAATTGAATATGTCTTTTTATAATATGTGAATTGAATATCTATCAAATTTTTGAAATTTTTCTGGGGTAAGACCAAATTTGGTAACTATGGTTAATGTAAGAAATAATATTGATAGTTGCACTTCACTTTTTTGGGAAGATATTGTTCAATTAACTATTTCTTCATTAAGTTCATAGAGTGTTAATTTAAATGAGAAACTAATTTATTAAATTTAAATGAGAATCTAATTTGTAATAACATTTTTTCATGTTAATATTTTGTTAGTTTTTTCTCAACTTTATATACTTTTTACTATGTTGAGGAGATTTCCTCAATCTTTCCTTAGATGGCAATGACCTCTAACATGTTTTTAAGTTTCTATCTTGACAATTTAAAGGAAGTTGGAGCTTTACTAATGCTTTCTTATGCTTACTCTAGCACCTTGTCAATGTTGGGGTTCATTATACTTTTTTAGCACTCTTGAATGTGTTCAAGTTGTTACCCTACCAATTTAAGTCAAAAACTAGATACCTTCCCAACACTTCCCTATGCTTATATTGATACTTTGCTATTGTAATGAATCCACTTACCTTACTAACACTCTCTCATACTTACACCAAAAACCTGCTACCACTTAATGGATTTATTTTCTCTTCTCGTGGTTCATGGGATGGAAGGCCATACTAGGAGACCTCTCATTCTTAGGTTAGTACTTCACCAATGTATGTGAAGAAGTTGATACCTTACTAGCACTCTCCCATGCTTACAATGGTAACTTCACTGCTGAATGGATTTTCTGGATGTTCCCTTTGTTGCTATGATAAAAAGTTATATTCCACTTATCCTCTAGTGCTTAAATTGGTACTTTGCCCATTTTGGAGAGAAGATGGCACCTACGTCAACACTCTCATCTACTTATTTTAATACCTTGCAAATTTAAGTGATACATTGTGATACATTTTTTTCATTGCACTTCCCTCCATTCTCAAATGAAAATCAATATCATTAATCACAATAATCATCTTTAAAATCATCACCCTCCACACTTAAACTAGTACGTTCTCAACACTTAAACTAAAAATTTATCAATTTTAAAATAGTGATACCTCACTAATAACTCATATTGATATTTCACCTTTCACCCATTTAAATAATAATATTGTTTTCTTTTTTCTTAAAAAAAAAAAAACTATTAATAATAATAATAATTAATAATAATTTCATAATTTCAATAAGCATAAATACCCATCCTTCTTAAACAAAATATGCTTAAATAAAACTTATTATATTACTAAAATATAATTAAGCAAATTATACCTTAATTATTGTAATAATTATATAGCTACCTTCAACGATCATTATAATAATTATAGAGCAACCTTCAACGAGTATTTGTAGAGGTGGAGTCTCGGAATAAAGTAAAAGTGATACGTATCTTACATACTCAAACCAACTACCCAAAAACATTAAAGCAAATAATTCATTGTACTATGATATAATAGAAAACGAGAGTATAGAATAAAGTGAAATAAAATTAGAATGGTTGGTCTGCTTTTTCTTGCTCCGTGTTGCATCTTTCTTTTTCTTCCGAGTATAATTCATTGTCCAATATCTTTCTTTTGAAGCAATTCGTTTGTCTAAATTATTCCTGCACCATGAACCAACAATAAGTTTGTCCAATTATTCATGCATTATGAGTTTGACAGGGAATAATTCAACAAAATTTATTCATATTTTTGAAAATGTATTTTGATAATTTGTTAATAAAATTGTATTATAAAATTTAATATCTACATAAATTTGAATTTAGTTATTGTTTTTTGGTTGGCTAAAAACAGGTTTGAGCTTCATGGGATATAACTTTTTACTATCAAGATGATCCGGGATCGAGCTATTACCTGTCGATAGAATTTAATTATTATTAAAATAGTTATGTTGTCGATAGAATTTAATTATTATTAAAAATAGTTATGTTTTTTTATTTCTAGGTTTAAGATATGCTTTAAAATATATTTTTCTGAACCAAGAGTTGGTTTTTTTCACATCTAAAAAGTTAAAAGCCCATGACCCAAAAACATCAACTCTCATTATTTAAAAAAAAAAAAAAAACAAAAGAAAAATATTATTATAAAAAAACCATAATTTTGAAGTACCCAAAACATATTGCAAAAAATTAATTATATATAATTTATGAATAAAGAATAGACATTTTAAAATTATATTGTTCAAAACATGATTACAAATTTTTTGCTAAAAACATTAATATTTGTAAGTATTCAATATTGTTTTAAATATAATAATTTAGAATTTTCAGAAAAATCAAAGTTTGGTTTAAAGATTATTATAAAATTTAAATTAAAAGAATGTCTCCTCTAAATCACAATTGCATCAATTGCATCAGAGTTGTCTAATAGGTAAAGTAAAGTTTGCTTTTATAAAACATTTGTGATGGTGTTTAGTTCTAAATTCTTTTTAAGTTGGGCTATAAGTGAAAAAAAAATGATACTCCAAAAATTTAATTGATTGTTTATTATATATATATATATATATATATATATAGTTTATACATTTTTTATTTATGTTTTTTCTCAAAAAATATTATGCATTCAAAATGTTATCTTATATTATATTATGTGATCTAAACATTTTGACTTAGTCAAATTAAATAAAAATTAAAAGAAATAAATAAATATAATAATTATTAATTATTAATAGTTGTTATTAATTAAACATAATTATAATTATTAATTATTAATAATTGTTATTAATTAAACTTAATTATAATTATTAATTATTAATCATTGTTATTAATTAAATTAATTTAGATTTATCTTAACTCTAAATCAAATATGTGTAGATGAAAACTTTTCCTCAAATTTTACACCAAAAAAAGAGAATTACACCTTGAAAATTTTTATCTATAAAATACTTAATAAATAAAAAATTGAAATACATCTAAATCTTCTTATTTTACTTTATATTAAATATAATAAATATTTATTTCATGATAAGTTATATTTACTGCATTAATTGGTTGTTATATTTATAAATTTGTTATTTTAAATACATGAAATATTTATTTCATTACAATTTTGTTTTTAAAATTAAAAAAATATAAATTTTTTTCTAAAATATAATTATATAGTATAATTATATTTATATAATATTATATTTATAATTATATTATAATTATAATTATTAAATTATATTTTTATTATAGTATTAAATGAAATATTAGGTTAATTAATTGTATATATAAATGTATTATTTAAAATACATACAATATTTATTTCATTACAATTTTTACAATATTTAATTATCTAACTCAAATTTAATAATTATGGTCTAATCTAATTCTTAAAAAAAAAAAAAAAAACTTATAAAGTGCATTTTACCTCCTACATTTATTTTGATGAGATATATCAAGTTGTTTGCTTTATTTTATTTTATTTTATTTTAGTTAGGTTAGTAATTGAAATTATATGCTAATATATGCCTTACTTTCATAACTATGGGAATTAACGAAAGTGCACTCTAGGAACTTCTTAGACCTTCTTAGATTTACTTAGAATGGTGTTTTTAATTCAATAATATAATTTCAATATTTTGTTTTTTTAATCTCGTTATGTCACATGAAGAGCTATACCATGGGTTTTCAATTCAATAAGGTAATTGTAATTATCATTTCTCAATATTTAATGTTATGATTGATATATAATTTTTTTGTTAGTATTATTATTATATGTACCAAACATTCATATGTTAGCTTAGTATTATATGATTTTTAATTATAAATTTATAAGAATTAACGAACGAATGGGCACGTATGACGAAGGAATTTGTGGGGTTACTTGGGGATAGGAACTCACATTGGATGTTCTTAATTAGTTAGGCAGAAAATTTAGTAGAGTAGGTTTGAAGGTCATAAGAAGTAATGTGGGATTTAGGAACTTCACAAACACTTAGGTTCTCTTCTTTTAGTTGATATTATCTAAGTTAATTTATGAATATCATTTTTCAAAAATAGTTAAAAAAGTAGATATTTACATAGTTTTGATACGGGATTAATGAAAGTG
Organism: Pinus albicaulis; assembly: GCA_034641835.2. Lineage (NCBI taxonomy): Eukaryota > Viridiplantae > Streptophyta > Pinopsida > Pinales > Pinaceae > Pinus > Pinus albicaulis. The sequence continues at coordinate 284,814,611 of CM076581.1, forward strand.
AATATATTCTTGAAACAAGAAAAAATAATTTTTTTTATTTTATTTCATTGATAATAAAAAAAATAGGTATAGAGACTCAAAATGTTGAGGTCATTGTTAAAAGGCCTCAAACATTGTATGAGACATTGATATGAAATTTGTGACCTAAAGTCCACCATTACAACCTTTAAGAACCCTTAATAGCCTAAAATAACCTAGAAGTATTGGAATACCCTTGAATAAACATAGATAAATCTATAAGAGAGAGGAGGATGCAATAGGAAAAGAGTTCATGTAGGAGCATCAGCCCCTAGCCAACAATTTTTTTATCGAACCCAAAGGGGTTATGGAAATTCTCCAAAGGAAAGAAATTTCCCTCCAATTATAATTTTTGTAAATTAAAATTAGTGTGTTTCTAATGTAGTTACATGTTTCTTGATTTTAGAAGAATCTAGGATTATTAGGTTGCTAGTTTGTTTTGGTGAGCCGGCGTTTTGGCCAAGTGCGCCTTTATAAATTTAGCAAGCGTTAGAATTAGGTGTTTTTTTTTTTTTGGGTGAATGTCCAACTTAGCTTTATTTTGTTGGTATATTTTTCGGCCCAATAGGAAGATATACATATCTATACAATTAGAGCTCAATCAAGAGAAATCTCATGGATTTAGAGTTGAAACAACTCAAGGAGAGTAGAGCTCAAGAATCCTACACAAGGAAACTTTTAGGGGCTAATATTTGTAGGTGGGCTAGATTTCCATGGTTTTTCCAATAACTTATTTACAAATTTGCATTTTTTCTAAATATGATTTCCCCAAATTTTATAGTATAAAATAATTTTACCTTAAAGATCGCCAAAGTGATATAGAGTCTATATATAAAATCATTAGAAATTTGAATATTTTTACAAATATATCCCCAAATATTTTATAGCTTACATATTAGGTACTAGTAATATTCGCCAAAGTTCCTGAACTTTAAGATAAATTTCTATCCTTCAAATTTTCCCTGATCCTACAAAGGAGAGCTTGGCTAGAGAGCCACAAAACCCACCTATAAAAATTTCTCATTAACTAATAAAATTCTTCTTCTTTAATATGTGGATGTATTTGTGTGCATTCATTTTGTTCCATATAGTTGATGTAAAACCCTCAGAAGGGAAACATTGAAGTTTTTTTTCGATACAGCGGCTTATGCCAATTGCAGAATCCATTTATACAATGTATAAGCTTGAGCACGTATATCAGGGAGAAAGGTGTGTCTAATTCCATTTTGAATTAATAGCACAAGGGTGAGAAGGGTATTTATGCACACACAAGAGGGGATGAGAGCCTAGGCTATGACATGTTTTGACATAACTTGAGAAATAAAAAGTGGACGGACATTTAACACACAAGAGTAAAATTCCTAAGGAAATTTGGACATGACGAAAAGCATTTAGGGTGAACAGAAATAATTCCAAGGTTTCAGCAAGTTGGAACCACCCAAATACAAGAGCGTAATGAGGGTACCAAAACGATGTGATGGGAGAAGTGGAACCATGAGTGTTGAACCATCACGAGGGTTTCACTAGGGGAGAAATACCATACCACATGTGTTCATATTGGGGGATATATTTTGAGGAAAAAATGACATAATATACTAAGCATATAATAAGGGGTAAAGAGTTTTTGTATTGGCCGGTATAAAAAATAGAGTTCAAAGTTAATGAAAAATTTGATAAGATATACAATATGTAGTGAAATAAGGTGTTTCTTAAATTGGGAAGGTGTATTGGGTCTATATTGATAGGGGGCTAAACAATGTGGTTTTTAGAGGTATTATATAATATGTAGTCAAATTAAGGGTATTTTTTAGGATGCCATGAATGCACGTGATATGTCATAGTTTCATTGAGTGAAGCCCCCTTAGAACCCCCCTTCCTCACATACATCATAGGGGGTGACCCCCATAGGTTTTTGATTTCCTTAGTCAAATCCCCATCATATTTTCAAGTGAAGGAACTCTACATTGGAACAAACAATACAAACCCCCACCTTTTCTGTCGACATTATAGGGGAAGCCCCCCCACAATTCACCTACATTGTGGATCTCCAACTTGTAATTGTGGCCAATGATTTGTTGATATAACTCAAATGTTAGTTTGGAGGGACCACACAACAAGTAGCTATTTCATCGATTCATTGATATGCCATAGTTAAATCATGGCCTTCATAGTTGAGGCCTCACACAATAAATAGTGATAGCCATTTTTGAGGTCCCACTACAAGAAAAGGCCCCAGATTACCAAGCCCAAGTGCCTAGGGGCTAATATTGTGGCCAGAAAATGAACGTAGGCATAAGGTGTGGAAAGTAATGCAATATTTTGTGAATGACTTCCGAAGGGTTGAAGACCATGACTAAAGGGACTACAAATGGTATAAGGAATATTATGATGGGACAAAATGTTCAACTAGTGGAAGTACCAAGTGAAACTAGTGAGGTCATAAATCTAGGAAGGAGGTGACAATGAAGGTTGTTCCAAATAGAATCTAAAAATATTTTCCAGAGTGGAGAGAACAACTAAGGAGATGAGAGAAAAATAGTATAGCTCGAGCTTTAGTAGGTTGTGTCAAAAAAAGGATCACTGGTTGCATCAAGTGGTATTAGATTGACAATACATTCCTTGGGGATTGAGAAGTGATTAGAAAAGAAAAGTTGCAACCAACAAAGGGGAACATATTAAGAATACTACTCGTGAAGACCAAAGATAAAAGGGAGGTATAGAAACCTAAGAAGAGTCTCATGCAAGGGAATCTAGGAAATAAAAAAGGAGAGATAGATAAATTGAGAATATGAATATAATATAACATTGGAACAGATTGAAGAAGTACTAGTGAAGGAGTAGAGTTGGGAAAGTTATTGACGAAAGGACTACATAAATTTGAGAATCGCAGTATGAGGAGATCTGGGAGGTAATCTGGCCTTTAAATTTTGTTTTAAATTTAGCAACAAGCTAACATATTACCAAGGTAGAAATATTGGAAGAAGGTATGGTGACATTGAGTACATCTAACAGAGATGTAATAGAGAAAAATTGTGTTCTTAAGGATTGTGGCAAAGAACCCTTGCAACATAGAGGCTAGAGAAAGAGAGAAGAGTTCTAATTGAGGTTGGAAGAGATCAAGGGACAAAATAAGTCCTCGATGAAGTGAACTAAAGAACAAGTGAACTTCCCAAGAGGTTAGTAGAGTGCAACAACTAGAAGAGTAGAGGAAGCTCGACAAGTTTCATAGGACGTCAACTATGATACCAAAAATCCAAGACAAAGGAGGGAATATTGGTGATGTGCCTTGTGGAGGCTTATTGAGTTTATAGGTTCATTCTGCAACCATGTATGGGACAGATGTGTAAGAATTTACTTCATCAACTTGGAGTTGACATGTGTTCCTTTTTAAATTAAAATAAAAAATATTTGAATAGAGAAAAAAAAAACATAAAATATAATAAAAAGAAAAAAAGAAAATATGTGTTTGGTTTGCTTAGTTAAAATTATTATAAAACATCAATAATATCACTCTCATTGGCCATATTAAGAAGAAGTGGTAAAAATATTTCACTCACTCTCAACCATAGATAAAATATTTCATGTCAGATATAATTAAAAAAATGAATATACGTGTTTGGTTTGTTTAATTAAAAGTATAATAAAACATCACTAATCTCACTCTCAATGTAGATACTAAGGAGAAGTGGTAAAAATATTTCATTCTCACCCTCAACCATAAATAAAATATTTTAATGTCCATATAAAAGAAAATAATCTCATATCAACTTTATAGAGAAATAAAGTAGTTAAAAGTTAAAAATGAATTATATATACATTATATAAATAAATTGAATAAAAAAGAGTGTTTTATATTCAAAACATTTTAAGAAAACTCACTATTTTATGCCCAAGTAAATTTTGATCCATTTTATACATTAAAAAGTGTTATCTCTCTCTTTGTATATATATATATATATATATAGATATAGATATAGATATAGATATAGATATAGATATAGATATATATCTATATCTATATCTATATCTATATCTATATCTATATCTATATCTATATCTATATCTATATATATATATATATATATATCAAATTGGTCAAAGTGAAAAAAAATATTTAAATTTTGCACTCTAAGAGAAGTTTTCACCTCAATAGATTTAATCCCTCTTGGCTCATACTAGATTTATGGTTAAGATGGATCTATACTAGTTTTTAGCTCACAATGATCATGGAGGAGCTTAGGGATAAGGAGAAAGAGATGTGGATGGGATCTGAAGAAGAGGATCCAATGGAATTTTAGATACTTACATGTCAGAAAGTTGAGAAGGAAGCTAAGGAACCTTTTGAATTCTCTATTGATAAATGAAGAACTCATAACTACTAAGTATGAGGAGGAAGAGAGATCTCAGGGAAGCTAAGGAACCTTTTGAATTCTCTATTGATAAATGAAGAACTCATAACTACTAAGTATGAGGAGGAAGAGAGAGCTCACTACTGTGAACCAAAGTAAGGAAAACTCATTAGAGAATATGTTGAGAAATATATCGTGGAGATATTATCTGAGAGTCATGGACTGTATGAAGAGTCCATTCCAACATAAGAAGATAGTAGGAGTTGTGGTAGAGGCACAAAATGGGGATAGAAAGCCTCATTATTTTAATATTAATTTTGTATGTATGATTGCAGGCCATAAAAACTGGAAAAAAAAAAATTAGTCATACATAACTATCATATGGATAGAAGATAATTGAAGATTGATTTCTCAAAGAATTTGTAATATCCCTCGTAAATTCTCCATATTTCCATATAAAAGAGTATAAAATAGCAAGAGGAACATGTGTAATTATTTTTAATAATTTTTACCAATACACATATAGACACGTGATACTTGAATCCTTTACACATTCATAATACTTTTCTCTTTAAAGGAACAAAGATAATTCTCTTCTAGTTTTTTTTCAATAGTAACACTAAATTATGTTCACTTTACTATAAATTTCCACCATAATTATTCTCGAGGTTTAATTACCACCTCCCATACATGTAAGACATTTTTCTTTGTCCTTATTCTATTTCTCTTTTATCACTTCATAGGTATGTTTTATAGGGTAACATTAGTATCAATTCAGTCCTCCTTTACTCTATTCACATGTATATTTAAATAAGGGGTCTTATTTCCCCCATAGAAATTGTATGCAAGTATATGGTTCTCTCTCTATATCCCAAGACATGATTATATTGTCTCATGGTGTTGGAGTTCCTATGTTTGCAATGGCTTTCAATTGCAATGTTTAAAAAGATAAAAGAAGATGTTTGAATGGATTATTAAACAATCCCACTGGTCAGCTCTATGAAAGAGAGTCTGAACTAGGAGAGTCTGGCTTCTGCAAAATGCTCTACATTGTCCATACAATTCAGCTATTATATGGCACACAAGATCTAGGGAAGTTAGAACTGTACCCTAAGAAATAGGAACCAATTCCTATCCTAAGGTCTCATGAACCAACTCTCTCTAAAATAGGATATTCTCCATTATCTTCAACACTCCCCATTAATGGAGACGGGGTTCAAAAATATGCATAACATCTCCCTAAACATTACAAAATTAATTTTTCCAAGAGGCTTAGTGAAAATGTCTGCAACATTATCACACATTTTACAATATACAAGATGAATTTCTTTTGATTGAACTTTCTCCCTGACAAAGTGGAATTGTGTATCAATGTGTTTGGTGTTCTTGTGAAACACCAGATTATCAGAAAGTTTGATTGAACTTTGTTTGTCGCATATGATTATTGTTGCATCTCTCTGTTCTTCCCCGACGTCCTGGAGAAGTCTCCGAAGCCAAACTGCCTCACATGTTGCTGCACACATGGTTTGATACTCTGCTTCCACTGAAGACAATGAAAATGTGTTATGTTTCTTACTGCACCATGTAATCACCCCGGATCCAATGTTGAATGCATAACCTATTATGGATCTTCAGTCGTCGACATTTCTAGCCCAGTCAGAATCTGAAAATCTTGTCAATCTAACATCATAAGAATCAGTATAAAAATACCATAATCTACAATTCCTTGTAGATATCTTAAAACACCTTTTGTTGCATTCCAATGACTCTCAAGTGGTTTGGACATGTATTCACTTACCACACTGACTGCATAAGCCAAATCTGGTCTAGTGGTGGTTAGGTAGATTAGGCTCCCAACCAGTTGCCTATAAAGTGTCGCATCTTCCTCTTTAGAGCCATCCTCATTCTAAAGTTTAATGTTATGTTGTAGTGGTATTGCTACAGCCTTGCATTGATCCATCCTGAATCTTTCCAGTAGACCTCTGACATACTTACCCTGGGACATAAAATGTTTGTCCTGAATCTCTCCATATCTCGAGACCCAAATAGTATCTTAATTCACCAAGGTCTTTCATTTCAAACATTTGTGACATTTGCTGCTTGATTTCTTTGATTAGATCAATAGCATCACCTGCAATAATTAGATCATCTACATACAAAGAAATCAACACTATGCACCCCTTTTCATCTTTCATGGTATACAAATTAGGATCATTCTTGCTTCTATTGTAACCATGTTGCATAAAAAATGAATCAATTTCATACCATGATCTGGGTGCTTGTTTTAGTCCATATAGAGCCTTCTTTAACCTACAGATTAAATGTTCCTTCCCTTTCTAAACAAACCCCTCAGGTTGATCTACATAGACCTCCTCTTTCAATTCCCCATTTAAAAATGCAGATTTTACATCTAGTTGGTGAATCATCCAATGTTTCTTAGTAGCTAAAGCAATCAACATTCTGATAGTGCTTATTTTAGCTACAAGGGCGAAGGTTTCCTCATAGTCAATACCTTATTTTTGTGAATACCCCTTTGCTACCAATCTAGCTTTTAATTTATCTATGGTTCCATCTACATTAATCTTGGGTTTATACAACCATTTACACCCTATGGTTTGTTTCCCATCAGGAAGTTCAACCAGCTCCCAAGTGTTATTTTTGAGGATAGATTTGTATTCATGTTCCATAGCTGTTTTCCATTCACTACATTGATTTTCTTCTCTATAACTAGAAGGTTCGACAACATTCATCATAATACTTATAAAGGCATTTTCTCTGTATCTAGCAGGCAATTGAATCTACCCACATGATCTTCTAAGAATTGGTGTAGCTTCCAACCCATTCTGACTTTCCTTTGACGGACTCAGCTTGATTGTTGTATCTAGATTCTCTACTTCTGCCTCTTTCTTCTGATCTTGGTTGTTACCTATTTCTTCACTTTCTTCCACCAAAAAGGGAATATCCCATTCCTCATTGCGCTTATTATATTCATCACAAACTTGCTTATGGAATATGACATCTCTACTAACAAAAATCTTGTGAGTAGAGGGATTAAATAATCTATAAGCTTTAAATTGTGAACAATACCCTACAAAGGTACATCTGATGGCTTTAGAATCTAGTTTTATTATGTCTTCCTTTGGAATGTGGGCAAATGCTTTAGACCCAAATACTCTTAGATGTTTTACTACAGGTTTAAATCCATATAATGCTTCAAACGGATTTTTAAACTCGAGACTTCTTGTAGGACTCCTATTTTTCAAATAAACTGCAGTATTCAGTGCTTCAGCCCAAAAACCATTCAAAAGATCCTTACCTTTCAACATGCTTCTAGCACATTCCACCAATGTTATTTTCTTTCTTTCTGCTACTCCGTTCTGCTGAGGAGTATGGGGTACTATGAATTGATGTAATATCCCATGGTATTTACAATACTTTTTAAGTTCCTCCTTCCTGTATTCTCCCCCTTGATCGGAGCGGAGAATTTTTATGTGCTTCCCTGTTTTCTTTTCAATCATATACCTAAACTGATTAAATTATTCAAAAGTATAGCTTTTCTTACTCATGAAATATACCCAAGAAACTCCGTGCAGTCATCAACAAATAGTAAAAAATACAGTGCACATCCTAATGACTTTGTTTTCATGGGTCCACAAAGATTTGTGTGCACTAATTCAAGTATGTCTCTCCTCTTCCTTTCTACTCGAATAGGGAATTCTTCTCTATGCATCTTTCCTAATGCACAAGAATCACAATCAGTATGCACTTGTTTAAATATAGGAAGATCTCTTACCATTTCCTTTTTCTGAAGTAACAGCAAGTCGTTGTAGTTGATATGACCAAGTCTTTGGTGCCACAAATCTTCTGTAGTCAAACTCGATGTTGTCAAAGCTCAATCTGGTGTTGTTCTCACATCCAACCTATACAGACCTCCTGTTTGAATTCTTGAAGCAATAGTCTTCATGTCATCCAACAGATATTTAATATAACAGTTAGATTTAAAAAATCAACTTTGAGATCATGATCTGTAATCATGGATACTGAAATCAGATTCTTTGTCTATCTGGGCACATACATTACATTATGAATCTATCTAAAATTTCCATTAGGTAAAATAACAGAAATTTTCTCGCACTCTTTGATCTGATGACATCTATCATCACCAAGGTAGCTCCGTTGTTGATTTATTTAAAATCTTCGAACCATTGTCTGTTTCCTGTCATATGTGTGGATGCTCCCGAATCGACATACCAGGTGTCTACATCGACATTCTCACCCAAGTCTTCCATGAACAATCTGTTGTCCTTAACATGGTCATCATTTGCAAAATGATGTGTATGTATTTTCTTCTTCTGTTTTTCTTCATGAAATTTCTTCTTCCTGCACTCCTTAACAAAATGACCGATTTTTCCACAATAAAAACATTTAATTACAAAGTTCTTTTTATTCGTATGCATACCTTGAGTTTGATTCAGTATTTTTGTGGGTTTCCTCCATTGTGTTGTGATGGATTTCCTTTTCCTTTGAAGAATTTCTTCTTTGCCATTAGCGCCAGATCTGCACTCTGTGGTTTCAGAGTCAATCTTCTTTCTTATTCTTGCATTAATATCCCTGTAAGTTCTTCAAACTTTGGGATTTTCTCTCTCGCACTTATCCCAGTGATAAACATTTGGTAATCATCAATCATACCATTCATGGTAATCATGAACAAATATGCATCTGCAACTACCTCACCAATGATTGACACTTTTTTCTTTAGGTCTTTGATCTGCGATATGAAGGAAGCAATTGTTTCACTTTCCTCCATCTTTATGGACAGAATCTTGCTCTTCAAGAACAAGAGATGATTTGTATTCCTGATCTCATACAAATCCTTCAATACGGTCCAAATTTCATTTGTTGATTTACATTCTTTGATATGTGGTATGATGCAGTCTTTCATTGACATCTTCAGCATTGTCTTTGCTTTACCTTCTCACTTCTCCCAATCTGGGACTGATGATGCTCCTGCTACTGGCTTCGGCTCATCCCCATTTGCAATCTTCCAAGCATTATGTGCTTCTAATATTGTCTGCATCTAAAATTTCCAACTTGAGTAACTGGAGCCATCAATTTTGTTACTCTCATTCAAGTATGATTCAATTAATTGGTTATTCATCTTCATGATTAAAGAATACACTGGCTCAGATCTATCTCAGATCTCTTCGGCACTTTTAAAAAATTCCTCTCTTCTTAAGTGAATCAACAATAATTCCTTAAAAAACTTTTTAAAACTCCACCCAACAAAGGAATCATGAAAAAATATCCACTCACAAAGGGAACAAAAAATAAATTCCCTTTTAAAACATGAAATCATGTGCACTTTTCATGATTTCAAAATTCCTTTAAAAAAAAAATACTTTTGACACAACTCTCATAGTTTATAAGTGTACGAAGACCAAATCTAGTATTTACCAAGGCTGCACTTAGATGGCAGTGTTGTAGGATGGCAAGCTTTACATGCAACTTGATGACTCAAATATGATAAATCCCGCTGATTATGCTACTAGAACAAGCCCTTCATAAACAGATTCAGCATCGTTGTTTTTTTCTCCTAAAAATTCAATGTATAAGAGGTCCCACCAAGCATAAAGCAACCAAACCCAATTTAAGCTTCCAGCCTTGCTGATTTATTGTAACAACCCAATGCCACATTCACCACAGAAGACCAACTTAAGCAGCATTACTTTACGACTGTGTTCAAGCTTTTAAAACAGCGAATGACTTACGGGCAGCGTAGATTGAGGAGGTGAGGATGGCGCAATCTACGGACAGCGTTCCTTCACCAACATAGTAGCGAGTTAGGGAGTGCTCCCCCATAGCACGGCTCCTCTACAGACAATGTTCCTTCGAAGGTAATTTTCTTTGGGTCATATACTAGTAGAGGTATGGACTCGTCGAGAGGGATCAGAAAAGTCTGCCACCACCAATGTTGAGCACAACTCCTCTCTCACACGAGGATGGAAAATGATGCTTGGGCATGCAAATCAACAGCCTGCAGATCAGGATGGCAGCGTACGCAGGATGCAACAATGTTCAGTAGCCAAGTAGAGGCAGCCCAGCTCTGTTCCTCCCAACAGCCCAGTGTACTGCAGCACTAGGCTCCTCCTCACCGTTTGGTCACCGCACCACAGCAGCCATCACGGCTCCACACAACAGTGAGCTCTCTGGCGATCTTCCGTGTCTCTACTCAGAGGGAAGAGAGCCTCTTCACACTCACGTGGAGGGCAGAGGAAGCCAGCACAGCTTCTCCTCATGCTGCTCGTGTCTAAGGAAAGAGGAAACACCGGAGGTAGGAAGCACTCAAGAAGGCAGCGCTCCTCAGCACCGTTGTGGTGCAACAAATTAAGTAGGAAATCAGTGCAAGGCTCCTCCTTGAAGTAAGCAGTAGGCAGCGTAGATTGCTCCTCTAGGTAGGTAGGCAGTGCTAGGCTCCTCCTCACACAACTGTGCTCTGATACCAAGATAAAAAAAAATGTTTGAATGGATTATTAAACAATCCCACTAGTCAAATCTACAAAAGAGAGTCTGAACCAGGAGAGTCTGGCTTCTACAGAATGCTCATTGTCCATACAATTCAGTTATTATATAGCACACAAGATCTAGGAAAGTCAGAACTGTACCCTAAGAAATAGGAACCAATTCCTATCCTAGGGTCTCGTGAACCAACTCTCTCTAAAATAGGAGATTCTCCATTATCTTCAACATAAAATACCCACGATCCTTAACATACTATGGTAAGTCACTATGATTTATCACATCTCCATAAGGTTTATCATGATATATAAGAAGAGTGAATACATGGTTATAACATTGATATATTATTTGAATATTGTCTTTGTGTACATGGGTTGATATTAAAAGTTTCGATAACCTCCTTTGAAGTTTCTGTAATTATTGTTTGAGTAACATCGAAGTCTGCTCTGATATGGCATTTTGTGGACCTTGTGCCACGTGACTATCACATGATAATACATGCAACCGGTTGCCACATGCCTTGTAATGTGCTTTAGTATCAGTGTTCTGTTTGTTTTAGGCTTACAATCGATGGTGGAGGTGAATAGGATTAGTTTGGAGTAACTACTCGCAGCCTCCCATCATTCCAATTCTCATTTTCACATTCCAATATTATGACAAAGCTATGCAACCTGATTTTTTATTATTTCCATGTATTCAAGAATTTTCTTCCCTTCAAATGAAGAATTATTGAATTTTAAGTGCTCAGGACTTATATTTTGTCCATATAAACTATGGTTGTATCTTTATGAAGAATGTACTATTGAGATTCATGTTCCCTTCAAGCCCTTCAAATAAGTTGATAATTGATGTAATAATTAATGATTAATGCGTGTTCCTATCGGTCACATTCAACTCATTTCTAATTTTATCTTTGGCTGGTTTTTGATCTAGTGAACTTTCATGCCAAGGGTTTTTTCGAGCATAGCCAATTCTTACTCGAAAATCCAACTTGACGTGGCCCCTTTATGCCTATAGGTAATAAAACAAAAACAAAAACCATGGTTCTTGTTTCGAAACCCTAAGGGTGAATTTCTAAGAGTTAGAACCTTCTAACCATTGTCAACTTTCCTCTACGAGTAGGGATGTGGCGCTTTGTCCTTCTATATGGATGGTATTATTCTACTAAAACCCTTCTTATATTTTTTTTTTAAGAATTTGAATACTGATTTTTCTTTGAAAATTCTCATTATATCTTTCTTTCCCTCAGAGGTCTGTCTTTTCGAGGCTAAGCACATGTGATGAAGCTATTTTTCATGTTGGATTTACTTTTTCTCTTCCTTGCGACCTTGCAAATTATCTAGGTTCTTATCTAAGTTTTTATTCTCATCTAAGGTACTCGACCATGGTGGACAAGACCCTTTCAAGCCTTACCTAAATACATAGGGTTTATGTGAATTAAAAGAATTATTCTTCTATATTACCACTCGCTTGAGATCTTATGGAGTGCTTGAGCTCTTATGGAGTCTATCGACTTATATGACATCTTTGTTTTTGGCACCATGCTTGAAAAATGTATAAGGATAGTTTAACAATCAAGCCACAATTTATATGTATATATTTTTGAAGGTAATAATACCCATAAATTTCTTCTTTTTCTTGACTTTATTTCCACTCTTGGCTACATAATTTCTTTGAGATTCAGAGAAAATAGCCACGCTTACACACCAACCACCAATGTGTAACAACGATAAGGTTCTTAATAGCTAATATATATATATATATATATATAGATATCATTTTTGTATTTATTTTTATTTTTTATAGAAACCCTCATTTTGTATATATAAAATCATCTCCCAATTTTCCATGTTTCACAAAATATACATAATTATCATCATAGTAATTGGAACAGATAGTTTTACGTTTTTGTTCTCGCTGTGATGTTTATATTGATGATAAATATGGAACTTATTTCCCATTAGAGAAACCACTTATTTTAAATACTTTTATGATAGTATAAACAATAGGTTTTCAGTTAGTATATTCAGAAGAAAAAATTATCTTCCACCTTTGTTTGCTACTTTATTTGACCTTTGTCTCTACATTATTTCTAGATATGTTCATACTTATATATGAATAAGTGCTATATATATACACACACACACACACACACCAATTATTCTTTCAAGTCTTTCAAGTCCATTTGACCAAAAAGGTTGGAATGAACCTGTCATGGGGTCTGCCTATGCATTCTATGTCCTAAGTATTTAGAGCCGCAGGACTTTGGTGGCTCACTTAGGTATAAAAAACCATTTTCCACCAAATTTATGTGGAAAAAAACCAGAAATCACCCTTAGAAAATTAACCTTTATGTATTTATATCCTAACACACACACACACACATATACTTATATACTTCATTATGACATAATTCTTTAAATTGTTTTATCCTTCTAGCTTTTAAAATACAACCCACATCTTAACTAACATGATTTTTATTTTTATTTTTTGGGGGGGGGGGGTTTCTCTATTCATCACACAAATGATAAAACCTTTGTGTGCAACCCATAATTTTAAATAATTCCCAGTTTAGTCTTCTACCTTTCCCATCTAGAAAGGTTTCATTAGGAGTAAATTTTTAACTTGTCTCTTAATTGACATCTTTTGGTTAGAGTATCAAAATTTTCTCTCTAATCACAGTCTTTCCTGTCCCCTATTATAGGTTAGAAAGAAAATCCATGTACCCAAAAGTAATTCATGCATTCAAATACAATTCCATAATTTCTTAACCTACTCCTAAATATAGTTTTTCTTTGTGTATAAAATATTTCGGTGAAAATAACATTCAAGCAGATTTTGTCATCTTGTCCTGATGATGAACCACACTGGCTGGTTTGAAACACGTCGACAAAATCTGCTTGAATGTGATTTTCACCGAAAGATTTTATACGCAATTTATGAATCACAGAAGCCAAATTCCTAATAATTTGTCTTTATTTCTCTTTTTTCAACTTGCCAATAATATCTAAACATAAATAATTTTAAAATATGATAGGGAACTTATTTGAATTTTTTTGGGAATGTATGAAGGGCTCTCGCAGTTCTTCCAACTATAATTTTTCTTTCTCAACTAACCACCTCCATGCTCTACTCCTCTTTATCAAGAGAACAGTTCAAAAAAATTTGAGATTATTTTCCCATGAACCCTTAAAGAAGTATCTTGATCATTTCCTAGGCTAAAACCAATATTTCTCTCCCACTAGTTATGCTTACGAAAAACTCCCTTTATCTCCCACATTGTTCCTACATAGAGTCCACTACATGATATTTATCTCTTGTCATGTTTTTATTTCTTGTATTCCGTCTCTACTAAATTCTTCTAAATAATAGCCAAATGGGAAATTTTCCTTTTCTTTTTCCATGCCTAGGCTTCTTGGGAATAATTGTTTCGAATTGTTTCCTTAACAGTTAGGAGTTAAATTCCTCATGTTATCCCTTAACACATTTCCAAAATTGTTAACAGGTAAAAAAATAATTATTTTCTGTTAATTTAAGTCAATATTGACATCAAAAAATTGTCTTTAATCTTTTCATCTTTTCTGAACAAAATTAATGAAAGAGTCATAAATAATTATACAAGCATGTTACATATCCCCACCCTTTAAAAGGGACACCATCCTCGGTGCTTCAAATTCCATTCTTATTTGGAATAACATAGGGAAAGCATTTCTCATATAATCTTCCATTTCCTAGATGGCCTCCTCAAGCCCAAATTGCTTACATTGAACTTTAACCTGTGAAATGGATATATTCTAAAGACTTGTTTCCCTTCGATCCATAATTTTTAATGGTTCAATCTAGAACTTTAATTCTGGTTCAACCTATAAAACATTCTAATTAATTACATGAGTAGGATCAAATAAATATTTTTTTAATAGAGACACATGAAATCATTATGAATTATAACATGAGTTGGTAGTGTGAGTTGGTAGGCAACTGGCCCTTCCCTAGCCAATATCTCAAATGGCCAACAAAATTGAGGAGCTAATTTAGAATAGCTCCTTGGCTTCAAGTAGCTCTTATTTGGTTATGTTTTCAAATAAACATGCTCCCTCACTTGAAACTCCTTAGGGTTTCTTTTCAAATCAACATAATTTTTTTGTCTATCATGCACCTCTTTTAAATTTTGTTTAATTTTTCTTACCATCTGCTCCATCTTGTGTAACATGTCTGGTCCCAATACCATTCTATCCTCAATTAAATTCCAACTTAAATAACATGCCATTTCTACCATATAATGCCTCAAAATGGCTCATCTTTAATGATGCATAATACCCATTATTATAGGAAAACATACTAAGTGTAAATAGTCATTCCATTTTGTAGGTTAGTTCATTACATACATACATAGCATGTCCTGAAGAACTTGATTAACTCCTTCTATCTACCTATTAGTTTCTGGATGGTATGTAGTGCTAAAGCTTAGTTGTGTACCCATCCTAGTAAACAATGACCTCCAAACATTTGTGGCGAACTTCAGATCTTTGTCTGATATAATTATTTTCTAAGTATCCCATAAAGCCTGAAAATTTCTTTCATGAAGATTTCAACCACCTGTGTAGCCTTATATGTGGATTTCACAAGGATAAAATGGTTGATATTTATTAATTTATACACCACCACCATAATGGATTCGCATTGTTTTCATGTTCAGGGAAAACCAGTAATAAAATCGAGGGAGCTCACCTCCCATTTCTAATCTGGTATAAGTAATGGATTCAATAGCCCAGCTGGTTTTTCTATTTTGTTTTCACTTGCTGACATTATTAGCATGTTTTTAAATATCCATCCACTTCCATTTTAATTTGAGGCCAAAATAACTCTTTTTTAAGAGTTGTGATCATTTTATGATACCCTTGATGACTTGAAAAAAAATTCTTATGATATTGATCTAATAACAATATGTTAAAATTTACATGATATATAATATTAAATCTATTTTTCTATGTTAAAAATATAATTTTAATGATTTTATAGCCATCCATGTATCTTGATCATATTTAATTTCAAGATTTTCACACATCTGATTGTAATTTTGATATGTTAATGTCGCCTCCTTATTCTGCTCTAGATTTTTTTTTCTTTTTGAATTACTATTATTTCATACACTTGCGTCAAATCTCAACTTAATTCATCTGCCATCTTGTTTTATTCCCCTTTATGTGTTTAATTTTTAAATAATACTCGCTCAGAAAGGCCATCCACCTAGTTTTTGTGACATTCATATCGGGTTAACCGAAAAATATTTTAGGCTTACATGATCGGTAATTAAAGTGAATTTTCTTATAACTAAATAATGCCTCCAAATTTTTAGATCATGAATTATAACTTCCAATTTCAAGTCTTAAACTTCATAATTATTATCATGTTCCTTCAATTTACTAGACTCGTAGGCCACTACATGCCCTTCCTACATAACCACACCTCCTAGAACTTCTAGGCATGCATATGTTCATACCTCAAAGTATTTTTGCAAATATTATATTTTTAGCACCGAAGAAACAGTAAGTAGATCTTCTAGCTTCTCAATATTTTTTTGGAACTTTTGTGTCCATTCAAATTTTACCCCTTTCTTTTGTAAAGAGGTTATAGGATATGCAATCTTGGAGATTCCTTCTATATATTTTTGATATTAACCAGTAATTCGCATGAATGATCTTATATTAGTTATGTCTTTTTAAATTGGCCAGTCAAGGATGGTATTCACTCTCTCAAGATCCACTATTATCCCTTATTTTGAACTTACATGGCCAAAATATTGCATCTTACCATGGAAAAATTCACATTTATTGAAATTTGCATACAACTGATGTTCTCACAATGTTTGTAACATTATTTCTAGATGTTTTTTGTATTCTTAAAACATCTTTGAATATATTAGTAAATCATCTATAAATATCAAAACAAACTTATCTAAAAATTTGTTGAACACAATGTTCATCAAACACATAAAAGTGGTAGGTTCATTCATAAGTCTGAATGGTAACTCTGAATTCATAATGTCCATACCTGGCTCAAAAATTTATTTTCAGTATGTCTTCCTCTTTGATCCTTAGCTGGTGATATCCAAATCTAAGAGTCTATCCATGAGAATACAATTCCCCCCTTTACTTGGTCAAATAAATCATGAATTTGAGGTAAGGGATACTTATTTTTTATTGTTAGTTTTTTCAGATAGTGATAATCAATGCAATTCGGACAACCCACTAGCTCAGCTTGTGCCATAACAATCTTTCTTGTGTAGAAGCTAATCCACTGTAATACAAGCATTTGTATGTTTCACATGGATCCAAGGAGGACAATATATAGGATTATCATTAAACATTTGTAATCGTGTTTGGAAGTGTGGAATAGTAAAATATTGAAGCAAAGTTATTTAGTTTGAACAATTATATGAGTTTGGTTTGATCCTATCTATCGATCGAATCCGAGAAAAAGGAAATCAATACACATAGAATCTCCTGCTAGTAAAATATAACCCAATGCACACCTCATTTGTTCCTTATTAAGTATATTCTAAGGGGAATAAAGTTAAGGATGATGTGATCAACAAGTAACTATTCATCATGCTGATAAGGAGATCGAGAAGGCATATTGAATTTAGATTACTCATGGGGATGTGGTCACACCACCATGTTTTATTAATGTATGTGAGGACATTAATATTCTTACTATTTTTTATTTTTTAATAAGTTTTTTTTTTTGGAAGATGGCATTCTGTGCACCCTTCCTTGCTTAATTTTATATTTTGTTCATTTATGTGAGGAAGCTTATTTCTTACAACCATTCTCCAATGTTTATTTTTATGTTAAAATTTTGTTAGCATTATTTTATTCTTATATTTTATCAAGGGATTTTGTGGAAATTGGAAGAGGCAGAAAGTCTGAATTTTGTGTTATTTTACTAGTTTTGATGGTGGAAGTGGTGGAAATTCTCCCCTGCCTACCCTTGGGCTCATCCTCTGACAATGTAAGTGAGGAAGTTGGAACCTTACCATTGCTATCATGTCCTTACTCTAGTATCTTTTCAAAGTATGAACCTTACCTTACTCTCATGTACTTGAGTTGTTAATGTACCAATTGACTGAGAAAGTTTTGACCTTCAAAACTCTTTGCTATGCTTAAGTTGATACCCTGCTAGTTATGTTCCTAATATGGAATGCTATATATATCTCATTCTCTCACTCTTAGGTTGGTATTTTGTTATTTTGTGTGAAGAAGTCAATGCCTTGCTAACACTCTCTCAGGTTTACAACAAAACCATACTAGTGCTCAATGGATTTCCTCACTCTTCCCCTAGATCCTAGGATGGAAAGCCATATTCCCCTTAGTCTCTCACTCTTAGGTTAGTACTTTACCGATGTATGTGAACAAGTTAATACCTTATAATAACTCTCCCATGCTTACACCAATGCTCAGTGTATTTCATGGTACTTCCTTTGGTTATTATGATAAAAGGTCATATTCCCTCATCCTTCTCTACTTAAATTAGTATGTTTCCTATTTGTGCAGGACAATAACACATTGTCAACAATATCATATACTTATGTCAATGCCTTTTACATTTATGTCATGACATTGGTTTCCTTACACTTCTCTTAGTTCTCAAATAGAAGTCAATGTTATTTAATCACAATAATCGTTGTGAATCATATCATCCTCCATAAACTAAACTTTCACATAGATGCAAGGAAGAGTATATATAGGAAACGTCTATAATCGTATTTGTGAATGATTTGAAGTTTGGAATCGTAAAATATTGAAGCACAGATATTTAATTTGAACCATTGTATTAATTGGGTTTGATCGAATACACGATAAAGGAAATCAGACTGTATTAGTGGAATCTCCTTCTGGTCCAAGATAACCCGATGTGAACCTCATATGTGCTTTATTAAGTAGATTCTATGGAATTTCTCATCATAAAACCTACTTAGCAAGGGAATAAAGTTAACGATGAAGTGCTCGGGAAGGCTGAAGTGTTTGAGAAGTATATTTCATGGTGGTAAGTAGATTGACAAGGATATTTAATTTAGACTCCCATAGGGTGAGGTAACCATGCATCTTATCTTTTCAGCTTTGTTAATTTCATAGTTACTAAATTCGAATTTGAAATCAATGGCTTAAAAAATTAGGAAGTATATTTTTTTTATGTTGATTTAAATATATTATTTTTTTAATATTTTCAAATATTAATATGGATAATTATAAAATTGAGATTCTCATAAACTCTTTTATAATGGTTTTCAATTATAGGTGTTGAAAATAAAACTATATATTGAACCAAAGCATGTAGTTTTACATTTATAAAAACAGATTTTATGAAATTTTTTGTATTCATCCATACATCCAATTACACCCTATATTATATGTTACTCAATATTTCCTTACAAATTCTATATTACAATGAACCATATAAATTCCAAATTGCCAAGAATTTCAGGCTTAAACTGAAATCATATATTAAGTTTAATCAAATGTTTTTTCAAAATATACACATGTATTCTTAATTTCTAATTACTCATTACCTAAATAAAACCAAACTCTAGTTTATAACATATAATAACCATAATATAAAATTTTAAACCTTATTATTTTACACTTACTCAAAATAAACTCTATTTGAACAAAATTTATGAACTTTCTAACCAAATTCATTTTTTTTTTAAATTTGATAAAATCATTAGTTAAAAATTACATATAAATATGTATTCTCACTTTATCTTACAAACCCCATTGTCTAAATAGCTTTTTTTTATATTATTATATACATCAAAAGTCTTTGATTTTTATAAATTTCATTAAAACCCTCGTAACAATATGCCATTTCGTGAATTTGGAAGGGATTTATGAAGAGAAAATTACTAAATGAGTTTCTTAAAATTAAATGAAACTTTATAATTTCTTTTAGAAATATGCGCTAGTCTTGATATAATAAGTAAACCAAATAAGGATGTGTAAAAGGAAGTATAACTAGTTTGTAGCTATAAACTAGTAACTAGTAGCAGATTAAGGTAGTCATATGCAGGAATAAGCAACTACGACCCATGTCTGGAAGGTCGTGGCTTGCAATGGTCAAATACCAATGAATGTTTGGTGCTCTGGCTCATTGTGGGGGCTTACGATAACATGTGTTAAGAGGACTAGGTAAGGTTTTTCACTCCAATCTTAAAAGGTAGCTTATATGTCCCATTACTCATAACCAGGGAATTTCCTTACCTATGCTCCATCGGTAACTCCCTGCGCCTGGGCCAACAATAACAAGTTTTATCTTTTTTGGGTGGTGATTTCAGTTTTTAACTGCTTCTTTTAATATTACTGAGGCTGTCTGATATTAGTTTCATAGCAGGGGTATACCTCTGTAAGAATTTATAACCCAGGGCAGGAATTTTCACACTTACTGTGAGCCTTTTAATATGTCTCCTCCCACCATGAACTGGGAGGCCATGAGAGAAATCCTTCATATCTTCCTACTCGCTCTCATTTCTCTGCTCATCATTTATCATATAATTCCTACCCACCAGTGGTTGGATCGTCGCCCTCATGTTTAAAACTTTTTTTCACAGTCTATCCCGGCCTTAGAAAAAGACTCCGACTCCTCTGAATCCATCAAAAAATCTAAATGGAGCCTCCTCTGGAGCAAGTGGGTGGATTATTTCATAATTTCTTGGCCCTGTAAAGATTTCAACTTAAACTAATGCAATCATTGGTGGAATTTCATGGGGTGTTGTTGTTGTTGTTACTGTCACCTGTAACTAACTCCTCCATACACCACCAATACTTTGTGAATTCATCATGCCCTCCACCTCCTGCCATTGCATTTCATCACCTTGCCTTCATCGTCAACCCTCTCAAACCTCCGGCATATTTTCGACTGCCACCTTTTTCTCCGTTGAATTTTTCTGAACACACCATTTTTTAATCCACCTACCTCTAACATCGAGTTGACAACTGTGCAACTCAACCTTTGAAATTACTTGTAGTTGTCACCTTACTGATGTAAATTGGCGCCATTGAAACATTTTCAAGGCTTCTCATAAATTATTTTCACTTCTCCCAACATTGTCTATTCCCATAACTGTCACCTTATTTTGTAATCGACCAGTTTTGTCTTATCTCCATTTAAGGAAAAATCCATTTGCGTACTTCTCGATATCCCTGGTGTTTGGCCTCTAATAAACATTGATATAAGTCTTCCATAGATGCACTAGCCTCCATACTCCTATTTATGATTCTTCTGGCTATATCCCCGAACCTGGCAGCGCTGAATCACTTATGTTTTCCATCCGACTCACACCTACTGACCTGCCCAAGTTACCTATCTATCCTCCTATGAATATACTAGGGGACCCACTCGGATCGCACACGTTGACTCATGAGGCCTTCATTCGGGCCACAGTGGTTGCACAACAATTATATGCATCAGGAAAAACTCTTCCCACTGCTCCTCCGGATGCTTCTCACTCTTCAATTGAACAAAATTGTTCAAATGATCATTTCCGTGATAAGGGTCATTACAGAGTTCGCTGGTGGGTTGCACTCTCTACGAACAAGCTTATAAAGTCTGCTCAAGATATCAAACTTCTGAGATTCAATTTCGAATACCTCTAGGGCAGGCTTACTAGTCTTTAGAAGTGTGCCCTCATCGAATGTTGGGTCTTCGCAGCTATGGAAGAATCTAAAATGGTTGCTTGGGTTAACACAGTGTGGGGAAAGCTGGTTGGATACCCCCCTAAGGTTATTCACATGATGAACTTATGGTTTTCTATTCACTTCTTGTATGAGGGGGACACCGCTAAGATCTTGAGAAACACCTAGGTCTATGGGCGTGGCTTTCTCCAACTGCACTCTTGGTACAGAGGATACAATGCGATTATGGAAACCCCTCTGAACAACAATGTATGGGTTAAACTCCTAGGGTTTCCCCTTTAATAATAAACAAAGTTGTCCCTCACAGCCATTGGCACTTTGATTGGTAGGATCATATATATGGACCTTGGTTCTATGGGGGCGCAAGATAAACAGGTTTCTTGGCTTCTAGTTGAATTAAATTTCATTGGTGGTTTTTCAAGATGTGTGGATCTTGAATGGGAGGGTGTTAGACATCGGAAATGCATTGAATACTCGGGCATCCCCTTCAGATGCCTCTAGTGACATCAAACTAGGCATTTGATGAATTGTTGCCCACGACATTGGGGCTCTATGCAGAGTTTTGGGTTCGAGCTGCCAGCTCATTGTACTAGTAATTTTCCTATGGATGTCATGATGGTGACTCAATGCTCAGAATCTGCTCCTCCACAGAAGGATTGGTAGGACCGCTTCCCTCCTCAGCATGTTGTTGCGCCCCCTCAGGTCTCGAGTAAGGTTCCTCATCCCTGTCCTAATATTTATTCAACTACTACAGCTAAAAATCACCCACTCTCATATAATTCCACTCCACACTCCTCTTCATGGCATCCCCACTCCCCTTCTTCGACCTCCTCTGACCCCTTTGATGGCCCCCATTCTATCCATAAACCACGACCTTCAAGCACTGGGGCACAACGACTTGAATTCAAGTGAGCCCTTAACTCCCACCCCTCTTCCCCCTCCCCTTCTCATCTCCCCCTAACCATTATCCACCTTGATCTTGCCAAAGGGGGTGGTTTCCCCATTCATGGTGCCCCTTCAGGAAATTGTTGACCCTGATATGACTCCTCTGGAAGATGCTTCCCCGCCAAAAAATTATCACCCTGTGGCCCTTCCATCACCTGTTGATCATCCTTCACCTGAACCTCATCCTTCCCCCTCTTCCCCGCACAATTCCGTTGGGAGTGACTATGAATTCCTCTTCACGAACCCGAATTTGGATATCTCCCCCCTCACTATTCATGATGGTCTCTCTATAAATGTGCCTCCCAAAATTTTTCCTGCCTCAGCCTGCAATATCACAATCTGAAATAAGGGGAAAACGATAGTCAACATTTTAGGGGGCATCAAAAAACCTGCTCTTTGTTCTTTGTTAATTTGTAATTCCTCTGTGACATCCTAATTATCTCCACCAATGGCCCTCAGGCACTTAGAGCTTGCATGCCCCCCCCCCCCCCCTCTTAACCATGAGTAAAATCCTTTCTCTTAACCTTAGGGGACTCAGAGGTCACGAAAAGTCCCTCTGACTTAGGAACATCCTCTTGTCAAACTCTCCTTCCATTATTTTCATACAAGAAACCATGTGCTCAATTTCTAAATCCATCCCATAACTTCTTTCCATCAGGCTGGGTTGGCATATTATAAACACCGACTCTAATGGGCTTTTTGGCAGCCTTATCGTCATGTGGGATCCCTCTTTCACCACTTTTCAAGCATTCAGTTTCTTTGCTGGCATCCTCATCTCTGGTAGAATTTGGGGCTATTATCATTGTTTCAACCTCATCAACATGTATGCCCCCCGTCGACACTGTTTTTCCTTCTGAAACCACATCCATTCTAGTAACATCCTCAATATCCCTAATATGATTTTGGTCAAGGACCTAAATGCCACGATTTCGCTCTCCGAATGCTAGGGCACTCACTCCCAGCTGGACCCCTTGGCTAAAAGAATATGTGTGTTTTCTCCGAGAACCCCCTTGTGGATATTCGCCCCTCTCCTCTTCTGCTGACCTAGTCGAACCACATATTGGGCTCCGAGTTCATTGTTAAAAAAATGGATCATTGTTTAGTAGAGGAAGTGGTCATGGAGATATTGGGGGATTTTTTCTCTTCAACACTATCTGCTAATATTTTTGACCATCAACCTGTCTGCTTAGACTAGTGTTCGGCACCACTATACAATGGTATCCCCTTCAAGTTCAACATACTCTATCTTGAAGACCCTGTCTTCATGAAAAAATTCAAAGACATATGTTCTATCCATTCGGAAAATATGGATCATCACCCTCTCACTAATATAATTTGTGCCATGAAAATATGGACTAAGACATGGGAAAAAGGAAAAAAAGGCCCGAATGATATCGGAGCTCTAGAGCATCAAGCAAGAAAGCATCAAAATTTATGAATTAATGGTCAACATTTTGCTAATGGGCGTAAGAACCGTAACACTATCTAGCAGATCGAAGGGCAGGATGGCACTTTTCTCTACAGTTTGACGGACATCAGAAAATAGGCATTTAGATATTTCTCTTAACACTACAGGCACAGAGGGATTCTTCGTTGGGGATCAAATCTTGGCCCTTGAAAATTTCCCAAATATGTTTGATGATGAAGGTAATTAGCGATTGAACTCCCTTGAGAACAAAACAGAATTATTAGAGGTAATAAAATATTTTACTGCCAACAAAAGCCCTAGCTCGAATGGTTGGCCGATGGATTTTTTTCACATTGTTTTGACATTTTAGCATATGACCTCATCCAGGTGGTGGAAACATCCATAATCACTAGCATGATTCCGGGAGATATTAATTCTACTTTTATCTTCTTAACTGCTAATAAATCTGGACCTGAATATTTTCTAGATTTTAGGCTTATCTCTGTTCATAATGTGGTATATAATATTATTTCAAAAGTCATTTCAAATCATATTATTGGGCCCCTATCAAAACATATCTTCAGAGAGAAATATGGCTTCCTCCCAAGCCACCTCATTCATGATGCAATTTCTCTGGCCCAAGAGGGACTGCACTCGATCCACACTAAAAAATTGAATGGAATTAGCCCAAAAATCGAACTAGACAAAGCTTATGATTGTTTAGATTGGTCTTTTGTGCAGCTCGTTTTGCACAAAATCAGGATGGAAGCGTGAAATGTGGCTTGGATTCTTTCCTGTATAGCCACGTTTTGGTACTCTCTCATCGTCAATGGCACCCCATCTAATTTATTCAAGGCTTGGAGGGGACTTCGACAGGGTTGCTCCCTCTCACCATTGTTGTTCATTCTCATCATGGACGGCTTGAGCCTACACATTCTGGATCTGAAGCATAAAGATTTATTCTCAAGTATGAATATATCCAGAAGCATTTCCATCTCCCACTCCTTTTTTGTTGACGAAATTTTAATTTTTGGTATCATATCATGTGCACAATGGTCCACCCTCCAGTACATATTTCTTTGTTTCGGGGCTGCCTTGGGCCTCGTAATAAGTGGTTTTATATCCCTCATTGTGATTGGGAAGGGGAATCAGAACGAACTCCAGATCATTGCTATGATTTTTCATATTCCTTTGGTTCCTCTATCGATGGTTTTCAAGTACCTTGGCATCCAGCTTCAGCCCAATAATTACTGCAATATGGACTGGAAGTGGCTGCTAGAAAATTTCCAAAAAATACTAGGTATGTGGTCAAACAGGTGGCTATCACTTGGGGGCAGATTCATCGTATCACAGTTGGTCGTTCAACAGTTCGTGGTCTTCTAGGAACACCTGTTCCTTATCCCATCCTCTATCATCACCCGGATCCAAAGGACCATGGCACACTTTATTTAGTCTGGGGAGAAGGGACCTGGAAAATTCCATCTTTGTTGACTTGATTTGATCGTTATTCCTAAGTGACCAGGGGATGGGGACTACTTGATATCAGCACTTTCACCTAGTCCCTTACGGAAAAATCCCTCTCGAGGGCACTCTTAAGAGATGGAATCTAGCTGCTCCTTTTTTGCATCAAGTACAACATACATAGTGGGCTGCTCACTTTTTTTCGCCTGGGCTTCCCCTATTGTCAGTACAACTCCATCATTTCCTGCAACTTCAGGAATATCTCCTCAATTGTGTGTGACATGCTTCTATGGATGTTTAGGATGGTCATAACATTATGTCTTGAATTGATGGAATTTTGGGGCTCCCTCTGGACCTTTCCATCCCCCAGCCACTCTGTCATACCCTGGTGCATAAAGGGCTTTTTATTCTCTCTCATTTTATACTATGTTGGCAGCAGGGTTTCCTTGTTTGGAAATATGCACTGCGCCTGGGACTTTCTGGCCCCGCTCGAGCTCAATGGAATCAATTTTTTTTTACCCTTAAAAAACCGGGCCTCTACCAAAACCCCGCTAGAGACCACATTCATTAGGCTGACAAATCCAAGAAGGGGGCCATTGATGTTTCTGCTCTATATTTTAATTTGATCTCCTCTTCTCCGCTAGCTGACAGTCAACCTTTTTACAACATTTTATGGAAGAGAAAAATCCCTTTGAAGATCATTCTCTTCACCTGGTTGTTGTGGAAAAATCAGATCCTCACCTGGGAAAATCTAGCCAAGAGGGGCCTCCAGGTCTCAAGTATATGCATCATGTGCAAACAGGATTCTGAAACAATTTCCATTTTTTTTGAAATTGTACTATTGTCTTGGATATTTGTTCTATGTTTGCTAACATCTTGCAGTATAACTTATGGAGGCCAAGTGGTATATTTCAAAGCATCAATATATGGACTCAATTGGATCAGCGATACAATTCCTTGCCTTTTTTCCTCTTCTGGGAATTTTGGTTGGCTAGGAATAGGCTCATTTTTTATGGATCCCAGCTATTCCCCCAAAGAATTTTCCATTCCATCATGGCGTGGATAAACACTCAAGAGCTCTCTCTCACTCTTTCCACATATCTTTCCTACAGACTTCGTCCTCTTCCGATTAGCATCCCAGCAGGATTTTTTGACGGTGTTGAGCAGCAAGGGATCTATGGTTGTGGTGCCTAGATCAAGCTGGATCAAGGATAACGCTACAACATGTGATGGAATGGGGGACTGGTCTCCAACATTAAGGTTGAACTTCTCGCACTATGGAGCCTCCTTTGGTTTGCCTACAATGCTCAAATTGTGAATATTTCCATATATGGTGTTTGTGCTCAACCTAGTGTTCCTAAATTGAGTTCATTAATTGTCAACTAGGGTTGGTAAACTGTTGAAGTGTGGTGCACTATATGTGCCTAGGTATTTGTTTCTTACCACGTTGTTTTTAGTGTTTTCTGATGTTTTTGGTTTATGGTTTTATGTTTGAAAAGGGAAGGAACTAAATGCTAGTGAAAAGAAGTTATTGGCCTAAACTATGCATGGTAAATAAAAAATGCAAATACTAAAACAGAACAAAGCCTAACTATGGCTAGCAAACAACAAATACAAAGCTTGATAATGACTTCAAGGAAATAAATCACAACATGAGCTTAAACTTGTCCAATTCATTCATTAAAGATGTTTTGGAAGAGCTTGAGAAATGGGCAAGTTAAGTGTAAATGAAGTTCTCTTAACTAAACAATCAAACAATCAACTTACAATGTTACAACATCTCATCCATGATTAAAGGTCTATTGGAATATATTTGGAAAAGAACATTTGTAGCACCATAAGATTTCTATTCTAAACTAGCTTCTAATTTTGTTCTGCAACTCAATCTAGCACCACTAGGCCTCACTCAAAAGTTATAGCTTTTCTTTTTTTTTAAATAGTCTTTGAGAAAAGGCTTGTTTGTGAAATGGTAAAAAGGTTGCAAAATACTCTAGGACTTTAGACTGATACTAAATTCTGTCCAGATAATTATGTATTAATATGAGTTTGGAACAAAAGAATTTTTGTAAATAATGAAGACCGTGGTATTTAAATTTAACAGCTAAAAATGCAATGGATAACAACTAAACTGGAATGCTAATACAATGAGCTGAGACTAAAATAGAGTGCTACTAGTCTACTTGGAATACAGTGAGAAATGTTAAACTAAAATTCCATCATCAAGCTGAAATGTAGTGACAGAGCTGAACTAAATGCATTCTACCTCCGGATTGTTGTAACTAAATTAACATGCTACTAATCCATGGAATTCTACAGCCTATCTCGTTCAGGATGAATGATATTTTGGAAGAGTTGGTGAAAACAAGTATAGCTGTATTATTCAATGCAATTGAACATAAACATAAGACTGAAATCAAATACAACTAGAATCTAAGACACCACAACTGTTTCTTATTCGTTGTTCATGATATTTTGGAAGAGTTTGTAAGAGTAAGACCGGCTATGACACTTAGTGTAAACAAGAAACTAAAACCTACAATACCACAGTTATGCCTTATTCATCATAATGATATTTTGGAAGAGTTTATTAGAGTAAGTTTTAACTGTGATAATTAACAAAAGGAAATGCAACTAAAACCTACAATATCACAGTTGTTCCTTATTCATCGTCATGATATTTTGGAAGAGTTTATTAGAGTAAGTTTAGCTGTGATAATTAATGTAAAAAAATATTAACATAAGCTTTGGAAATCTACTTAAGCTAGAAATGAAAATGAGGCTAAAATACTTATCTACACAGTATAAACAAGGCTGCTCAGGAGGTAGGGGCCCTCTACCACCAGAGTAGCACGAAATCTACTTCAAGATCGACTTCGACGCTTTTGAGGAAATGTTGTTTCTTTCATTAAAGAGAGATTACTTTAAGATAGAGTATTTTCGGACTTCAGAAATCTAGCAATCAACCATAAAAATCTAACCTTGTCCCTCGGTTTCCCGAGCATATTTATATCAAAATTACATAACTGTATCTGAGATAACATAGGAACGATTGTCTTTCCTAATAAAAACCAAACTAGGACTCTGATCATGATCACGTAACATAATTAAGGAAATCTGGACTGTCCTTATCCTATTAGGAGTCTACCTCCTAGTTTGAGTTCCCACGTGCATAACCACCTACAGGATTCCGTTCAAACTTCGTGGAGAGAAACAAATGATGAGGGCATGATGTGGAATACACCCATATGTGTTTTTCTCCAAGATGACACCTGGAACCTGTGCAAACATGAAGCCGGCTGCAGAATTGGCAACTAGCTACAGAATGTCTGCATTCTGTAGCTAGATTTAGTTCAAAAAGTACTACAATGACAAAATCATAAAAACATAGCAAGTTAGTCATGATATTCATTCTTAAAGCAATTTTGACTCATTCTATTGATCATTTGAGCCTGAGATTAACAATGGACAAAAGAAATGGAGTGGAATGTGGTGGAAGAAAGATCATTCTTGGAGCTCAACATACCCCCACTGCTAGATTCTTGCATGTCCTCATGCAACTATTCCATGAATTCTGAGACCTCTGCAAGAACATCCAACCCTCTTCTTCTGCTTTGCCTAGTAGTTAAAGGCCTTCTGGGCTTTCTGATGACTAACTTGAACCTTAAATTTGTGAGTTCCCTGGTTAACTTTTTATTTCTCCTTTTCAATTTTTCATTGGCCTTTTCCACTTTGTCCATTTGTAGAGACATGGTTGAATTCATATTGGTTTTTAGTTTAACTTGCTCCCTCAAAATATCATTTTCAGTCCTAATATGTCTATTAAGTACTTCTAGCTCGTACTTATCCCTTCTTAGCATATCTATTTCAGACTCTGGTGGACTAGGGGTTCTGTCTCTACTTTCTGAAGCTTTTCTCTCCAATGTTTCAACATAGTTGTAAATTTTTCTTGCTGTGCAGGATCAATTTCTGGAACTTATTCATCAAAATCCTCCTCAGTAGGTGTTTCTTCATCTTCTATGTTTATGACTCCAGTTTGTTTATGTTTTGTTTTCTTTAGTATCCCTCTCAGTCTATGGCTCCTCCTCGGTTGAGATTGCCCTTGTCCTTTTTCTCTGGAAAATTTTCTTATGATCCTCTCTTTCTTAAGCTGCTTCTTAATCTGAACTAATTTTTCAGAGATCATTTCTTCGCTGCTTTCTTGTATTGTTTTACCAGTTTCAGTTTTAGAGGATTTCCATCTTCTGCTTCTTTTTGTAGGTTCATGTTCAGGTGAAGGTTCTTTTGGTTCCTCAAAGTGATTTCTCACCAAGAACTCTTCCCAATTATCCCCTATTTTTCTCAAATGATGTTCAATCAATATCTTGACTAAACCATGGTGGTATAAGGTTGTCTCCAAAAATTGAATTCTCTTTTGAACACTTGAAACCATTTTCTTTAAAATTTGAAGCAAGAAATAGGGCAAATTAAGTTCTTCTAGGAAATGCATTATCAACCTAATATGGTAAACATAGAAAGTACCATATCTACCTTCACAAGTGATTAATTTTTGCAGGATAAGCAACATGTTCCTCCATTTTTTCTTTAATGCAGAGCTAGGGATACCATTTTTAAAAACAGTGACATCCATACCTGGTGACTTGAGTATCTGCTTCCATGCTTCGTTATGGAATTATCTGTTCTTAAACCATCGTTCTCCTTGTCTAGGCAGTCCTGTTGCTTCTGCAATAAAATCCTCTGTGACAGTGAATTTAATATCTCCAACTTCAACCTCGGCCCCATTAAAATATCTTGCAAAAGTTTTAGTAACCTCTTTGTGGAAGCCACTAAATTTTTCAAGAAATTGCAACCATCCTACTTGTTGTAAGATTTCTCGGATTTGGGGATAGCCTTCCAAGTATTTAGTGCCAACTGGTTCTGTTCTCACGATGAGGCCCATAACTCTTCTTCAATCTTCAATTCACCAACCTTCTGCTCACGGTGAGAATGGTCATTAACAAGTTGTTTTTTCTCCCTAAATGTTTCCTCTGTTCACGGTGACAATGGTTGTTACAGAGCTCTGTCTCACAAACCGAAATGTTTAAAAGTTGGCTATGGGAAAGAGTGATATGGAGAAGTTGTGGAATGTATATAATGAGGTGAGGATGATTTATATGAGTTGAAAGATATCACAGAGGGAAAGATTGCGAAGATATTTTGTAACGAATTCAAAAATCATCACTAAATGCTTAGTGACGTGACTAATCCAATCACTTCAGCACTTTAACCATTTAGATTTTGAAATGATGATCGGATATGGGTTTTGAAATGGCGGAGTAGAAAGAGTTTTATCCAAAGTTTTTTTTTTGCGGAAGGTTTGTTAGGCATGATCAATAAAATTAATTAAAACAACTTTTTGAATAATATATAAATAAACTATGCTAAAAAATTTCATGATATGTCATTATAATCATTTCATACCTTTGCCTTTGCTTTGATTTTCTCGTGATCTTCATATGCTTTGTTCTCTCCTGAAAATCATTAATTTTTGAGTCTTCATAACCTTCTTGATTTTGCTTGTTCTTGGATATGCAGGATCATTTTGTTGCAAATAAAATGATTACTAAACAGATTTTCCAGGCTCTCTGGCTGCAGAATGTCTGTTTGGCTGCAGAATGTTCGACTGGCTACAGAATGTCTGATTGATTGCAGAATGTACCTGTAGAGAACTTGAAATATGGCTTGAAGCTGGAATGATGAAAGGTTGTGTGAAATGAATAATGAAATATGATAGGATGGAGTGCGAATGAAATGAATAATGGAGTGGAATGGATCACAACTTATGAAATGGAGTGGAGTATGAGAAGTAGGCTACAATTCAGGATATGTATTATTTAATTGCAGGAAAAAAAAAACATCAAAATTTAAAAATCTGGAACTGAAATGAGGTGGATGAAGTATGGAATGAAATGAATGAAATATGGAATGAAGTATGAATGAATGAAGTGAAATGGAGTATGGATGAATGAATGAAATGGAATATGAATGGATGAAATGAGATGGACCATAAGTGAAATGGATCTGCACTTATGATTTTGTAACAGCTGTTTGCAGAAAAAAAAAAAACAAAATGGAAAAGTTAGAGTGTCAGAAAAATTCTGATTTTCACTCTATATTTTCTGTATAAACATGCCAATCAGTGATTGGTTTTCATGTTTATACATTTATTTATTTATTTATTTATTTATTTATTTATTTATTTTATTAGTTTTTTTTTTTTTTCAATATATCTGACTTCAGAAAATTCAATTAAGTTGATGAAGAAGAAATATTCTTCTTCATTAACTTCACATCACTATTTTCCTGGAACTTCTTGACAAATTCTTCTCTTGAGAGTGGTTTGTGATACAACTTCAATCTATGACCATTCACAAGAAAAGTAACCTCTTCTTCATCTATTGTCCTGATTTTTATTGCTCCATTGTCAAAAATTCTCACAATTTCATATGGCCCAAGCCAATGTGTTTGAAATTTACCTTGAAAATCCTTGAATTTTGAATCAAACAAGAGAGCCCAGTCACCTTCTTTGAACTTCTTCTCTTTGATGTACTTTTCATGCCATCTAGTCCTTTGCTGTTGGACTAGACTTGTTTTCTGAACTGCATCTTGTCTAATCTCATCCAATTCATTAATCTACTCCAATCTATGCTTTTGTGCCTCCGTTAAATCAAGTCCTAGCTGAACTTCCATTTTGAAAGTTTGAATCTGGAACTCTATGGGAAACAAAACTTTCTTTCCATAAACAAGTTCATAAGGAGTATGGCCTGTTGTGCTTCTCCATGTAGTTCTATAGGCCCACAAGGCTTCAGGAAGCCTATCTACCCAATCTCTTCTATGTAAATGAACAGTCTTTGTTAAGATCCCTTCAATAACCTTATTAGTAGATTCCACTTGACCATTTGCTTGTGGATGATAGGGAGTAGATTTTCTGTGTCTGATTTTGTACCTCTCCATCATTTGTTCCACTAGCCTTGATGTGAATTGAGCTCCTTGATCTGTAACAATTTCCCTTGGGACACCAAAGCGAGTAAAAATATCCTCAAAAAGAAAATTAACTACAGATGCTTCAGTAGCAAAAAGTAATGGCTTGGCCTCTACCCATTTGGTAACATAATCATTGCAAACTAATATATATCTCTTTTGTCTTGATGGAGGACTAATAGGTCCTACAAAATCCAAAGCCCATTTTTCAAAAGGTTCAATATGTACCTGAGGTTGTAATGGCATCTCACCTGAAGGAGAAGTTTTCCCTACCCTTTGGCAACTGTCACACCTTTTGACATACTCTTTAGCATCTTTAAACAAGGATGGCCAATAATATCCTAAATGAAGGATCTTATAGGTTGTCCTCTTATCAGCAAAGTGTCCGCCACAAGGTTCATCATGACATGCTTTGAGAATCTCAGGCATCTCATCTTCCCGAACACATCTCCTATTGATAAAATATGGACCTGTCTTGTACAACTCATTAGCAACCCATGAATATTTTTCACTGTCATAAATGATTTTTATTTTCTCTCTTGCATTCATTATTGAAGGAAATTTCCCTGAAACTAAATAATTAGCAATGTCAGCAAACCAAGAAGTATGAGTAGAAATTGCAAGAAGATATTCATCAGGAAATTGATCTTCAACTGGAGTGTCATCTTTGATGTTTTGGAGTCTAGATAAGAAATCAGCTACTATGTTTTGTTTTCTAGGCCTATCTAGAATGGTAATGCTGAATTCTTGTAAAAGCAATAACCATCTTATAACTCTGCCATTAGTAATTGATTTGTTCATTAAGTATCTAATTGCAGAATTATCTGTGTGAACAAAAGTTTCATAGCCTGTTATATAGTGTCTGAATTTTTTTATGGCATGAACAACAGCTAAAAACTCTTTTTTAGTTACAGTATAGTTTAACTTTGCAGGAGTCAAATTTTTACTAATATAGTAGATGGCATAAGGAATCGGGTCTTTTTGTCCCAATACTGCTCCTAGAGCTATATCTGAGGCATCTGTTGAAATATGAAAAGGTAACTTCCAGTTAGGTCCCCTTAAAATAGGTGCTTCATAATTTTTTGTTTTCAGGGTCTCAAAGGCTAACTGGCAATCAGAATTCCAATTGAATTCACAGTCTTTGGTAAGTAATTTGAAGAGTGGAGATGCTATCTTAGTGAAGTTTTCTATAAATCTTCGATAATACCCTGTAAATCCAAGAAAACTCCTAACATATTTTTGACAACTTGGAATGGATAAGTTAGAGATAAATTTAACTTTTGACTCATCAACTCTAATCCCATACCCTGAAATGTGATGTCCTAAAACAATTCCTTCTGTAAACATCATAAAACACTTTTCATGACTGAGTGAAAGATTTGCTTCTTTACATCTTTTTAAGAATTTTTCCAAGCTTTCTAAAGCTTCTTCAAATGTGTTTCCATAAACTGTGAAATCATCCATATATACCTCTACACAATCATGTATTAGATCTGAAAAAATTCCTAATACTGCCCTTTGAAATGTTGCAGGTGCATTGCATAATCCAAATGGCAATACTCGGTAAGCATAGGTACCCCAAGGACAGGTAAATGTGGTTTTTTCTTGGTCCTCAAGTGCTACTTGAATTTTATTATAACCACTAAACCCATCTAGAAATGAGAAGTACTTTTTGCCAGCTAAGGTATCTAACACCTGATCTATGAAAGGTAGGGGAAAATGATCTTTAAGAGTAGCTTTGTTTAATTCTTGGTAGTCAATACATACCCTCCATTTACCATTTTTCTTTGGCACAATTACCAAAGGAGAAACCCACTGACTATCTGAAATAGGATAGATAAATTTGACATTCAACAATTTCTGCAATTCTTCTTTAACAATCTCCCTAAGATTTGGATTCATCCTTCTTTGAGGTTGTTTGATTGGTTTACAATTTTCCTCTATGTAGATGTGATGAGTGCAAGTCTTGGGGCTTATCCCTTTCATATCAGTGTACTCCCATGCATATGCAGAAGAATGTCTCTGTAAAATTTTGACTAGCTCTTCTTGTTGAGATTTTTCTAGGTTCTTGTTTATGTTTAAAGTTTTGCCTAGAAATATCTCAATTGTAGAGCTGCCAAATTTATCCATGGAATAGAGAGACATCTGCCTTGATGACAAAAACTCAATTTTGGATTCTTCTTGAAATTGTTCATGTTTATGTTCCGAAGAGGATTCAAAGTTTTCTAAAGTATTCAGAATTTGACTATATTCACTAATTTCTGAAATTGTGAAGAGAGGTTGTAAGTCTTCTTCATCCTCTATCCATTGAGTATCATCTAAATCTGCAATTGTCCTTGCTGGAGGATAAAAAGTGAATTTCTTAGTTGAACTACCATCAGAGATGTACATATCACCGGATCTACAACTAATGAAAGCATTAGCTGTAGCTAACCATGGTCTTCCTAATATAATAGGATGTCCTCCAAGATTATTCTTAGAAGTTAGGATCATGAAATCTGCAGGGTACTCCCAAGAATCTAGGGACACTGGAAATCTTCTACTACCCCATCAGGTTTGATCATAGATCTGTCTGCCAATTGTAATAATGTGGGTGTAAAGAGAAGATTAGGAAGTTTCATTTTATCCATGATTTGTCTACTCATGATATTGATTGCTGCTCCTAAATCAATGAGTGTATTTTGGATCTCAATTCCATTGATGTGAATTTTGACAACTGGATTTCCTGGGTCTAGATACTTTGAAATAGCAATATTACCCATCATAATGTCTGTTATTTTTCCTACCAGTTGAATTTTCTTTGTCTCTCTTATTCTTTTTCTTTTTTTCTTCATGCTCAACTCCTTTATTGTCTTTGCTAAAATTGGGATTTCCTTGATGGCTTGTAATAATGGAATCTTAATGCAAATATTTCTTAGCTCATCTAGGAAATCATAATTAGGCACCATAATTTGTTTTTCTACACCTCTATCAATTTGTAATCTTTCTAGAAATGGAGGTGTAGGAGTGGATGTTGATGGCTGCTCTAATACAGCAGTTGAAATTATTGGTTCTTTTTGGTTTGATTTTTCAATGTTTGGGTCCTGAAAAGATGTGTCTTCTTCAAGACTTTTATTTTCTCGTAGAGAATCTTCCTCAAAGTTGTCTTGTTCTTGTATGATCACAAAAGGTTTCCTCTTTTCAAGTATTCTTCCAGACCTAAGTTGAACATCACTAAGGTCTAGAGGAGTAATTAAATAAGTTGGAAACTGTTAGCCTTCTATCATGTATGTATTCTGAGGATTTTAATTGTTGGGGTTTGGTATGGGTTGAGCAAGCAACTAATTTGATTTTTGAGGAAATGGTAATGGAAGTGGTTGATTTTGATGTTGTGGATTTTGAGGATTTTGTTGAGGATTTTTTTGTTGAGGAAAATGTGGATATAGTGGATAGGATGGTGGATACTGATAGTACTGAGAGTATCTTCCATAGGGATTTTGTGCTCCTTGTGCCCAAGCTTGAGATTGATTTTGAAATTGGGGCCAAGGTTTCTGCCAAGAATTCCAATTTGGTGGAGGTTGATTATACATTTGATCATGAAATCCTTGTGTTTGAGGTCCTTTCCAAGGCCTTCTAGAGACAAAATTGAGAGATTCTGTGGAACTTGTAGGAAATTCCTCTTGAAAGACAGCTTTAAGACCAGGAAGTGAAGGACAACTCTTGGTCTCATGTTTTTCTGAACAAATGACACAGGTCTCTACAGCTTTTGCATCCAAAGGACATTCTCTCAGGGCATGCTTCTTTCTACATCTGGGACAAAAGATTTCTAAGGCATCAGATTCATATTTTTGCTTGTTTTGTAGCTTAAGGGTGTTTATTTGTTCACTAAGACTCCCTAAGATGTCAGATTTGAATTCATCAAGCATATGGCCTATTTCTGCCCTACTTACTGTCCCAGAAGCAGACTTACTTACCCTTGCAAGAGCAGGGTCTCTTGGTCCTTTCACAGTTTTAGATTTCCCTCTTGAAAGGTTGATACATAACTCAGATATTTCAGGTAATGTGAGCTGAGATATATCCCCTTTTCCCATCATGTTAATGATATCTAACCATTCATCCCTAATTGTCTTCAACAAGAGAGATTTTAAGGTGTCTTGGTCTAAGTTTTCCATTTTTTCTCTTTTGATGTTGTAATGAAATCTCTCCAACAAATCTTCCAGGTTTTCATCCTCTTTTTGTATCATCTTGAACACTTCCTCCTTATGATTGACTGGCATACAATAATCCAAATAATTTTCTAGAAATGCTTGTTTCATGTCTTCCCATGTCCTAATAGAACTGTTGATCAAACTCATAAACCACTTCAATGCTGCTCCTTTCAATGTTGAAGGAAATAGTTTAAGTTTTTGAGCATCTTGTAAGTAGTCATAAGTTCTACATTGGACTTCAAATTCAAATAGGAAGGTTTCAGGATCTTCAGTTTTTAGTCCATAGAAGTTTGGAAGGACAGAGGGTGAAATGTTTTTCATGGTTGTATTGGTTTCTTCATCTATTATAGGAAACCCAAAAGAGCTTCCCATTTCTCTTCTACCTCTTCCTCTACCTCCTTCTCCTTCTGCACCTCTACCTCTACCTCTACCCCCTCCAAATAATGTGTGTTCTCCATTAAAGACTCCTCCTCCTCCTCCTTCTGCCATAGTTGATTTTTCTGTGGAAGTGGAAAAGTTTGTGTCTCTAGCAGGGGTCCTTGAATCTTCCTCTAAGACAGGTTCAGTGGATGAAGTGGAAGGTATTTCTAATGGAATATCTAATCTTAAGTCCTCTGGAAGTATAGGATCAGTAAAGGATGGAATTTGGGTCTGAGTTGGAGGTGTGCTGGCTCTAGATCTTGATGAAACAAGTGGTGTTCTAGGAATCAAACTTCTGCTTCTTATGAATCTACCCCTTGAGTCTCTCTCTCTCTACACATATCATTGTTTTTTGGAGTTAAGAAACAAGGCTACCTAGTTACACTTCCCCTGCAACAATGCCAAATTTTTTGTGCTCAACCTAGTGTTCCTAAATTGAGTTCATTAATTGTCAACCAGGGTTAGTAAACTGCTGAAGTGTGGTGCACTATATGTGCCTAGGTATTTGTTTCTTACCGCGTTGTGTTTAGTGTTTTCTGATGTTTTTGGTTTTATGGTTTTATGTTTGGAAAGGGAAGGAACTAAATGCTGGTGAAAAGAAGCTATTGGCCTAAACTATGGATGGTAAATAACAAATGCAAATACTAAAACTGAACAAAGCCTAACTATGGCTAGAAAACAACAAATACAAAGCTTGATAA
This sequence comes from Pinus albicaulis, assembly GCA_034641835.2. NCBI lineage: Eukaryota > Viridiplantae > Streptophyta > Pinopsida > Pinales > Pinaceae > Pinus > Pinus albicaulis. Next base: position 284,852,324 of record CM076581.1, read on the forward strand.
TGACTTCAAGGAAATAAATCACAACATGAGCTTAAACTTGTCCAATTCATTCATTAAATATGTTTTCGAAGAGCTTGAGAAATGGGCAAGTTAAGTGTAAATGAAGTTCTCATAACTAAACAATCAAACCATCAACTTAAAATGTTACAACATCTCATCCATGATTAAAGGTATATTGGAATATATTTGGAAAAGAACATTTGTAGCACCATAATATTTCTATTCTAAACTAGCTTCTAATTCTGTTCTACAACTCAATCTAGCACCACTAGGCCTCACTCAAAAGTTATAGCTTTCTTTTTTTTTAAGCAGTCTTTGAGAAAATGCTTGTTTGTGAAATGGTAAAAAAAGTTGCAAAATACTCCAGGCCTTTAGACTGATACTAGCTTCTGTCCAGAAAATTATGTATTAATATGAGTTTGGAACAAAAGAAGTTTTGTAAATAATGAAGACTATGGTATTTAAATTTAACAACTAATACAATTTAAAAATGCAATGGATACCAACTAAACTGGAGTGCTAATACAATGAGCTAAGACTAAAATAGAGTGCTACTAGTCTACTTGGAATATAGTGAACAATGTTAAACTAAAATGCCATTATCAAGTTGAAATATAGTGACAGAGCTGAAATAAATGCATTCTACCTCCAAATTGTTGTAACTAAATTAACATGCAACTAATCCATGGAATTCTACAGCCTATCTCGTTCAGGATGAATGATATTTTGGAAGAGTTTGTCAAAACAAGTATGGCTGTATGATTCAATGCAATTGAACATAAACATAAGACTGAAAGCAAATACAACTAGAATCTAAGACACCACAGTTGTTTCTTATTCGTTGTTCATGATATTTTGGAAGAGTTTGTAAGAGTAAGACCGGCTGTGACACTTAGTGTAAACAAGCAACTAAAACCTACAATACCACAGTTATGCCTTATTCATCATAATGATATTTTGGAAGAGTTTATTAGAGTAAGTTTTAACTATGATAATTAACGAAAGGAAATGCAACTAAAACCTACAATATCACAGCTATGCCTTATTCATCGTCATGATATTTTGGAAGAGTTTATTAGAGTAAGTTTAGCTGTGATAATTAATGTAAACAAATATGAACATAAGCTTCGGAAATCTACTTAAGCTAGAAATGAAAATGAGGCTAAAATACTTATCTACACAGTATAAACAAGGTTGCTCAGGAGGCAGGGGCCCTCTACCACTAGAGTAGCACGAAATCTACTTCAAGATCGACTTCGACGCTTTCAAGGAAATGTTGATTCTTTCATTAAAGAGAGATTACTTTAAAACAGAGTATTTTCAGACTTCAGAAATCTAGCAATCAACCATAAAAATCTAACCTTGTCCCTCGGTTTCCCGAGCATATTTATATCAAAATTACATAACCGTATCTGAGATAACATAGGAACGATTGTCTTTCCTAATAAAAAACAAACTAGGACTCTGATCATGATCACGTAACAGAATTAAGGACATCTGGACTGTCCTTATCCTATTAGGATTCTACCTCCTAGTTTGAGTTCCCACGTGCTTAACCACCTATAGGATTCCTTTCAAACTTCGTGGAGAGAAAAAAATGATGAGGGCATGATGTGGTCCAGAATTCCGTTCATTCTTCATGGTGAGCAACAAACGCTGAGGACATGATGTGGAATACACCCATGTGTGGCTTTTCCTGAGAGGACACCTGGAACATGCTTGAACGTGAAGACAGCTGCAGAATTGGCAACTAGCTACGGAATGTCTGCATTCTGTAGCTAGTTTCAGTTCAAAATGCATTACAATGACAAAATTACAAAACTTAGCAAGTTAGCCATGATATTCATTCTTAAAGCAATTTTAATTAATTTCATTGATCATTTGAGCCTGGGATAACAATGGACAAAATAAAATGGAGTGAAGTATGATGGAAGAAAGAACAATCTTGGGGCTCAACAGTGCCCTCCCTTGAAGCTCTTCTTGTCACTTTCCATTTTTTTTTTCACTGGAATGATGAAAACCCTAGAGTGTTAATGAGGTAGGTGAATGTATGGAAAGTGTGAGTTTAGAGGTTGAGATGAAGGATCATGAAGCTGAGAGAAATTAAATAAACAATTGAGTGGGTTGAGTTGTGTTTAAGCTCCAATTTGTGAGTGGAATGACAAAGAAATAGTTTGAGGAAGGTGGAAAAATGATGAAAACATAGGAAATTCCCAATGTTTGACTGTGAGAATAGCTATTGTAGAATCAGTGTAGATTTAGAAGGTGAAATTAGGGCCATGGAGCTAAGCATAAATTCTAAGAAAAATTCAATGCATAGAGTAGCATATTAGATTCATGTTTTGAGTGGAATGAGGAGCAATGGATGTGTGTAAGGTGGCTAAATCTAGTAAACACAACAAATTTCAAGATTTTTTTACTGTGAAATAGCTAGAATTTAGGGTTTGCTTGAATTTGGCATGTTAGGGATGGTGTAGATGATAGGAATGTGGGGATAAGGTGTATGAGATGTATGAATTAGGGTTTAGGTAGGTGGGGTGGATTATTTTTTGTCACATGAAAAAATATTTTACATGGAAAAGTGAAAATATGGAGAGAAACATAATAAGCATGAAATTGTTTTAAACCCTCAAAATTTAACCACAAGATGGCATAAGATATGACACTTACCTTTTATGAAGGCTTCACAAGGAAATGGAGACAAGTTTTATGTTTGTTTGGAGGTTTTCTAAGCCAAAAATCAAAATATTCCTCTCCTCCATATGTGTAACAAGCATGTACAAAAGCGTAACAAGGGAGGAAAAAGCATAACAAGGGCTCACAAAAATGTAACAAGGGAATTGCCAAAAATCTGCAAAAATAAGTCTTAAAGATGGATCCATATCTCTCTAACCATAACGTTTTTTGACAAACTGAGAGATTTTTTTGTTCTTTGGAATTTTATGATCCAAAACCTCCTCCATTTTTCTAAAATACTTTCCCATTTTCTCAGAATCCAAGTTTGAAGTTGATCGCTCAAAATTTGTAGAAGCGTAGCGCACTTTGAGTAGAAGCATAACACCTATTTTGAGAGGGAGTTTGTAGGCCTTGCCAGAGAATTTTGGGATGAAAGTCGTATGGTTTGAAATACTAGGATGCCTACTACAAAATGGAGTCATCAAGCACTGCAAACCCATCCTCGAAACCCTTGAAAAAATGATTTGAGGACAACTTGTCCAAAAGTGCAGAAAATGACCTGGAGAAACTGTATTTTCAGCATTTATCTCAAACCATAAAACCTGTGCATAAACTAAAGGAGGTTTTTTTTCTTTGGCTTATTATTGACAAAAATTTCTTTCACTCTTGTAAAATTCATCTCCACTACTTCAAAAACTGATTTTGAAGCCAAACTGTCCCTACATGCAATATAAACCCTGGATTGATCACAAAACTCTAAAAATGATGCCATGGGTCTGAGTTGGCTCAAAATTGTAATGGAGACCTCCCTTATGGACCTTCTTCTAACCCTCCATGAAGTTTTTCAACAAGGAAAGCCCTAGCTTGATGTAGTGGATAGGGAAGGTGGAAAATTAGGAAAACAGGGGATAGTGGTAGAGTGGATTTAGGGACAAAAATGAAGTGGAATAAAGTTGGCTACAGGATGAAAGTGGAATTTTTGGGAACAGACATGTGAAAGGTACCCAAAAGGTCAAAACACGGGGTTTCACTAGTTTTTCTGTCAAAATGTAGTGAAAATTAGGGTTTTAATGAAATTGATGGAAAATATGGTTTTGAGTGATAGGAGATGTAAGGGTATGGTGTATGGAGGTTATATGAAGGTTGTAGATGGTTAGATTAGGGTTTTATCAGCTGAAACAAACAAAATATGAAAACCACCAAAAACGTGGTGGAGGTAACCTAATGAAGTAAACCACTCCTTTGTTGATGAATTTTGAGTTGAGAGAGGTATGGAAGGTGTCCAAATACTATTTAGGAAGTCTATGAACCTTTGGGAAGTAGTTTTGAACCTTGGAGAACTGATTTGGAGCTCAAACACCAAAAGAACAACACGTGCATAACACACCCATAAGGGTGAATGGCCTTAGACCCTAGATGATTGATGGATGACATGACCTATGAAATTATGATGACCATGAATGGAGTGAAGGGAGTAGCGTTTCAGACCTAGACATGTTCAGTGAACAAAATTTCATTTGAAAAATGACTTTAAACATTAAATTCTGACCTAGGACCACTACTAAGTAAACTTGAAAGAGTACATTTCATCACTGAACATTTGGACACTAACACCCCACATTAAATTACATGTTTCCTCATAAGAAGAGGACAAAACCAACTCAATTACTCTAATTCTAGCTAAAAGGACAACAAAACCTCAAAAAATTGACTTTTTTTTGGGCTTACCAAGTGCCCTAAGAAATGCTATGCAGATGCGTAGCGCCATTTTATAGATGCATAGACCCACTTTGTAGTTGATTTTGAGGGACTATTAAGACTTGAAATCCAAATATAGAAGATAGGTCAACTAACCCTATGTGTCTAGTTTCTAGAACATCTTGAATTTTAAAAACCACCCACTTTAAGGCCTCCAAAATTTAATTCTCCCAACCTTACTCTAGATGTGTAGCGCCATGTCAAGAACAATGGCAGAAGCATAGAAAAATGGTGGTTGTTTAGATTTTTCTACAGAACTAGAGATTTTCATGCAAAAAGAGTTCCTGATATGTGATTTAATCATCAAAATTCATCCAACCATGTAAGCCATTCATCATTTAGGTGCCCTAGGAAAAAGCGTAGCACCTTGGCGCTATGCATCTATGGAGGTAGAATTTCTAGTTTAGTGTAAAAATCACCAAAATTACCAAAATTGCTCAAAACTTCTCTAAATTTGTTTTGTGTCACCTGCGAATGATTTGATAAATATCCAATGAATATTCATCCAACAAATCTAAACTATCCTTATCCTTTAGCTTCATTTGAATTTCCTTTGGCCTTTTCTTCAGCTATTTAAGATTGAATATTTGTGAAATCTTGTTTCTGGCGCAATAATGGTTGGCCATATGTCTCTAGAGATTATTATTCTTCTTGGATATTTTCAACAACTTCTCAAGGTGCCCATTGACCCTATCAAGCCAATACTCTCTATCTTGGTTGATTTCATCAAGAATGAACTCATCAAAGGTCTGCCAACCTGGTTTAGGAGTTGTTGATTCTCTTTCTTTCTGAAGCGCATTTTTGAGGCCCATTGTCCTTGGTCTTCCTCTTTTTGTTTCAACCTCTGCATCCTCCAACTGGTCATCATTTGCAATATATTTTCCCTTGCCTTTGTTTGCATCACCATGTACTTTAGGTTTTTCTTGGAGGAGAATTTTTACCTTTAGCTGAATATTTCTTTCTGTAGGAAAGTAATTTGAGAATTTTCAATTGAGAACACCTCCCTCAGCTCTGTTATTTCCTCATATTTCTCTTTAATGATTTATTCAAATTATTTATCCTCAAATTTTTCTACCATGTCAACATCTAGGGGCACCTGTTCATCATGTTGGTGCAATGGTGATTCAATCGGATGCATGAGTGGGTGCTACTCTATTTCTATTTTCTTAGCTATAGTATCAACTATAGATACACTTTTGATGGATTTGGGAGAAAAAACCTATCTCTTTCCCTTCTAATAGGTGTCAGTGACCTCAACAACCCTATGAGCCTTTGAAATATGAGCTTGCTTGTTGGAAGAGCCAACCTCCATTGGCCGTGTTGATACTGATGGTGATGGTATGCTGTGAAAGAGAGGAGGAATAGTAGTGGTCACTGCTGCTACTTTATCCATGAAGGTTTCCCAAGTCATGTTGATGGTTGAGACATGATACAAGAAAATGAGTTTTACTAAGCCATGGTGGAATAGACTTGGATAGTGATCTTTGTTTCTTCTCTAAACCTGCTTAGTCATTCTAAGAAAAATTCTGAAAAAGTAATTTGGCAAGTCAAGTGGTTTAGTAGAGGTAAAGTGCATAAATAATCTGATATGATACATGTAAAACCTAGAGAATCTCCCTTCACATGTTAAATATCTCATAATTAACCTCATCAAAGGATCATATTTGTTACACCATTTTTTGGTCATCTAATCCATTGTTATTAGATGGACCCAAGTACACCAAGTAAGACCAATTTTACCCCAAGTAAAATCACATTCACTATGAAAAATAACTTAGTAAACCACCTTTATTAAGTTGTTTATGAGCAGGAAACCCCATGGGGAAACATTAAATAAATCCATATTTGTTTGATTTTCCTCAAGGAATAATTAGTTAAACAATAGTTTAATTAATATTCCTGGTTATATTTAACCCAAAACAAGGAAATTAATTAGATAAATCATTATTTATCTTATTATTTTCTAAATTCAATTATTTAAACATTACTTAAATAATATTCTTTGTTAAATATGACTAAATCTCCCATAAATAATTAAATAAATCATTATTTATTTGTTTATTACACAACCATATCCTTAAAAATTATAAATAAATCATTCATTTATTTATTATTTTTTAACCACATCCTTAAAATGATAATTAAATCATTTATTTATTTATTATTACTTAATCACATCCTAAAAATGATAAATAAATCATTTATTTATTTATTATTTATAAATAAGGGGATTTGACTCAAGTCAAATTCCTTTTCCCTCCAACAAATATAATAAAATATTCCATAAAAGTTGGATCTTGATTTGGTTAATAATATTTTAATTATGCACCAATATCTAGGCTAACTCAATATTTTGTTATAAACAGAAGGGTTTTCCCATTCATTTGTCACCTTTTGTTGCCTAAAGATCACTCTGGATCTCAACTCTTGGTCTGGCTATTGATCCATTATCATAGCCATATTTTTCCATTTTTGTCTGGGTTTTCTACACCATCAAGAGAGAGGAATTCTAAATATGAAGTGCTGAGGACTTACAAGAACCCATCCCATTGAGGAGAACAAGGAACACCCTCTTGTGTTTTCCTCCCAGGTGCCATTAATAAAAATTTCATTGGATATATTCTTGTCTTCTCTATTGGATCTATGGGGTAAATCTTATTTTTCTTCTATTTAATGTCTTCTAATGCATAGATCTAAATTTTTGCAGCATTTGCCTTGATCATCTAACTGCAGATCTGAAGATATTAGTAGTCATTTCTGCTATTAGGGCTGTTTGTTATGCGAATAGAAAGTGTTCTTTTTTCGTACACCTCGAATCAAGATTCATACTAACAACTGGCAACTCCACACGGGTTTATGATTACGACCACTATCGTTTTTCTGATCCTTGCATATCCAACTGCTTCAAACCCTAGGATTTCTCTTTAGCCCCTTGTTTTTTCTTTTCTTGATGTTTTTTTTAACCCATAAAACCCTAAAACGATAAAAATCCTGACTTCCATGTGTTTTCGGACCTATTGTGCAGGTGATAGAGATCAGTTGCAGCTGAGATGAAAACTTTTTCTGAAATATGCCGCTGAGAGTGCCGGAAGTGCTGATCGCACTTTTCAGCCCAAAACCTGCGACCTGGACCTCCAGGGCGCACTTTACTGCCCAAAAAGTGCGACCTTTGCTAAAAACAGGGCAGAAACTGCAACCTGGACTTTTTGCAGGGATTTTTCTGAAAGTTTTCTGGTTTGTTTGAGCCTCTATTCAGGGTTGTCTGACCTCCATCTCCGCCCGTTTTTGACCTGTACTAGTTTTTTTTTTCTCAACTAAGTGGGAACCTATCCCCCTATGACTTCAGTACCCTCCACTTTTTGTGGAAGAGTTTTTGTTGTTGCAGGTTGTCTGAAATTTCAGAGTCTTCAGCCATTTTTTCAGATCTGATACCTCACCTTCAAATCCACTTCAGATCGGCTTGTTATCCATCCAAATCTCCTCATTTAGCTTTGTTTTGGTTTTCCTTTAGGGTTCACTCTATTTCCCTCCTAGAAATATCCTTTCGCCACCTTTTTTAAAGCAATTTTTCCTCTGATTTGTTGTTGTTTTCTGCACCAATTTCCAGCAGATTTTGTCTTTTAGATCCCTGTCCCTCTTGACCTTAGATCTATTAGCATTTTTAGTGTGTTTTGATTAGTTTTTACTCACCTATAGAATATTTGTTGAGAGGCCCACCTCCTTGGGTTCAAATTATTGCATCATTAGCTGTTTATTTTATGTTTTTGTAGGCCTATATACTGTCATTTGCAGGTTTATTTACAACTATACAACATCACTTTTTATTTTTCTCTACAAATGTCTCGGTTGAAAAATTAAAACTTATACACTTTTACACACACACCCTAAGCGAAAAAGGGCTTGGTTAACACCGCAAAGAAAAGACTCTAAAACATTAAAATCAATTGATCCTGCACCTCTCTGCCCTTGTTTTGAAATTGTAATAAGTTGATCCTGCACCTCCTTGCCCTTGTCGGTCTCTTTTTCCTTTGTGTCGTGTTTGTGTAGTCACCATTGCACCACCAAGGTGTTTATCCTAGAGAATTCTTTTCCTTCATCCTCAGTCTTCGGTAGGGATACTTACTCCTCCGCATAGGATTCGAGTTAGTCCTCAACCGAGTCAACACTTCGAATCTTCTTCTGGTCCTTTGGGTTCTCCTTCTCGTTCCGCCTTTGGTTCTCCCCCTATCACCTTCACCATTTTTGGTGCAGGACCTCATACTGGTGGTAACCCCGGCCCTCCCGCCAGGAAAACCACTAGCGGGACCGCAACAGACACTACCCGGCTACACCCTTGCTCCCTTTCATGGCAGGCGTCAGCCTCCCTGACTTAGACCAATTGATAAATGACCCTATACACCATGACGTTGGTTAGCCTGCTATGCCAACAAAGATCCCTTCAGACATCCCAAATTTTGAAGGTCTTGCTGGACAAGATCCCTCAAATCATTTTAGATCTTTCCACATGTGGTGTTCGTCTAATTCCATTACTGATGACTCTGTCCGTCTTCGGTTGTTCCACGAACGCTTACTGGTGAAGCTTCTAAGTGGTATGTTGATCAGGCCCCTTCCTCTCATACCACCTTTGTGACTCTTGCCTGGGCCTTTTTGTCTTATTTCCAGCTCCCCCTTCATTATGACATTGGTACCGAGCTCTTGACCTCCTTTTGTCAATCGTCTGTGACCTGCCTATCTGACCATGTTCAGGAATGGCGGAGAATAAGGAGCCTATGTCGAGCCCCTACCTTCGAAGACCATGTCTACATGGACTAGATCCTTAGGACTCTCTTGCCGCCTATCGGGAAAGACGTCGCATCACACTTTCCTCAAACCGAAGAAGCCGCTCTCCAGATTGCATTAAAATATGACCTGATCTATGCTAAGTCGGGTTATGTTTATACCGTTCTACCTAATCTTCCTAGACCCAGTGGTGCCAACGCACCGAAGGAATCTCATGCCACCGATGGTATCATTGGAGCTCTTTTTAATCTATATGCTCAACCTTCCATGGGCTATGGTTTTCCTTAGGGAGGGGCCAACACCACCTGCAATTTTCCTCCTCTTGGTAGCACGTATCCAGGATACGGCATGCCTCCTATTTTTTCCCAACCTCTTGTTTACCACACTACTAATCAACCTCCTTTTTATCTGTATCCACAGCCTGGTGCTCCAGCTCCTCTAGCATTAGCACCTCCTCCTCCCTTTCCTTCTCAACCCCTGCAACAACAACCACCACCTCCTCAGGGACAGGTGTATGCATAGCAGGGCGCGACTAATCCTCCTCCCTCAAAAAGGAAGAGGAAAGGAACTCCAAATCAAGCTACCCCTGGTAATCCTGGACCTAATCAAGGTAATGCTACTAAACTAGAAACCAGCAACAAGGCACTCAGCCCAAGCAGGACAGGCTTATTCATACGAACAAGCCCTGTTCTTGTTGTGGTGTTTATGGTCATTATACGCATAATTTTCCTCTTCTACCACAGATGCGACAGCTATGGGAGTCTCAAGCAACTTTGAGAGGACAACAAGCCATTCCTTCCGTTCCTCCCAACCATGCACCTAGTCAACCAGATATGCTTACTGAACCTTTCCCTCAGCAAGGATTCGTGGCTACCCAACCACCTTAAGGTCAGGTGACCACTCAACCTCTCCCATCCAGTTCCCCTGATTACCAGATTTTCATGATGTCCTCTGATCAGCCTCCTGAACCTCCTTCTCTGGGCCCTTTACCTTCAGATGGTACTCATGACCTCTTTGATCCCCCAGCCGCTACCCCCAAACCTTATCTTGCTTTGACCCCGGTTCAACCGGTCTCTCTGATTCCTCCTACTGCAACAATGCCTCAGTCACCTCAACTAGAACCTTTTTCCATTGCGATTGTTTCAGGTAAGAAGGGAAAAGCTCGCAAGGGGGCACTAAAGTACAAGTACCCCATTTCCTTGTTCATGCGTTCTATTTCGGATCTGCCTACTCCCATTGGAACCCCTCCTCACGATGCCAACATGACGGAGCCTTCGACCACCCTTTTCTACCTATCATCATCCATAAGACCCCCGGTGGAAGCCCCCATGGAGACTTCCCCTGATGATCCGCTTGGCCTCTCCCTAGCGATCACCCTAGGCTCAACATCGATACATCCTCTATCTGCTTTATCTTCGGTCATTCCCCATGATGTTGCGCATGTGCGCCTTTCTTCACATGATGATGATTTAGGTAGCTCTACTGCGGCATGTAGCCTCCCTTCCTCTAGTCAACCCATCTTTCACTCCGATGAAGAAATTATGGAAGCACTGACCAATCTCGAATTTTCGTGGAATGATATGCACCATCGTGCGTAATTTCTCCCGCAGCAGTCCCATGACCAATATGTTGTGGAAACTAAAGATTTCATTCCTAACGAAGTCAATTGGTTTAGAAATCCCATCCCTACACTCGATGCTTTTGAAGAAGGAAATATGGCCAATAGCTCTCCTACCATTAAAATTGACATTTATGACAAACCAGGGGTTGAAGAAAATATCACTATAGGTGTCCATTGCACCACAGAAGAGGTTGAAGCTTACACCAAGATATTCAAATAATTCCGCGATATTTTTGCCTGGTCCTATTCAGAAATGCCCGGACTTAATCCTGCCATTGTAGAACACCATATTGATACATGGCCTAATGCTAATCCTATCTATCAAAAGATGAGACCCATTAATCCTTCGAGACGAGAAGCTATCAAAGCCGAAATCGATAAGCTCAAGCAGTCTGGTTTTATCTATCCCATTGAATACACCACTTGGATGTCCAATCTAGTTCTCGTTCTCAAGAAACAAGGCACCATTCGGGTCTGCACTAACTTTCGCGATCTGAACAAAGCTTGTCCCAAAGACAACTTCCCCACACCATTCATTGACCAAATCATTGATGAGTGTGTGGGGCATGAAGTTCAATCTTTTATGGATGTTTTCTTTGGATACAACCAAATTGTTATCTGTCATGCTGATCAACTCAAAACCGCATTCATTAGTCCATGGGGAACCTTTTCCTATCGAGTCATGCCATTCGGCCTTAAAAACATAGGAGCCACCTTTCAGTAGGCTATGTCTTACTGTTTCCATGACCTGGCTCATATTATCCTTGCTTATTTAGAGGACCTTACCACACGTTCTAAACATTGGGCACAACACCTTCACGATCTGCAGACCCTCTTTCTCCAATGTTGCAAGTATAATATGCTCCTTATCCCGCTGAAGTGTGTCTTTTGTGTGCCCGCTGGCCATCTTTTAGGCTTCATTGTGTCTAAATATGGTATCACTCTTGACCCATTAAAATTTCAATCCATCCTTGAGCTTCCTATCCCCTGCACTTTACGCCAATTACAAATCCTCCAAGGTAAAGATAATTTCCTTCGCTGGTTCGTACCTGACTATGCCACCACTGCACATGGGTTCCTTAGACTTCTCCTCTCCAATATCCCTTTTGTATGGGATGCCTATGCTCAAAAGTATTTTGATGCCATGAAGCACGCTCTCACATCCGCTCCCTTGATTCGTCCCCCTAAATTTGATAGGGATTTTATCTTGTATATCTCCGCTTCCACCCACTCGGTCGTTGGAGTCCTTATCCAGGAAGATGACAACATAATTGAGCACGTTATCTATTATGTCAGTAAGAACCTGGTAGGACCTCCTGTATCCTACTCACACGAAGAGAAATTAGCATTGGCTGTCATGTTCTCTGTCCAAAAAATTCGTCATTACATCCTCATGCGTTCCACCAAGGTCATGACTAATTCCAACCCCATGGAATTTCTATTGAGTCGTCGAATCATCAGTGGGAAGTATGCTCGTTGGATTGTGATCCTCTAGGAATTTGATCTTGAATTTGTCACACCAAAAATCAAGAAAGGTTTAGCCCTCGCTAAACTCATTTCCAAACTACCTACAGGTACGCAGGATCCTCCAATTAATGATAGTTTCCCCGATGAACACTTATTTTCCATTACCACTGATGACCCCTGGTATGGGTACATCCTCACTTATTTGCGAACTTAAAAGTTCACCCTCCATCTTGACCGTGATGCTCGACAACGTATCCGACACTAGGCCCCCCGCTACCTTCTTAGCGATGATGACCTTTATCGTCGCGGTGTAGATTTTGTCCTTCATCGTTGTCTCACACACGCTAAAGCAGAACAAGTCCTCAACGCCTGTCATAGCAGTGCTTGCGGCGGCAACCTCTCCAGTTTGGCCACTGCCCAGAAAATTATGTGTGCTGGGTACTTTTGGCCTTCAATCTTTGGTGATTGCAATGAGGCAGTCAATTATTGCCCCAATTGCCAACATTTTTCCCCGAAGGCACGAGCCCCGCCAGCTCCCCTCCATCCTATCATCTCCGGTGGCCCCTTCTGCAAGTGGGCCATAGACTTTATGGAGTGTCGATCGTCATCAGCTGGTAACCATAAGTATATCATCATGGCAGTTGACTATTTCACTAAATGGGTTGAGGCCATGCCAACGTTTAACAACACGGCAGCTACCGCAGCCCTATTTTTCTTTAACCTCGTACTTTTCATGAAGGTGATCTCATTCTAGTGTATGACCAGGCCCATGATGTCCTCGGTCATGGGAAGTTTGACTCAGTATGGCTAGGACCTTACATTATCAGTAAGGATTTAATTAAGGGAGCATATCTATTAGAGGAATTCGAAGGTCATCTCCTTCCCAATCCTCGTAATGCACTCTATCTGAAGAAATATTACCCTTAATATTTCCTTCCAACAATGCGTGTTTTATTTTCTTTAGGTAGCTAGCCCATGATTTTTAGTGATGTGATACTTCACCAGGAAACATGTTGTCCAAGAAGTGCCACTTCCCCCTTCCTCAAAATCTAATTTCTTCACTTGCAACACTCATACAAGGGGCACCATGTTGCCTCCATACTTGCCCACGCTCGTGTCGAATTTCATCGTGAGTTCCCATCTTGTAATCATGCTTTTATGGTCCCCATTAGACCCTTTTCCTGTGTGGCAGCACCATCGAGTCACCTTTGTTTAGAGCATTCGAGTTGAGTCATCATTTCTTTCATGGAGTCTATCCCGAGTCCCTTCACACCCAGCTATAGTCCTCCATCCTTCATTGCTTGGTCCCTCTCTTGTGTCGCACATTATGGTCTTTAGTCCCACTTTCCCCTATCCCTCATGATATTGTGTCAAGCGCTGCTAGGTCATCCATGCCATTTATGCTCTAACAAGGGAAGTCATCCATTCGCTACTCAGTTCCCCCCATTTCATCATCATCATTGGTGTCAGTCTATCAGTCACTCTACTATTTTCTCTCGTGCCTTAGTTGAGGATCCCTTATTGCCTCACCTATGGCAGACCCCCTTCTGTCGACGTCAGCTCATTCATTCCAGAAGATAGGTCTAGAGGGCGGTGTAGCTTGGTTCCAGCTTCCACTCTTGTTCGGTGCCTTGGATCAGGCAAAGGGACTCCTCATGGCCCTTTGACTTGATTGTTTCTCAGCTCCAGCTCCTTTTTCAGCATGATCGAGATCCGTATACTCGATGGTCTAGTGATGCAGCAGCTGACATCGGTGATTCCCGAGTGTGTGTGAGATGTCTCAGCCCTCATGAGGGGGTGGCCCTACAGGTAGCCCCCCACACACTCGGATGACCTCTTCATTACAGCCTTCGATGCAGCTCCATACATTTGATGATGTTAGCCTCAGCTGCTTGTAGTGCCTTTTTGTTTGCATGTATCAGTCAGATTTTCAAAGCCCTTTGCTATTTTCAGGGGCATCTAGGTTGCATTTATATCTCATGCACTTAGATATCATTGTACAAGTCCTGGATGTTATCCCAGGCACAATATGTATCCGGGATTCATTATCATGTTGTTTATCTAGCTCATATTTATGTCGGCATTATGTCGTCTCGTGGTTTTCCAGACGCCTTATTGTTTGTACTATTTCCTCGGTGGGCATAGGTATGCCTCCCCCGCCGCCTATAGCAGGTACTCACTTATCAAAATGACTTTTTGCACCTACAAGTCACCTCCTCAGGGTCTAGTTCTTTTACCACTTTGGTCTACCTTACAATCCTCTCTCTTTGACTTCCCCATTGTTGTCTAGTGATTGAGTTCTTACAACGTACTTCGGTCATATGATTAGCTCCTAACGCTCGCACACTGGGGGGCAATCTGTTACACCATTTTTTGGTCACCTAATCCATTATTATTAGATGCACCCAAGTACACCAAGTAAGACCAATTTTACCCCAAGTAAAATCACATTCACTATGAAAAATAACTTAGTAAACCACCTTTATTAAGTTGTTTATGGTCTAAACAGGAAACCCCATGGGGAAACACTAAATAAATCCATATTTATTTTATTTTTCCTCAAGGAATAATTATTTAAACAACCATTTAATTAATATTCCTGGTTATATTTAACCCAAAACAAGGAAATTAATTAGATAAGTCATTATTTATCTTATTATTTTCTAAGAGTAACTATTTAAACATTACTTAAATAATATTCTTTGTTAAATATGACTACATCTCCCTTAAATAATTAAATAAATCATTATTTATTTTATTATTACTCAACCATATCCTTAAAATGATAAATAAATCATTTATTTATTTATTAGCAA
This sequence comes from Pinus albicaulis, assembly GCA_034641835.2. NCBI lineage: Eukaryota > Viridiplantae > Streptophyta > Pinopsida > Pinales > Pinaceae > Pinus > Pinus albicaulis. The sequence goes on from CM076581.1 coordinate 284,867,441, forward strand.
TCACATCCTTAACCCATTAAATAAATCATTTATTTATTTATTATTTACAAATAAAAGTTGACTCATCAATAAATTCCTTTTTCCCTCCAACAAATATAATAAAATATTCCATAAAAGTTGGATCTTGATTTGGTTAATAATATTTTAATTTTGCCTCAATATCTGAATAACTCAATATTTTGTTATAAATATAAGGGTTTTCCCATTCATTTGTCACCTTTTGTTGCCTAAAGATCACTTTGGATCTCAACTCTTGGTCTGGCTATTGATCCATTATCATAGCCATATTTTTCCATTTTTGTCTGAGTTTTCTACACCATCAAGAGAGAGGAATTCTAAATCTGAAGTGCTGAGGACTTACAAGAACCCATCCCATTGAGGAGAACAGGGAACACCCTCTTGTGTTTTCCTCCCAGGTGCCATTAATAAAAATTTCATTAGATATATCCTTGTTTTGCCTATTGGATCTATGGAGTAAATCTTATTTTTTCTATTGTTTAATGTCTTCTAATGCATAGATCTGGATTTTTGCAGCATTTGTCTTGATAATATAACTACAGATCTGAAGATATTAGCAGTCATTTCTGTTGTTAGGGTTGTTTGTTATGCGCAGCTAAAGTGGTATTTTTTCGTACACTTCGAAACAAGATTCATACTAACAACCTCCATGACAACCAGGTTACTCTTGTTGGTGTCACTTTTATTGTGTCCACTACCATTATATCAGTTGCCATCGGGATCCCAAATGTTGGGAATAAATGATTCAAGCAAAAAGGCTTGGACGAGAAATACTATGAGCAATACGTTAAACCTATATACAATAATGAAAGAAAGAGAAATTTTCCTTTCTCTTACCTCTTGGAGAGATATGCTCCCATGATGAAAATAATTATGAAATAATTTTCTTGTGAAGATGGGTTTTCTATAATTTATACCTATCACATCCAGGTATTAATGCACTTCACTAGGGTAAATATGCTCAACATACCCTACTACCTCTTCTAGAGAATTGATAAGAGGGAATTTATTGTCCAGAAGAGAGAGTATGAACACCAAATGCAAGGTCTATTTCACCACTGCCTCGTCAAAATCATAGTCCTCCATCACCTCAAACTATTAAATATTCCATGGAGTTCATTCATAGCTAATGAAATATTCACTGCTCCACCTATTCATCATGCCCAAGATGTACCTTCATCATCTCATCCTTCCACATCTATTCCTCCATCTCAACCCAAAGTTCATGAATCATCATCAGATCAGACTCCTTCATCTATTTCACCACCATCATCTCCATCCCACATTGAGACTGGATCACCTAGCAGAGTTGAAATCAATGAACCTCAAAAGACTAAGTAAGCTGAGAAAGAGCCATTGGAAAAAACATACCTGAGAGGTCACAAGAAATTGTTTTCCCCACATATTGTGGGAGGGGCCTTTCCTTCTACATCAAAAAATCAGGCATAAAAATTGAAGCAAAAGATGGCAGAGGAAAATATTGAGGCAGAGATTAGACATGAGGAGGAGGACCTCCATGAGATAGAACATGATTTTGATCTTGTTGAGCTAGATGAGCATAATGTTGATGAGATCACTAGCATAATCATCAAGGAGAAATAATCCAATATTGCAGAGCTTCAAACTAATCTTGACAGGTTCAAATTTGTCATTGACTTTATTGAGCAAGAGAATCAACATCTGAAAACAAAACATGTCATTGATGAGGTCAAATTCATCAAAGCTCAAAGGGAGGCAAAAAAAAGCCAAAGTTTTTCTTGAAGAGACACTTAAAACATATGGTGTAACAGATGAGGCATTAGAACAAGTGCCAAGGAGAAGGCCTAAGACTAGAGGGCTGAAAAGAGCTCTAGCGCTAGAAAGGAAAAAAGAGGTTGAGCTTGCTAATCATCTCACCTTTAATGAAAAATTTGCAATGGTAATCAATGAAAACCGGGAGCCATGACCTGATAGAGCTAACCAGCACCTAGAGAAGCTTTTGGAGAAGGAAAATAGAGATAATGACATACTGAGGAGGAAGGTCAAACACTATGCCTAAAGAGATAAAATTGCAAAGGCCAAGTTCAAAAGATCCAATGCAAAAATTGAGGCTTTGAACATGCAAAAAGAGAAAAGGAGGTTGGATATACTAGCCGAGGCTTCACTCCAAGCCTAGCCACACTAACAATACTCACTTCACCAATTTTGAAACATTTTGGGTCATTTTCGCAAGTTCTGTCTTTTTTATGTGTTCCTGGACAATGTTATGACAACAAAATTGTCAAGCGCGCAACGCCCTTGGCACTATGCTCTTATTTGAACCACTTTTTGAAAAAAAATGCCACCACCATTGGATGCCAAATGAAAAATACATCTAATAAATCCACTTTTCCAGCCTTTTTTTTGTAAAACTAGCAAGTCAAAATGTCAAAAAACAAGCAAAAAATCATGGTTCTGCCTTATTTTTGGCCTTGGTACTACGCATTGAGTAGTTTTGGGAGGATCAAGTTTTGACAGGGAAAATCATCTTCACTTTCCAAACTGAAGTCATATCTAGAAATTAGACTTGAAGGGATTTCCAACAAGCCATATTGAGCCTAGTTTGGACACCTACAACTTAGTCAATAGCAGTCTACAACATGGAGGGTCCACCTGGCATAAAAATGGCGCACTTGACCAATTGCTGATATATTTTAATTTTCACTGCAAATTTGGATTTTATCATTGAAAATGATGATTTCACCTATGTAACTGAGGATGGTAAATGTAATTATGATCTGGATAATTTACCTAGGGCCATATTCATGATGTGAAATTTATCATCAAGTCAAATGAATCAGTTTCAATGTAATTAGGGCGGAGTCACTTAGAGATCCCTATACTACAACTATCAGTTCATATTTTTGTGGATCTCTTCCTCGACTCAGGGATTAGACCCCTGAGGATGAGAGAATTTTGTTTTGATGTCTGTATATTCCCTTTCTTCACTCTTATAAAGGGTTGGAATCAGTTGGATATTGTTGTATTGATCAAGGACTATAATGTAATCAGTTTATGAAGATTTACAACTATTTCTTTGGGATACTTGTGGTATGGATGTTTGGCGTTGTTTTTTCTCCAGTTTCACTTGTATGAATTTCTTTTAAGCTCATAAACCATTTCATGTTTATTATATGATGATTTTCAAGTTGATAGGAAAAATACATGTTCTTTCATGCTCTGTTTTGAGAAATTCTTCATAATTTGTCCATTTTCTTCGGTTTAGGAAGAATACATATCTCATGATCTTACTAGCTCCTCATCAATCTGAAACTATCTCACAAAATCACCTTAAATTGCTAAGCTTTCTACCTACCTTGCCCCATTGAATGCACTGCAATTCCCATCTTATTTTCCCTAACCTAGCCTCTTTGACCTAATCCTCATGCATTAAAACCAATAAAAACAAAAAAAACCCTTCTGTGTTTCATACCTAGCCTAAAACCCTAATTCATCCAGCCCTCTTCACTATGAAATTGTGGACAGATCCCTCTCCAGTTTGGTAGGGATACATACCAAGACAAAACATTGGTCTGTGGTACCTCTATTGGGATTTATTCTTCAGCCTTAGAGATATGGTGGACTGATAACATACTGGCGTCGTTGCTGGGGAACGGAAGCTTTATTTTCTTTGGGTGCACGACAAGAAATTTTAGAATTTTATCCTTTGAATGATACAGTTAAGTTTCAGAAAGGCTAATTCGATAATTAAGTGCTAATATTGTAGATTTGGCTTTGAGAAGATATACCTGAGAAAACCCTCACCCTGATCCATTTGATCCGGTAGATGATCCAGAGGATATATCTCGAAGGCATAGATATCAAACTACAAACATTCAATCAGGACTAGTTCCATTGGTAAGATTAGTTTCTCTACCTGCTAAGCTACTTTCTCTTGAAGATATACCATATGATTTGAAATTTGAATTGTCATTGTTTAAATCCAAGTCTGAAATCTCTTTATCCAACATAGTATTTGATCCTTTAAGATTATCTGAGGTCAATTAATTTTCTAAATTAGACCTTATTCCTCTAAAAGATTGGTTTTTTGAAGAGATTAAGCCCGAATATAACCTTGACACAAAGATTGGATCCAATTCTACCATCAAGAGGAATTTTCTATCTCAACTCAACCTCAAACTCAGTTAATTGTAGTTTATTCATCTGCTCCTTTGACCTCATCATTCATACCTACTACTTAATTACCAACAAATTCTGTTTCTTTACCTATTCATCCAATCCCTCTTGTTGTCAATCCAATACTTCATTCAACAGTAATCATGGAAATATTTGCCCCACTTATCTTACCAGCCCAATTGAATGAATTACCTCAAGGTTATGGCCAAAGAATCCCCTTTTTTTATGAAAAATTCACCATATCTGCAAGACAACATATTGTTAAAGTCACTGAATTCATATATTTGGAGTAAGTCGATGTTGGCAATGCAAAAATGAGGATTATAGCCCAGAGCTTCTCTAGAGATGTCAAAGTTTGGTTTAGGTCTCTCACTGCTAATTCCATTTCCACACCAGACTAACTCACTAATTTGTTTATAGCCCGGTGGGAGGTAAAGAAAAATCTCTTACAGTTTCTTTTTGAGTATGAGAACATTAAAATAAAATCTCAATGAATCAGTTTAAGATTTCAATACTCGATTTAATAGGATTTACAATGCAATTCCCGTTGATATCAAGCCTCCTCCAAGCTTGTCTCTCATATGTTATCCAGATGAATTTGACGCTGACATGGATTACCCATTAAGGGAAAGAAATCCAGCTGCACTGGAAGATATGCAAAAGAATGTGATCAGCGTTAAGCAAATCTGCTGATGAAGAGAGCTAGAGCTAGAAATGACGAGAGAATTACTGTTGACAGGATGTCCATCATAGAGAGGCAACCTGAGGTCATAAATCCTAACTATAGAGGTGAACAACGCCCTCAGTTAAGGGTTAAGCAGAGAGAACAACGGGCTCCCGAACAACCACAACAGTAGCAACAACAAATCAGGACACCCTTGCAACATAACTATGCTCAAGGGGAAGAAGAATATGAAGATGCAATTGTTGAGGAAAACCTCCTTTTCAAAGTTGATGATCTTCCTATGTCTTTTACCAAAGTCGAGGAGTATTTTGAAAAGAAAGATCAACCTAAAGATGAATATTTTATCCTTGCTAATGATCATGAATTAGAGACTAAATGAGATGATTACCAGTAGGGGTACTTGAATGCACTTAGTTCACAAAATAGGAATATGTCATTGAGGAGCAGAGATGTACCGGTTAATCCTATTCAAAAGAGAGCATCTCAGCGAAAACACACTCAAACAAGGTATAATCCTTCGAGAAATCAGAATAACGGAAAAGAGACTATGATCAAAAATCAGAATAAATTAAATTAGACATCCACAAGTTTAGCCAATAAGGAAAAGGAAAACCAGAAGAAAGAAGTTTCATCAAAATACCATGCTGGACAACGAGACATCGTCATTAAAGAGGTAGACAAAACTATTCCCTTTAGTTTAGATACATAAATTTCAAAGTCAAAAGTGTTTATCCCCTTAACCGAGTTTGTTAAGAACAACCAGTACAAGTCCCATGTTTCCAAGATGCTTAAAGTAGATCCTTTGTCCGACATGGTAAATGTCGAATATGATCAACTCGAACTCATTTTTGGTCCTACTATTGACGACCAATTAGAAGATAGGGAGGTTCCTCCTTTTTACTTGAGTCTAAGAATCCACCAGTGCATTTTACATAATTCCATATTAGACTCCGAAGCCTCCCACAATCTGATGCCAAAAGCCATAATGGAGAATTTTGGCCTTGACATTACTCATCCCTACCATGGTTTATACTCCGATTTAGGTAAAGTCCATTGTATTGGTTTGATTAAATATTTGGTAGTCTCCCTAGAGTAGATTTTGGAAAATAATTTTCTAATGGATGTGGTGGTAGCTGACATACCACCACACTTTGGAATGTTGTTTTCAAGATCCTGGGGGGGGCGGAATTACGAGGCACATTGCAATTAGAATTTAATTATGCTACTATTCCATTTTTTAGGAAATTTAGAAAATTGTACCGTGAAACTAAGATGAAATATATGATCACAAGAAAATAAAAGCCTAATAATCATCTGATAAACATTGTACATACAGATTTAGAGTCATTCATTTTTTTTAATGATAGTGCCTTAAATGATGTAGATATCCAACTAGTAGATGTAGAAGATGTTACAGAGATCCATAATTGTATTAGAGAAGTTATAGCAAAAGAAAAGATGAATATTAAAAGCTTATCAAAACAATCATCAGAGGAAGCAGTGAAATATCCAGAACATCCATTAGATAAAGTGGGAGAAAGTTCAGAAAAGCATGAAGAGACAGTTCATAAAGTTGAGCCAAAATAGAAATTAGAGTTTCATCATTTAGAGGTCTAGAAAGATGAGAATGGTTTATGGTCCATGAAATTTGATGGTGCCCTTGGGAAATATGGGTCACGCATTGGAATCTGGGTCCACAACCCTTTTCATCAGCAGAATAAGGTCCATACAAATGTAAGGTTTTGCTCTTATAAATTAGCTTTTGATTGCACAAATAATGAAGCCGAGTATGAAGCACTTCTTACTGGTTTAAATATATTGAAGAAACTAGGTGCAAGAAGGATTGTGGTGTATGGTGATTCAAAACTTGTGATCAAGCAAGTTGAAGGTGAATATCAAGCTAATCATCCTCGAATGAGACAATATAGGAATGTTGTACTTGATATTTTGAAAATGTTTCAGGAGTGTATACTTACAGTGGTGCCAAGGAATCAAAATCTCATGGCAGATTTATTAGCTAAAGCTGCAAGAAATTTCAAAATCCCCATCTTTTCAAACATAAAATTTGAGATTCATGTGAAGCACCGGCCCACTGTTCCCGATAACTTGCAATATTGGCAAGTTTTCTGGGATGCTAAGTAGATAAACAACTTTCTCCAAGGTGAAGACGAATTTGAGAATTTTTCTATAGATCAAATTTCTGATAAAGATGACCAAGATATAGAAGCAAATCAGATGGATATACTACAGCTGAAAGACAACAATATTCTCAAAGGTCTCATACCTTTGGAAGAATTTTTTGACCAAGATGGCGTAGCAAGGAAGCCTACATTGTTGCCTATGGAAAAGGGTGCTAAAGATGTAAACATTGGGACAACTAACAAACCAAAGATGTTGAAACCATCCAAGTCCTTATCTCTTGAGGTAAAGGTTGAATATGTTAAATTACTTTCTGAATTTCTGATGTTTTCGCATGGGAATATGAAAATTTAAAGATGTATGACATGAACATCATTCAACACACTATTCCTATCAAGTTTGATCAAAAGCCCTTTCGGTAAAAGTTAACAAGGATAAATCCCAAATTGTTGCCATCAATTGAAAAAAAGGTAAATCGACTTTTCAAGTCTGGTATCATTGTCTCGATCAGATTCTCTGATTGGATTTCAAATTTGGTCCCAGTGAGAAAGAAGACTGGAGAAATACGACTCTGAATAGATTTCAGAAACTTGAACAAAGTGTCCCTTAAGGACAACTATCGACTTCCAAATATGGACCATATACTTCAAAGAGTTGTCAGTTCTTCTCGGATGTCAATGTTGGATGGTTATTGAGGGTACAACCAAATTTTGGTGCATGAAGATGATCAAGACAAGAAAAAATTTACTACACCTTGCGGCACCTTCAAATATGCCAGAATTCCATTTGGTTTGAAAAATGCAGGGGCCACATTCCACCAGGCCATGGACATAGCATTTTCCAATGAAAAATATGTTTTCTTAGCTTTTTACTTAGATGACTTGAAAATGTTTTCACATTTTGATGAATAAAATTTGCACCATTTGAAAATTGTTTTCGAAAGATGCAGGAAGTTTGGAATATCTCTCAACCCAAAGAAAATCATGTTTTCCATGGAGGAGGGAAAAATCCTTGGTCACATCATCTCCAAGGATGGGATCCGGATTGACCCTTCACGTGTTCAAGAAATTCAACAGATTGATTTCCCTCACAGCAAAAGGAAGTACACGCATTCAATGGTAAGATGAATTTCTTATGTAGATTCATTCCTAATTTAGCAGATCATCTTAGAGAATTGAAAAATATGTTGAAGAAAGATAGTGATGTGAAGTGGCTCGAAGATGCCCAAAAATATTTCCATACAGATAAGTTTTCCTTGACTACTGCCCCAATTTTGATAAGTCCTGATTATACTAGTGATTTCATAATATTCTCATTTTCTTCTCAGCACACTATGGAAATAGTCTTGATGTAGAAAAGGGATAAAACAGAGCTAACATTTGCATTTTTCAGGCACAATATAAGAGATATATGCCTTCACTACAACATCATAGAGAAACAAGCTGTGGCTTTGGTCAAAGCGTTGAAATATTTTAGAGTTTACATATCACATTCACACACTCTTGCCTATGTACCTAATGCAATTGTGAAAGAAGTTCTCATGCAGACAGACCCAGAAGGTAGGCAAGGAATATGGATAGCAACATTACTGGAGTATGACCTTGATCAAGCCCACCAAGCTGATCAAAGTTCAAGGCTTAGAAAAGCTCATGGCTGAGTCAAATCTTCATGCCCCTGACATCAACTTGATTTCATCTTTTTCTAAAAATGAAGAAGAAGTGAATATCATTCAGGTATCCAATATATTTTTTTCATCTCCATGATATTCTGATATTTCTTATGTTTTGCAACACCTAAACCCTCATGTAGGCATGACTAAGAGTCAACGCAGATCTTTGAAACTCAAAGCTTCAAAGAATTGCATACTGGATAATGCACTTTACTGGAAGGATCTCGGAGGTGTGTTGCTGAACTTTTTGGTCGAAGAAGAATCTAAGGAAGTGATGAATGAATTCCACAAAGGATATTGTGGGGGCCACCTATATTGGAAGACCACGACCAATAAAATATTTAGAGAGGGATATTATTGGCCGACACTTTTTTCAGATGTTTACAAAGCAGTAATGATATGCCATGAATGTCAAGTTTTTCAGGGTAAGAGAAAGCTTCTCTGGTCACCACTCCAACCTATTTCAGTACATGCACCATTTCAGCAGTGGGGCTTCGATTTCATAGGAAATATTCACCCAAAATCATCTTCTCAGCACAAGTGGATATTGATAGCCATAGACTACTTTAAAAAATGTATTGAAGCAATCTCGATGAGGCAAGCAATAGATTTTGTCATCATTCAGTTTTTAGAAACTAATATTTTGTCCTGTTTTGGTTTTCCTACTAAGATTATCACAAATAATGTGGCATCATTCAAGTATAAGAAGATGACTGAGTTTTGTGACAGATATAACATTAACTTGGGAAACTCTACAACCTACTACCTGCAAGGTAATGGATTGGTGGAGTCCTCTAATAAGTCATTGTTCAGTATCATTAAGAAGATGTTAGAGGCGAATAAAAAGAATTGGAATAAAAATCTAATTAATGCGTTGTGGGCAGATCCAATGAGTAATAAGAATTATGTTGGTATGTCTCCTTTTCAAGTTGTATATGATGTCGATACTGTGTTTCCTTCATCATTAGTAGTCCTGGTAATGAAATTTCTGCAAGAATCAAGCACTGAGGAAATGACATACAATGTTGTATTAATCAAATGATACACCTTCAACAGATAAGGGATGAATTATTTCATAATACTTCAAAACTTCATGACAAGATAAAGAATATCTATGATCAGAAAACTAAGGAAGACAACTTCAAGATAGGAGATGCAGTACTTTGTTGGGATGCCAGAAATGAAGAGAAGGGTAAGCATGGTAAATTTGAGAATTTATGGAAAGGGCCATATCAGATTAAATTTTCGGGGACATAATGCTTATTTTCTTGAAGAGATGAATGGAAAAGATTGTTTAGGAGGACTAGTTAATGGTAGGCTCCTGAAACACTATCTTTTCTAAAACAAATTTCTCGATCAGTTTTCCATTTCATCGTAAATATCAGTTACATTTTATGTAATTGTGAAGTAGAGAATTACTGGAGCTTGGAGCCCGAAGTGAAGGAAATAGAGCTTCACTGATTTTCTGCCATTTTCAAAAGTTCAGTTTTCAGTCAAGTAAGTCAGTATTAAGCCAAGTTTCAGTCATTTGAGTTTGCATTGAGTTAGTCTATTTCTTCAGTTATTAGTTTTCAATCAAGTTTTTCAATTTGAATTTTTGACCGTATTGGCCCAATGGAAGAGGCACTAATCTGCAAAATCCAGAGTTCCATGGTTCTTGACACCTCTTTCAGAACTATCATCCCCAATAAGGCTAATGTTAGTGTCAATATTTGCATACTACCATCAGTGATCAAAATTACTCTTTTCATATCATTTTAGGAGTCTCACTCAGAAATTTTTAATCATTCCATTAGGTCATGCAAAAAATTCACTCACTAATGGTAGGCCTAGTCATAAAATATCACTCCTCAAAATTTATACTTGTTGGCCCACCTTCATGTCTTGCTAAGCATACTTTAGTCATTAAAGTCTATATCATCATGTCATTCTGTCAGTCAAAGTCACCATGGAGTCTGGTCATTCAATGTCCCATTAGGTCACTAGGTTTTATTTTCCAAGGTCCAAATAAAACACCATTTCATTTGCATAAGGGTCAGCAAAAGTATAAGAGTGATTGAATAATATTCCTTTATCATTTGAAAAATATTTGTCAACATATAAAGATGATCTCCAAGGAAGATTTCCAAAGTTCTATTATTCTGCAATGTAATTTTATTCAAAAAACAGAGATGTAATTTATTTTTATTTTTATGTAATTTTATGTCCATTATATGTAACAACTACTATTCCCAAGCTGCCAATTCAACTCCATATGCCAAATTGAACACCAAACAAAAGCAATGTAAAGAGTGCCAAACTCCACCATCATCAACCTGCAAAGAAAAGTAAAAGTGTAAAGGTTATTTTCCAAAGTTTTCAAAGGTGAAATTGAAACATTAGGAAGTGGGTTTTAAATCAAAAGATCCTTCATGACATCAAAAAAGACTTCATTTGTCTCCTCTACCATTGAGCAATCTCAAGCAAAGCAGGGTTTTCAAGTTTTTTGGGCGAAATTAGAAAAACAGGGGAAGCGTTGCGTGCCTGCCAAAGCGAGGGCGCACCTGTGTGTGGCACTGCGTGCCTGCTTATTGCGATGCACGCCTGCCAAAGGCGCTGCGCGCTTGCTTGTTGCGTTGCACGCCTACCAAAGGCGCTGCGCATTTACCCATCTTCCTCAGCAATTGCTAGAACGGCCTCCAAACTTCACAAAATCACCCTCAATCTCTCAACAGTGGTTCCTCAAGCCTCCAGCAAGCAAGTAAGCTACCATTGTTTCATTCCTCTTCCCCATCAAATCATTTTGTGTTGTGTGAAGTTTTTTAAAGGAAATTTAGTGTCTTTCTTCAAATTTAAAACCCTAGTATTCCTCAAATGCCCAATTACAGTTCAATTTCAGTCCCTAAACCTTCATAACCCTTCCCACATTACAATATACCCTTTCCCAAATCCCTACATTAACATCCCCTTTCCCAAATCCCTACATTAACATCCCCTTTCCCTAAGCTTTCATTTCCTTAAAACCCTAAGCCTGAGTCAACAAGAATGTCAAGATCTTTTCTAACTCTTGACAAAATTTGAATGGCAAGAAAAAATCACTGAAACAATTACTTTTAAGTGAATCTAACTGTTTAGCATAAAGTGTTTTTAAGTATAATCCTGTTAATGTTAAGGTTTAACAATTACGCATCATGCATAACAATAAAACTAAAAGACAACAAAGATTTGTGACAGAGTTCATCCCTCTTGGACTACGTCTCCAGGTCTGCTTCAGAAGTGTGCGTCCGCTGTATTGATAAAACCAAGAGAAATCGGACTACAAAGATCTATTAGTTGAAAAGTGCCAAGTAGAACTATTGATGTTGTAGAATGGAAAATCTCCTGATGAGGCTTTATAGATACAAACTCTTTTCTTTGGTGGGTCTTAAATCGACCAAGAAAATTTGAAGACGAAGTGCACACTCTATCTGAAGGACTGAAGCATAGGGACCTTTAGCACAATGGTAGATGAACTAAGTTTTTGAATATGGAAGTGGATCTTGTTGTTCTACAATGAAATTCAATTCTGAAACTATGCAGGAAAATGAGCTCTCCTAGTCCATAATGTACTTGCAAAACCAAAAACTATCTACCAAGTGTTTTAGTGCTTCTTCAAAAAGACTTCTCCTTCTTGTATTAGAGAACCTCTCTCTTTCTCCTCTCATCTCCTCATGATCCCTACAAAAACATTCCTTTCCTCTTTTTATAAGTTGTGAGCATATTAAAATGGTATTAAAACCTCTATCTCTATTGTCACATCTCGAATATTTTATTGGTTTTCCATTTTTAACATTGATTTAATGGGTCATTACCCTTTTCCAAGCCTTGATCCTTTCAAAATCATCCATATCAATAATAAGATATACTTTCTTTCGGGTTTGTTTGACACCTAGTGTCTTAGGCTAAGGTATTAATTTAATACAATGCCAATTTATATGAAATAAAACCGAAAATAGACTTTGGATCATCGAAATCCGCTGGTAGTCTGGAAAGCGGTGCAGATAAACAGATTTCCCGCATGTGATCAGTGCCTTCCCCAGCGGTCACAACTTACTCTAACGGTTCCGGATTAACCCCGATGGTTTCGGCTTAACCTGTTCACATAACGCGGCTTTAACAACTATCAACCTTTGACTCCTTCGGTTATGGCTTACCCTTATCCGCCGCTATGTTCACATGGAAAAAAATCCCGACACGGTTATAGCTAGCGGCTTAGCAACTGTCAAAAAATTCCGCCGCGGTTAAACAAAATGTGTTCACATGCAGCTCTGACACAGTTTTAGAGCGGCAGTTAGACTGCTGTATAAATTGCGGGCTTCAAACTTGACATTTAACCTTGTCACATGACTTTACATTCTCGACACAGTTTTATAACTACGTGGTTAGACTAGCGTTGTGGGTTTTTTTTTACATAGTTTGAAGTCCTAAGCCCGAAAGTGGGCTTTTAACCTAAGTCCGAAATATTTTATTTATAGCATAGTTTTTAACACCATGCACCTTGGGTTTTAACATACCCATTCATCACTTAGACACTTTAATACTTAAGCATTAGGACTTAGGGTTTTTAAAACTAGGACTTTGAAACTAGGTTTAGAATTAGTCCTCTTACCTAAGGATTTGACCTTTAGTTTACAATTAGGACTTAAACCTTCTTACATCATCTTCTTGCCACGATATTAAGTCACTTAGGCACTATGTTGCCAGGAAACGTGGTTTCGGGGATGGGGACGAGGACAGGGACGACATTTTTTGAAACAGGGTGCGTGGGTTCGTCTGGGTATTTTATATTAATATATATTATAATTTATATATCATATATAATACTATATTTTCTAAATTATAATTTATAAATTATAAATTTAATCATAATGAGTCATGAGTCATGACACTAAGATAGTAATTAGTAAATTTAAAATTACTAATAATTTATAAACTTTAAACTTTAAATATTTAAACATGCACATCATTCAACATTCACATGTGACATTTGTCATTGAAATTTCAAAAATTCTAGTTTGATAATATCATGATTCATATATGATATCAAGTGCAAATTAGAGCTCAATTTACATATTAATAAGAAATTAGAATCATGATTCAAAATTTCAAAATATATGTCCATTGTCATACTAAATTCAAAATTTGCCTCAAGGCATCTCCAAATGGCAAACTGTAAACATGAACTATAAAATTAGCTAAAGCCTAAAGCCTAATAGTGAGCAATGGCTTCCTCAAGCCATATCATCAGCATCTATGTCATCAACATCACTTAGATCTTTAGTTAGCATGCTCTCCAAGTAGGAATCACTCTCATCTTGAGGCTCCGACTCATCCATAGCAATTTGAGGTAGCTCAATAAGGCCATCTGGTTGTAGCTCCTCGTCCACACACACAACATCATCTGTGTATTGGTCTCATCTCTTGAAAGGACCCTCCTTGTAACCAGGGTCTTTTCAAGATATGAGACGAAGTGTGCTATGAATGTACACTAAGTTCTCTGCCTTCTTTGAGCCCAACCTATTCCTCTTTACTGAATGGATAAATGCATAAGTACTCCAATTCCTCTCGCAAGATGAAGAGCTAGCTACCTGGAATATCAGGGGAAGCCCATTAAATTAAATTTAAAATTTAAAATAAAAATAAAATTTTAAAAAACTAAAATGAAAATTTAATACAAAGATTTAATTGAGAAATTTCAAATTTCAAATAAGATGAGGAACTCCAAACTAGCTACCTGTCCAAGTAACCGTATGGCAAATTGCTGCAACTCAGGAGCATCAACACCATGAAGCCACCACCAATCAATTGGATCCTTCTTCTTGCGTCTATCTGCCAAAGACGCATGTGAACCAAAGACACCTCGCCCACGTGAAAATTGGGCAAACTGAGTTCGTATGTCAGAGGCTTCTTCTGTATCACGATAAATTTTCTTGACAGCAGTCAAGAATCCTTTGAACACCTCTCTATCTTGGGAAGGAGGCCTCCTTCCTGTTGTGGGATCATACCATTTTGGATTAACTGCATAAGCTGCCATATGAAGAGGGGTGTTTAGTTTATTCCAACGCCCATGTATAAATTCTTTTAGTTTTGGCCATAAAGTAGGATCCTTCCTATCTGTGATGGTTTGGATCCTCTCACACATGGAGTCCATGTTCTCATAAATCTCACCTAAACATGGACCATCTGTATCTGCATAGCGGATCATATCACAAATTGGTTCTACAATCTCCACAACAAATTTGGCATCAACCCAAAAATGATCATCCAAAATCAACCTCTTCACCTCCAAAGCTGCATCTGAGGTAGATAACCTCCACTAGTCCCACATGTCGCTGATAACTGTGGCAGATAAAGCTTCCTTCATCTCCACAAGCCGCCTAAGTAAAATGTAGTAAGTTGCAAATCTGGTATCTGCTGGTTTAAGAAGCTCCATTTTGGCATGCTTGCGGTAAATGGCTTGTGATTGATGATGGTTACATATAAACATTTGAATTTTGCGGCCTTTTTCAATTAATGCTTGAATCCATTCAATTTTCCCAATGTCCTTCAATGCATTATTCAAAGAATGCACTGCACATGGTGTCCAAAAAATATGCCTGGACAATGGATACATCAAGGACAAAATTAAAATATTAATTTTTTAATAAATCTGAAATCAAAATGTTTATTGAATGTTCAATATTGTTAAAAATTACTAAATTAGAAAACAAAAGTTGAAATTTGTGACTTACTTGTACTCCTTCTGAACCATTGTCCCTGTTGCTTTGCACACTAGAGCTGCATCAGTGATAACTTGAACAACATTGGATGGCCCCACTTTTGCAATGGCATCACATAATTGGTCTTTCAAGAAGATAGTGTTTTTTCTTGACCAGAACAATCAATGGCTCTGAGAAAATAAGGACCAGACATGGAAGAAACAAAGATGTTTATCAATGGACGATTCCTACAATCCGTCCATCCATCCATGACAATTGAGCATCCATCCACGTTCCAAGATGCCTTCAAGGTTGCCATTGTCTTTTCAAGACGGGCCTTCTCCTTGTCCACCAACACAGTTCAAAGCTTCTCATAACCAGGGGCTTTATACCCTTGAGGTCCATCATTAATAGCACGAACCATTTGCTCAAAATAGGGGGAACGAGCTGCATTGAAGGGAATGCCACATGAAAGAAAAAATCTTGCTATTGCAAGATCAAGACCCTCCCTACCTTTCACATCAAACATGTCATAAAGACCACCAACTTTAGGCTTCTTGCGTGGTTGATTGGTAGTGATTTTTGATGCTCTAGATGACACATCACCAACTTGAACTTCATCATCATCATCCTTAGATAGTAATTCTTCCTCATTGGAATCATCTTTTTCATCAACATTGAGACATGGCCTAGATATTGCCTTGCCTGCCTTACCATCAGCCATTCGTTGCTCTCTTTGTGCACTAGGGAGTCTAGTGGGATCATTTGGGTCTCCACTGCAAGCATCAACACCATTTCTTGTATTTGCATAAAATGAGCTTTAACTCTTGTATAGCTCCCTTTCCATTCAAGCTGACAAAAATTGCATTTTATTGTTGTTGTCCCCCCAGCACCTTTTGAAGGTTTTTGCCTGTCCACATGTTTCCAAAGTGGATATTGTGGATTTGTCTTTGATGAAGACATTTTGATTTTTTATTTCGGAAAAATCTGTTTAACAAAATAAATTTAAAATTTTTTAATAGAGGTCAAAATTGTTAATTGTTAAATTTTTAATAAACTAATAAATACTGCATAAGTTGCCATATTGTTAAATAATAAACATTAAATAGTAAATACAGGATTCTGGAATTCAAGAATCAAAATTGTTAAATAATAATTTATAAATTATTAAACACAGCCTACAGGCCCAAATTTTTTCTAACAAAAATCTAGATTCTAAAAATTATTTTGAAGTTTGAAGTTTCTGTTTCAACTTTCTGCAAATTGAAATGACAAACAATAAATTTTAAAATTTAGTATTTCCCTGTGGCTGTAGCCTGTAGGCTTTGAGTCTTGACTGTGAGTGAGCTGAGCTCTTGCTACCCTCTTAACAGTGAACAATAACACTGTATGGCAATGCTGGGGTGGGCCTGCCGGTGGTGAGAGGGGTGGTGAGAGGGGCGGGTGGTGAGAGGGGCGGAGCTCGAGGGTGAGAGGGGTTGTCGGGTGAGAGAGGCGTAGCTATGCGAGGGGCAGACGAAGCTGTGAGCTATCGTGGCGAGCTGTCGTGGTGAGCTACCGGGTGAGCAGCGGTGGTGAGCTGCTGTGGTGAGCTATCGTGGAGGTGGTCAACTGTCATTGCAGTGCTGAGGGCCGTAAGGGCTGGGCGTTGCCGTCACTGTGGTGAGGGCGCTCCCCGGCCGGCTGAAAACCTGAACGCTGCCTGAATGCTACGCTGCTGAGGCCCGAAACGCTGCCTGTGGATGTCTACGCTACCTGCGGATGTCTACGCTGCCTGCCTGGTAATCGCTTTCGTTGGGTAAGTTATGAACTTTCGGTAGGAATGTTTTAACTTTTAAAGTTTAATTTTTTATTTTTAAGTTTTAACTCTTAGTTTTTTAGTTTTAAAATTTAATTGTAATTAGTATGTTTTAAAAAATAGTTAGATTTTTAATTTATTAAATTATTTTTAATTTAATTTTAATATTTATTAAAATTTAATTAAAATTTTTAAATTTTAATCATTTAAAAAAATATATATATTTGAGGAAATTATTCATGAAGAACCCGAAGAACCCGAAATTCGGGTTCTAAGTACCCAAACCATGGGTTCTCCAAACCAAAAGAACCCAAAGAACCCGATTTTTTTTCGAAGAACCTCGTGCGTTTGGGTTCTTTTGAGAAGAACCCGTACCCGAATCCGGGACTTGGGTGCAGAAACCCGGTGCGGGTTCGAGAACCCCACCCTCGGCAAGGAACCCGGCAACGTAGCGTAAGAACCCGTACCCGAACTGAGACTTGGGTGAACCCGGCATGTTCGGGAGAACCCCACCCTGAAAGGGAACCCGTGGCAACGTAGTTTAGGCATTTTTAGGATTTTAGTCAAATGTTTTTAAGACTAACATTTTTTCCTAACTTTAGCTGACTTAGACTTATAGTGCTAATGCTTTAGACTTAGGATTATGTTTCCTTAAGTCTTTACATTAACTTAACACTTTACAGTCATGAATAATGTTCTTTATTGTTTAAATGTCATAGGTTGACATAATGACGACTTTTTCTTATGACAACAATTTGACTTAGAAAAACATTGATGATTGTTGTTGAAGTCACTGATGCTGATGTCGAAGTTGACGATGAACATTTGAACTTGAATTCCCTGCTCTTAGCAAGAATGTTGTATGTGACCATCTTGGTCGATACAATTTCAACTCAACCTGTTTATTACAAAATTGATGATTAATTACTTCAAAATGACCATCTTGGTCATTTTGTAATTTCGATACAAACTTCAAAATCCAAATTGGATCACACCTTCCCTCAAAAAGAACTTTTGGTTCTCCAAAAGTTTTATTACAATGCATTGAAGAAAAATTAACTCTAGAACCTAGTTACAAACTTATCTAGATCTAGAAAATTTTTACAGACTCAATTCAGGCATATGACATAAAGTCTGCCCAGTTCCATTTGGCATTTGAATGTTCTCCAACAGGTGAATTGGATGTCTCCTATGATGCTGGTGTCAATGCTGTTTCTTGTGGCAGGATTGGACAATTGCTTTTAGCATGCCCCGACAATTTGCAATGTCGACAAATTCTCTCCTTAGAATTTGTACTTATTGAGTTTTTTGAATGCTGTTCCTCTTTAGTAGATTCATTGATAGACTGAAGCGAGATTTTAACTAATCTCTTCTTCCCCAGAAGTGTCTCATCATCTTCTGGCAGTTGGATTATAGTAGCTTCGACTTTCTTGCTGTAGGCTCTATGCTTCCAGCAATGTTCTACACAATGCCAAGAACTACCACAAAATGTACATGGATATATTCTTTTAACAGTTTCTACCGCCCAATTATGATAAAATAAATCACTTCCAGTATCATTACTAGAGGATTTTTTTTGCTTGCCCTTTTTGTCCTGGAGCTTCTTTTGCATAAGCTCAGGGTGCAAAGACCAACATTGAATCAAAATGTGGCCCATATTTTCACAATAGTCACACTTCATTATACCATAGCCTATACCTTGATACTTAGGTCTTTCTGATACATCTATTGGTATAAGTCTCCCTTGACCATTATTTCCGAGACCTTCTCCTTCCTGGTATCCCATGGCCTTCATCATTGACAAAAATTTTCTTTCAAAAACTACACTTGGCTTCTGGTTAGAAACTTCATTGAAGTCTGAATCACTTTTTGGTGATATCAGTATGTTGGGAGTTTCCTCAGCAGGTGACGAAAAAGATCCAATGGCCTCTCTTGATGAATTTGGTGATGATGAAAGATAAGTACTATCTTCATCCTCCTGACGAAGAGATAGTGTTGGCTTCTTTCCATTAGAAGTTGTATCTTCTATTAGAGGGTTGTTTCCTCTTTTGTTCTTTCTCAAGACTTCAAGTTCAGACTGCAAGATTTTCTTGTCACTCTCTAGTGCTTACACCATCCTTCTTAATGTACTGTTCTCCCGCTGACATTGTTGATTGAACTCCTCAAGGTCTTTCAACCTTAGCTGTTGTCTCGAGTTCTTGCCCATTTTGTACCTGAAAAAATCTAGCATGCTCTGATACCAAAATATGATCTAAATGCAGAATGACAAGATCTTTCCTAACTCTTGACAAAATGTGAATGGCAAGAAATAATTACTGAAACAATTACTTTTATGTGAATCTAACTGTTTAGCATAAAGTGTTTTTAGGTATAATATTGTTAATGTTAAGGTTTAATAACTACGCAACATGCATAACAATAAAACCTATTATCGCTTAAGCACTAAAACCAAAGGTTGATGATAAAATATAACTTAATAAGGAGTAGTAGTCAAGGAACCTCAACGAGGTATGATGAACACACTTGAGTGGGTTTACAAGAGGTATGTGATTACAAAGTGAGAGGTTGGATGGAATGTAGAATTATACGGTGGATGAGAAATAATCAATTGAGCTAATGGTAAACCATATCATAAGGCCAACAAATGTGTCCAAATTATTAGGGGAGGATGGGAACCTAGTAGGGGGAATGGTAGTACACAATAGAAAAGTTGGCATTGTACCAACTCCACCACTTCTTAAATACAGTTAGGTAACACCATAGTAGCTTGTTAATGATGGTTCAAGCCCACCTAGTAGCTAGCTTACTCATGGAGGAACAATAAGAATTAGAGGAAGTTGGCTTACCAATAGTGGAAGTTGAATATTAAGAGTAGCACAATTGTGTGTTTTAGTTATTTAGCGAGAAAAAAAAAATCATGAGTTTTAGTAACTATGATGCTTTGAATTATAACCTAGGAGCATGTAAGAGAAACAATATTAGATTGTTGTACTACTTAAAAAATTTAATCATATTTAAAGGCTTTGGCAAAAAACATAATGATTCTCATACCTCGATATAAAAATAACCCAAAAATGTCATACTTAAACTCTCTTCAAGTCTAGTTATTGTATTGTTTATGTTATTTTAGTCCCATGAATATTCTCCTCAAGAACATAGGTTTCAGATTTATGAATACTATAGAGTGTTGTTGTGGGAAGCTATAATTAAATCCAAGAATGCTAGAAATTGAAAAATGAATCGATGTACAAACGTGAGTAAGCTTATCTCTTGGTTATTGATGCACTAAAATTATCTTAAGAAAACTTATTCAACTATAATGCATGCCACCTTAAATCAATGTATTATCATAATTTGGTCGAAAAGAGGATGATGTTATCACTATGTCTACTATTATATAAAAATAAAAAATAATCATAATTATATTTCATGATTGTGCATCATTCTACATTGAAAATTTAAAAATTACAAAAATAACCTAATAAGATTATCAATGTCAAATACTTAATTAAAAATCTATTCTACAGAGAGGAAATATTGTTGAAGACAGATAGAAAATGAAAAAAAACTATGGTAGATAGCTAGTGATATTATGTAGGAAAGAGACTCAAAACTAGTATCAACAGAGTGCACACTAAGTGAAAGTTAAAGAAACTTATTATGTTATACCAAATTATTCATATCCCCATAAAAACAATATTACTTGATCATCTGAAACACAAAATTAGAAGGGATATGATAATAGGGAGAATTCGTATGGGAAAGGTGAGTTGCCTAGAGAATGGTTCTGAAGCCAAAGGTTGATGATATAATATAACTCAATAAGGAGTAGTAGTCAAGGAACCTCAATGAGGTATGATGAAAACACTTGAGTGGGTTTACAAGACATATGTGATTACAAAGTGACAGGTTGGATGGAATGTAGAACTAGATTGTGGATGAGAAATAACCAAATGAACTAAATGGAAACCATATCATAAGGCCAATAAATGTGTCCAAATCATTAGGGGAGTATGAGAACCGAGTAGTGAGAATGGCACTACACAATAGCAAACTTGGCATTGTACCAACTCCGCCCCTTATTTTTCTTAAATACCCTT